>OU612046.1:152231469-152731469 GCA_914767935.1 Coremacera marginata | reverse complement strand
AAAAATTCTGAGCTTACATGGGCACTAAACAATAAGTTATTGTAAGAAAAGTAAAAATTTCACAAAAAAACAACGCAGCAGTTCTTGAGCTTACCTACGTCAAAGCAGATAAGCCGATTTTTCAAGTTTCATTTTTATTTATTAATATATCATTTCATTAATGATAAGATGGACCAAGAATATGCCTTTTAAGCCATTCTATGCAATTCTGAAGAATATAAAAAATTAAGCGGTAAACCAGTTATAGACTAATAAAAAAAAAAGTTATTGTAAAAACCCAAAACTTCAACGTTGTGGGTTCGAATCTCAAAAATTTTGTTGTTTTTTATTTTTGTTGAAAATAACTGAATACTCGTCCAAGCGTTTGTTACACAATAGTTAAATCTGACGTGAAAATAAGACACTATGAAATATAGCCCAAAAGAAAAAAAGTAAAAAAAAAAATTAAAAATCACCCAATATTTTTCCATACATATTTGTGTGATTGTTTCGTATGAAATGTACGAAGTAAGCAGAATTTTGAAATCCCATTTCTTCCGTTTTTATGTAGGCCCGTTTAAATCAATTTCGTTAAATCAAAGCATTTCGTACAAGAATCGAAAAATTATTCAATCAAAAAAATCATTCAAAAAAATCGGATTTTTTTTTGATTTTTCATTGTATTTTTCATTTGTTTGGATCATCCAAATTTTTATGGGAAAATATTGAGTGATTATTATTATATATTTTTTTTTTCGACGATTTTTCTTTTATATTTTATAGCGCCGTCTAGTATGGACGTATATGCAATACAGCATTTATTAAAATTTCTTCGAACATTTTTGAAAGTATATTTCAGCATATTGAGAGACACAAAAAAATCGAAAAATAGCTGATTTCAACAGTTTCCGCCGCTTTTATTGATTTTTAAAAAATAAAATACGTCTACAAATACTCGAACTAACTACATAAAAATTTACGATATGGCCTTCAGGCTAGGTTTTACTATCAAATACACTTTCGAACAGCAATGTAAACATTTAATTTTGATATTTTTAATGTATGTTTTTACACTAAATATTCGATACATCAATGTGTGTCCCATGACGCATGAGAAGCATTTATTGCCTTTAGAGAAGAATTAATGTTGATCTTAATCCACATTAATGATGCAAATTTTATCTTTTTTTAAAAAAAAGGCAAGCAGAAAATAGTGATTTCTGATAACTTAATCATAACATAGCTGACATTTCAAAAATATTGACTTGGCGTGTATTTAATAGCCTGCGCTTAAACTTTTCAAAATGTTTTCATCTCACTCCCTCCAAACTTTCTGTAAATAGACTCAGGGCCGAATTATCCATAAAAGTCAGTGCAAATGAACCGATTCAAAAACTCGAAAGTTGGTTGCTCGACCAATCCTAAGAAGATTGATATTTTTATACAGTTGCCCAATAAATTTGAATCTCAGAACTATTTTCAAAAAAAAGTGTTGTTCTACTTTCAATATGACGGCCATATTTTCTTTGCTACCTATATCTCAGCTTCTATTATGCACACTTTGGCCTTTAATTTGACATACAAGAGATGCATACGAAATAGTTTCTTCATACTAAGAAGAGATGATTACATAATTGTGTTCAAAACGTGACATCAATCAACTTTAAGAATTTTTTTTTATAGAAAGCAGTTGTTGTAGTCATGAATTTTTTTCTCGAGTACATTTCAACTAGTTGTTTAAACATAAATTTGTTTAGAATTCTGACTCATCAAATTTTTGTTTACAGCCTCTTAAAAATGTGAATTTTGAGAATATTGCTGATATTCGGGTCAAATATCTCTGGTGGGCACGGTTTAATAAATGTTTAATTAATTCGCAATGAAGTACATAATAGCATTATTTTGCAGTTTAAATATTAAGTTTGATATTTGCATTATTTGGAAGATACAGTCTTTCAAACCCCATAAAAAAGAATTCACCCCATATTATGTACATTAGGGTGGTCGTTATATGGCTTTTTTTAAATTTCAAATGCTGATGGGCTCCAAGTGTCAAAAAAACTACTGTGTATTTTTTTCGTATTTTATATTGAGTCAGTGATATTTTTTATAAAACAATCAATTTAAATTAAAGCTTTTTACAAACCTTTTTTACTAAATAATAGCTGGCATGTCCTAAGTTTGTAATAAAAAATAAATTAAGCTTTTTTTATTATAAGAAAAACTGTTTGCACATATGTTTAATTTGCATATTTTAATACAAAAAGGTTTCTTTTCTTATGTTCATGTTCATGTTCATGTTGTTATGTTATGCTATGCTATGTTATGTTATGTTATGTTATGTTATGTTATGTTATGTTATGTTATGTTATGTTATGTTATGTTATGTTATGTTATGTTATGTTATGTTATGTTATGTTATGTTATGTTATGTTATGTTATGTTATGTTATGTTATGTTATGTTATGTTATTTTATGTTATGTTATGTTATGTTATGTTATGTTATGTTATGTTATGTTATGTTATGTTATGTTATGTTATGTTATGTTATTTTATGTTATGTTAGGTTATGTTATGTTATGTTATGTTATATTATGTTATGTTATGTTATGTTATGTTATGTTATGTTATGTTATGTTATGTTATGTTATGTTATGTTATGTTATGTTATGTTATGTTATGTTATGTTATGTTATGTTATGTTATGTTATGTTATGTTATGTTTTGTTTTGTTATGTTATGTTATGTTATGTTATGTTATGTTATGTTATGTTATGTTATGTTATGTTATGTTATGTTATGTTATGTTATGTTATGTTATGTTATGTTATGTTATGTTATGTTATGTTATGTTATGTTATGTTATGTTATGTTATGTTATGTTATGTTATGTTATGTTATGTTATGTTATGTTATGTTATGTTATGTTATGTTATGTTATGTTACGTTATGTTATGTTATGTTATGTTATGTTATGTTATGTTATGTTATGTTATGTTATGTTATGTTATGTTATGTTATGTTATGTTATGTTATGTTATGTTATGTTATGTTATGTTATGTTATATTATGTTATGTTATGTTATGTTATGTTATGTTATGTTATGTTATGTTATGTTATGTTATGTTATGTTATGTTTTGCTATGTTATGTTATATTATGTTATGTTATGTTATGTTATGTTATGTTATGTTATGTTATGTTATGTTATGTTATGTTATGTTATGTTATGTTATGTTATGTTATGTTATGTTATGTTATGTTATGTTATGTTATGTTATGTTATGTTATGTTATGTTATGTTATGTTATGTTATGTTATGTTATGTTATGTTATGTTATGTTATGTTATGTTATGTTATGTTATGTTATGTTATGTTATGTTATGTTATGTTATGTTATGTTATGTTATGTTATGTTATGTTATGCTATGTTATGTTATGTTATGTTATGTTATGTTATCTTATGTTTTCTTATGTTATCTTAATACTCATATGTCATTTAAGCAAGATTGTTTAACTTTTATTAAAATTTTGTTTATCAAACGCAATTTATACAAATATTTTGTAAGCAAAGGCAAAAAGCTCCTTTGCTTACAACATACTTAGAGGATTTGTTTAATTTATTTTGAAAAAAAAATCTACATGATGCAATGTTAATAAATAATATTAATCATACGCAATGTTGTCGACACAGATTTGTATTTTTGATTTGATACTTGCAGCGCATGTTTTTTATTGTTATTATCTATATTGCTTTTATTTGCATATTTTTTTTTTATTTTTTTTTTATTATTATTTACATACATATTTATATGCTGTGATTTTTAATATGCAGCAATAAATCTCATCAAATTCGCAATAATCCACCACTTATTTGATTTTTGCGCTAAATTGATTTTGCGATCTTAAACGTGGCAATGAACGAGAACTAAACGCATACAGATAAGGCAACAACAATTACAAAAAAAGCTGAAATCAATAAAAAAAAAAATACAAACAATTTCAGAAAAAGCCACATGGCAGGAGGTTTCGATTATGTTACAAAGGCACACACACATATACAAACACACAATTCAAACTTAATATAAAGCCAGCATTATTGGGCACTTAATTTTGTTTGTTTTTGTTTTTTTCTGCTTTCCTATTGTTTATATTGTTAAAAGGCACAGCAAAAGTGGCTTATGTAGAAGGCACAAGAAAAGAAAATAAAAAAATATGGAATAACAAGGAAAATAGGCATATAGCGCACAATTGCTGCAAATTATATTGATCCTGGTGGAAAACTTAATGTTATATCCTTGTTAGTCTCGGCTCTTGCTCAGAGAGGTAGTCTCTTAAGTGATGCTTGGTTTTGGCAGCGGAAGTACTTAGAACTTGGAACTAAACCGTTGTGCCATCAACTTTTTGACAAAGCATGACATATTTTATGGCAATTGAAATATGTTGCTAGACAACAACTTCCAACAAAAATGTTATAAATAAATAAAATAATACATTTTCATGCCAAAAGTTTTGACAAATTATTCAGGCTAATATTAAAACATTAAAACATTAACATAAATAATTTTTCTATGAAATTTGTAAAAATAAGCTACTTAAATTATTTTATATAAATATATTTGAGTGAGTGTGTGTGTTGAAATGACATGTTGAAATGGCTTTTATATATGTGCATATTTGTACAAAGCTTAATTAACACAATTTAAGCTCCATACTGTGCTCATCAGCTGAACTACGATTTTGCATTATTAGTTGCAAGTTATTGCACTGGCAATATTATTTGTGTGTGTGACTGTGTGTTTGGCTTTTCGTACAAACACATATTAATACACGCATTCAAATTGTATTATTGCAAATATTTGCATACTCAGGCTCATTTGTTTGATTGCAATGTGCAGCAAAATGCTGTTGTTTATAGCATAGCTCTATATAACCCAACAACAAAGCATACCACAAGGTAACGCCACAAAGTATGTAAAATGATTTTATTTGCAAAAATAAAAAAATGTTTTCAAAGTGCAATTGTATTAATTGCAATCATGCATATTTTAAAATCTCAAAATAATTACGGCTGCATTATTGAGGCTCTTCTTAAAATATAAAAATTTGGTTTATTGAATAAAATGCATTTATGTATATAGTCTTAGAGCTTTAAGGAAAAGGATATTTTAATAAAAATTTAACATGTGAATAATATTTTAGGAACATATATTAATTTTTTTTTTTTTTGTTTTTGTTAAATTTTCCAAACTAATTTTATGTATTAACAATTTTTTAAAGGATATAGCTATTATAAGGTATAATAAAATATTTATTTTTTTTCCATTTTTAGGTAAGTTAACACACATGGAAATAAATAGTAAGTCACAATATGTTGTATTCTTTTATGTGTTTTTATATATTCCTAATGCACGTTAGTTATTTCTATAAATTGTATCTTAATACATAAAAGGCAAGCATGATGTTCTGCACCTAATATCGCTCAAACTGTTACTATTTTTCGCCATTATTACAGTGCTCTTCTTACATAAATTGTTTTGAAAAATTGTCAGCCTGAAAGTATGCACAGAAAATTTGGGGTTTCAAGCTCCAATCAATGATTCGAAAAATGAACGCATTCTTTTTGAATATAAATCACATGATTTAGAATCACAAATGATTGCATTCTTTTACAGCTCTGGTATGTAGCAAGTCGACGCAAAAAAAAATGATACTAATCAGTGACAGTGCAGCAAGCTTGGCTTTAATGTATGTGCATACTTTCAGGCTGAACATTTTTTAGGATAGTATAAATTGTGAAAGCACTGTAATAATAGAAAAAAATAATAACAGTTTTAGCGGAAATGCTTCCAACCCATCGTAGGACGGACTTTTATACTAGTATATTATTGCATGGCAATATCTGTAGCAACACTTAAGTCAACTTAAGGCATAAATTAGTTATTTCTATTATTTTATTCTATTTATATTATATTATTTTTATTATTAAATATTAGTTATACTACATATTTAATTAGTTATCTGAAGCTTCTAACGTGATCCTAGCCAAAGGCATATCATAAAAACAAAAACTTTCATACAACTTATATGGCGATTGAAAACTTTGATGCAAGATTCTCAAAACGTAGCAATCAGTCTTAAGCTGTTATTTTTTATTTACACAATATGTGTTTCTTCTTAAAAAAAGTCCTTTTATAGCTTTTTTTTTTTTTTTTCCAAGATAATACATAACTTAAAAAATTTTTTAATAAAAATTACAAATCTTGCAATGCAATTCTTAAAACCATAAAATTTAATTTTTTATATAGAATTTTATTTAGTGGATTTTTTATGTAAATAGTTTCAATTTTAATAGTTCTAATTTTATGCGCAAATTAAATTACGGCACATTTTTATTTAAAGTTTATTTTTTAAATTTATTTTCTTAAGAATTCCTACATATAAAAAGTTATAATTTTAGTTTAATTTTAATTTAAATAGTTATGCATCAAGTTGATAAGCCTTAAAATTTTTTAATATATTTTTTTGTTTTTATTTAGTTATTAAAATCGAAAATATTTTAGCATTCCCTAATTTGTGTATATTCCTGCATCAAAAAAAAAAAAAAAAATCAAAACTTTTGTATTTATATTCACATAATTCATGCGGTTAAAAACATAAAAAAAAATCCCACTCAAGGCCAGAAAATTTAATTAATAAATTATTCATTCATATGCTTGCACTGCCCCTAAAAGATGGCAAAGCTATTCGAGCATCTGTTAAACTTTAATGCCACACATGGGTCTCACTTGTTATACCACTAGAGCGTCAAACACACAGCAGCAAGCATTACCAAGTTGAGTTCTTATTTATACTTTTGATTTTTTAATATTTTTTTTTTTTAAATACCACACACACACCGACAGCTACTTCCTTTTGAGTTTTTAATATTTCCACTGTGTTAATTAAAATGTCAAACAAGCAGAACCTCTAGGAGTAAGGACCAACCCACAGTGGAACGACAGTTGCTGAAAGCTGTTTGACTTGCTGCAGTAGCTTTTTAACAGTGTACAGAAAAATGAATATAAAGAGTATTTGGTCAGCATAAAATATTTGATTAATTTTCTGAAAAATAGCAGCATCATGTTTGTTGAGAAACTTTTATGCAACATTAAGCAATTTATTTGGCGTTCTTTTGCATTTTTAAAAGAATATGAAGATTTTTTTATGGTTAAGAATATTGATTTGGATATCCACATGGGCGTCCACAGAATTTTCTATAAAGTTAAAGGATCTATATAGAAGATTGAAGTATTTGAGGATTTCAATCCATCATTAGCTATGACTTTTCCCCATATTTCAGGCAGTTTCCAGACTCCACATTGAAAAACTAATTCTTCTTTTCCAAAGCAATCCAAGAGTCATTGGGCGAGCCCAATTTTTGACTTCTTCATAAGAACTGAAATGCTGCTAGGCCAGGCCATGAGTCATCGTTCTGAACAAGTGATAGTCGGAAGGAGCAATGTCTGGAAAATACTGCGGATGGGTGGTAGTACATCCCATTGAAGCGCCTGCAAAGTTTCCTTTGTCACGTCCAAAGTTGCCAGTCAAAATTCGGAACAATTCCCACGGAAATTACCTTTTTCCCACAGTGCCATAAATTAAATACCACCAAAATTACCACGGTCAATATAAGCAAAAAAATTCCCACTGCAATTAGAAAATACCAGAAAAAATCCCGCGATATTATAAATAACCACAAAAATACCGCGCTTTTTAAAAATACCACCAAAAATCCCATATGCATTTAAAAATCCCAAAAAAATCTCATATGCTTTAAAAAATACCACAAAAAATCAAAATTTCCCGAAATTATGGAGTAGTTCAGAAAGCATTTTGTAATAAGAAATAGAAAACGTACGAACAAGGTCATAACACTTCGTTTACTCTAACCCTTTACAACTAAAAAACCAAAGATATAATAGTGTTATTCAATGAACGCCGTATTTATGATGTTCATAGCATAAGAGCGATATATTTAAAGAAGCGTATTTTGCAACAACAAAAATTTAAGGATTTTACAAAGGTAACTTAAGACATAAAATCGTGATGTAAACAGAGCGTTTAATGCGTATAATGGCAATGATTTCATATGAAGTTTTTGCTTAATAAATGTGAAAAAAATCATTTGAAAAAAAATCCCAAACTCCCACGGCAATTAAAAAATACCACACTGCAAATTCCCACGCAAATTAAAAAATACCACGCTGAATTAAAAAATACCATGGGAGTTCCCAAAAAAAAATTGCCAAGGGCAATTAAAAATTACCACGAATGGGATTTTTCCCACATAACTGGCAATCTTGGTCACGTCTTTTAGCATATTGGTGGTGTTTGATTTTCAATGCTCTGCTCAGTTACTTAAATTGTTGTTGGAAGGTTCCCCCAGTGATGGTTTCGTTAGACTAAAGAAGCTCATTGTAGATCAGTCCGGGCAGATCCCAGCACATGCACATCATTAGCTTCTTGCCATAAATATTTGGCTTGGCCGTTGATATTGATGTATGGCCGGACTTACCCCACGTTTTTCTGGGCTGTAGGTTGTCGAGTTGATCCACTTTTCATCCCACGACAAGATTCGATAAAGAAACAACGTTTGAGCACTTGAAAAAACAACGTTTGACGCTTTTGGCTTAAGTTCAAACAGAACCAAATTTCCTTATATAGGCACCATACCCATGACCTTAAGTCGGGTTGAAAACGCTTTTTGAGTCACACCCAAGGTTTCAGCAAGCTTCTCTTAAGTTTGACATGTATCAAGATTCCAAGGTTCAATAACGCCTCCAACCCAGTGTCTCCAAACTTTACTCGCCTCTTTTTGCGTTCTTGTCATTGGCATCAAAATCGCCACTTTTAAAACGCCGGTACCAGTAACCACTTGTTTAAATTGATGGAGCCTGTCACACAATAATCGATGTCCATCAGCTGGATTTTTTTCTAAATAACAACATTAATTAAAACAAAAAGACACTGTTTCGATAGTATCGTCAGTGTGCACGTAGAATTTTTTGTTCGATATATTTGTTGATGAATTTGTTGTTCTTATTCATTTTAATGTTGGTTAAAAATTAATTTAACTCAATCTTATGTTTTATAAATTGAACTAAATACTTCGAAATGATATGAATATATTATTTTTCATGTAGTAAAGATTTTATATATATTTTGAATTTAATTGAAAATTTGAATTTGAACAAACACATTATATTTTTAAATGTAATATATATATATATAAAATATATATAAACTTAGTTCAATAAATAATTCGAATTTATTACGATATTTTAAAAATAAATGGAGTTTTTAATAGAATTACTACCATTCACAGTAACCGTATATGTAAACCTGCAAGTATATATATAATTTTTTAAAATTATTTATGTATTATTTATTGTGTTAATCTTGCACAAGATTTAAAAAAAAAAAACAATAAACTACAAAAACGAAAAAATATATATGTGCAAATATTTCATACATACGTTTTAATAATAACACAAGAAATTATTGAAAAATATTCGTAAAACGATTCTTGATTTATATAATGGTTTACATGTAGTAGCGCTCCCTTTTTGAAATATCAAATGTAAACTAATATATTATAATGAAATATGCATCGCTTCTACGTATTAATACGTCTTATTTTCTGTGTATATCAGGCGGAAAAGTGACGCAACCCTAACTAAATAGAGTCTGCCAGCAGACTGAAGGCTTTTTAGCATCGCAAGCATTGCTTTTAAGGCTCAGAGAAATTCGTAAAACGATTCTATTCAACAAACAACACGATGTTGCGTTCTACATTTCGGCACGAACTAAAGCAACAATCTTAAGAACGTCAGCAGCATTTGAATCATCAATGCATTTTTCACATACAAAAATGTGAATTTTTCTTCTTTTCTTTTGCTATCTTGTAGCTTTATTAAAGAAGTGACAAAATCCAAAGTAAGATATTTATTTATATTTGTACGATGAATATTAAAGGATGTGTGTATACCCTAAAGTGTCAGCCCAATACGTAAGCATGACCTTGAAAAATTTTTGTGAAAATACCACTATACAAACCCGCGCTGTAAGACGTAATTCTACTTCAAAAATCAGCGCCACACGCTAACTATCTTTTGATGGTTTAGAGCGTTAAAAAAGTATGTTGTTTGATATGATACATGTTGGCTTTTAGATAGAAATAATGAAAACTAACGTGAAAGATATGACTTTCGATGCTAATATCTGTGCTGGTTTTTAATATATTTCACTCAATCTTTTTTTGTCAAAAAGTTCAATTAAATTACTTCATAAAATCTATTTCAGCAATACCATTGTTTGATCCAAATATGTGTATATTTCCATCAAAAATACTTAAATTATGGCGAAAAATTAAATTTCCGCTGATTTTGAAACCCTAAGCCATCGATTGAGCACGTATAAAAAAATACGTCAACCTTAGATTTTTCTCCTCTATCACATAACCGAAAATGATTCAAAACGGGAGTGACACCAGGGGACCTTTCCTTGTAAGTAGAAGACACTTCAATATTTACTTTGGAGATAATAAAAATCTATTACTAGTTAAATTTTTGAATGAAGCATTAGGTTTGAAACTAAATTTTATCGAAAAATTTGTATTACTAAACATAAGACGACGATCGATGCGATTTTCACACGATTCTTACAGAAACCTATTGTCCCTTTTGGAATATAATGAAATGATTCAAATATGAATGATTTGATGCTACAATTAATTTGAAACCTTAAAAACAAGCACTTAATTCATAGCTGTAAGTTCTGCATTGTCTTAAATTTCCACTTTGGTCGGCAGTCTTCCCACTGCTTATTTTTTTTTTTTTTTATTTATTTAAATAATATAAGAATTTCTTGTTTTGCTGAACTTTTATTATCAGCAAACTAGTTTTATTCAACTATTAACAAGATTGTTTTACAGTTACTTAAAATTTTAATGAAACTGTAAGTTTTAAAATGTTATGATTTTAATCATTACAATTATTAATTGTAATAATAAAATTTTCCGATTAAAATATAATTCGGCCACAAATACTTCTACAAATATTAGTAGAATAAATTGAAATAAAAGTACAGCTCATATTATAAACTGGGCCCTGTCTACCATATTTTGTTCTGTCATAGAGAACTTGAAAAAAATTGTCTCTGTCTAAGACTCCTTTCAGGTGCATATATATATATATATATATTAAATAGAGCAAGCATTGGTGTACAATCCATGTGTTTCATTTATATATATCTCGCGCAAATATAGCAATAAAATGCTTCCCTCTAAACTCTAAGGTTCTTAAGCCTAAAAGTGCACATCGAGAGTCTTATGTTGGCATAAACTCCCAGCGAAGTTTTCTAAACACCAGACGAGTAAAACGTCTTTGAATATTTTCAATTCTAGAAATATGCACTGCATATCGTGGGTCCCAAACCACACAACAATATTGCAAGCTTGATCTAACCAAAGAGAAGAAAATAGATTTTCTCTTACGAATAAATGTGATTTTAAGTTTTAGCAGGTTTAACAATAAAAATTTTACAGAATAAACACAAAAAATCAGTTTACCCGTATATTAAAAACGGTTCTTTTTACTTTTGAAGTACAAAGCCTTAAAATATGCTTTTAACAAAATTGAACATATTGAGTTGAGCAGTCAGTGAATGACTAAGAAATACCTCAAAATTGGGCGTTAAGCCGTTTGACTTTTATTTTGTTACATTTTTTTAACTGTCTTCTTGTCTTTATCCATCATCTGTCGCTACCATCTTCTCTGCAAAAATTTGATGTTTCCTGCGGTACATAATAAATACGTTTTGTGATTGCAAATCAACGCTATTGTCAGTTGCAGAGCCTAAAATGCTACATAAATGTATTTCCTTCCATTCATATTCAATGCCAATAAAATTTATTCAATATAGTATTGTAGCCTGGATTTTATGAAGTTTTCATGAACCGCAATTCAATTCTTTGAGAATTGTTTGTTTTTAACTCTTTCAAGTCTTGATTGTAGTAATTTTTTCTTCACTTTTTTGCTCAGTTCTTTTTTGTTTTTTGTTGCCTTACTTTGCCAATTTTTCATGTGAGCTGTCAAAAATGTTAGCTTATATTTGTGGTGTATGCTTGTGTATTAGATATATTAGTGTGTGCTCTTTGTGTGCGTCGGCTTGTTAGAGGCTTTATTTTTCGAGTGCCTAAGAGTATGCGATGACAAATTGTGATTGTTTGTTTCGGTTGATGTGTGTTGTGTCAGTCAATTCACTGGTAACGGCAGCAGCAGCAGTAACAACAACAATAGCAGATAAGTGGTTGTTAGTAAGTGAATTCATTATTGATTGCTTACATTTTGAAACATTACTCAGTTGAGTTATGAAAGACTTAAAAGTAAGGACGGGAATATAAATTGAGATGTTATTGCAAGGTTTATTGTTTCGTCTTTGCCTTTTCTTCAAATATTTTCCACTAGATAAATCATGTCTTTATTACTTATGAAAAACTGAAAAAAACACAACCCTTTATATTTTAAGCCCTTGGAGAAATATTTTATTTGACTTTGAATAAAATGTTATATCCAGTGTAGTAAAAGTGAAAGCGTAAAGCACTTTCTTAAAAATATTTTTTGATTAGCATAAATGTAATTAATTTCTTTTTAAATTTTGTCAGGTAACGATTAGAAGTTTTTTAATCCAGAAATTCAATACGACCATGTTTTAATTGAAAAAAGATATTGTACCTAATATATACCTACGTACACTCAGAAAAAAACATACTTGAATCGAAGAAAATTTACTTAATTTCAAAGAAAATTTTACTTGTTTTAGCGCCAAAGAATTTTTTTCGCATCCATGCGATTTTTCTTTGAAAGAAAAAGCAATATTATTTTTGAAACAAAAAGGAGTATTTTAGAACCAAAGAAATTTTCTTAAAACTTGAATATATCAAAAAAAAAATTCATTTAAGCTAGTGTTATTGAGTTCCTAAATATAATTATTATTATGTACACCAATAAAATAATTTACTTTAATTATCAAAGAAATTTTGCGCTAAAGTCATCATATCCCATATTAAAAGATGCACTCTCCTTAGTTTAAGTAAGTTTTATTCAAAACTGAGGATATTTCCTTTGTTTAAACAAAACTTACTTAACCCTCATCGGTCCCACGTATCAATTTGATAAAATTTTTGTCTATAAAGTTGAATAAAAAAAAACTGCCCGATGGAAAAACCGGTTTTTGGGAAAATAGCATGATTTTGCCTGTAGAATCGGGCTAATGAGTTTTTAATGTTAGGGCATTTCTAGTTTTACCTGAGACGAAATAGTTACGAATCGGTTCCTCGTAGCAACTTGATACAATACTTCTGCCGTTGGTTATTGCAGTTGTTTTTTTGGGTTAGGCTCGTTTTATTTCATTTTTTTGTTTTCAGTATGTTCTTGAACACACCAGAGTGAAGATTGGATTGAATTTGTTTGAAGTGATGTGATTTTAGTGAATTTTGAAGTGATTTTTATCTGCCGCATACTTTCATTGCGTTATACATACATTCAATTGATTTCAAAAAAATGTAAAAAAATCTACGTGAAACCCGTCAAAGAGACGAATATGATATGGATTCCGAATCTGGTAAAGTGAAGCAGTAGAATCTCCAGTAGATAGTGACGATGATTTCACAATGGAGGAAGAATGCGTTGCAGAAATGAGTGCATTCTGATGAGTACGATGTTGAGCCACTGGAACAAAATTTGGCCGAAGAAATTGCCAGAAATGCAACAGCAAAATATTTGTCATAAAATAAAAAAATTCAATATTCAACGGACCCATTTGAAAATATCCGAAGAAATTCATATAGGCGCGTTGATAATATTGTTTCTGGTAAAAAATCTACGCTTCTTGTTTTGTGCTTCATATTCAGTGTTCAACACGCAAATTTATGTTTGGAGGCCGTGTTGTTTTGGATTTGGTAAATGGGCTGTCGGAGAGGAATATCACATGCGACAACTTCTTCACATCTTATGAACTGGCTGAAGAGTTACATAAACGCCAAATGACTATTCTGGGCACTATACGGAAAAATAGGACCGAAATTCCTCCAGTATTGTTGGATATGAGGAAAAAAACCTTATTGTATATGACCACAAATTACAAGCCATTTTACTGTCGTAGGTGCCTCGGCGTTATAGATATGTTACACTGCTCAGTACATGGCACAATGCCGTCGTTATAAGTGAAAATGCTGAGAAGAAACCGAATCTAATTCAGGAATATAACAAAACCAAGAGTGGCGTGGACACTATGTACCAGATGGTGGCTACCTACACCTGCAAAAGGAAGATAAATCGGTGGCCAATGGCAGGAAAAACAACAAAACCAATAAAAATATACGTCGCCGAATATTTATTGAGGAGCTTGGAATGGCTCTTGTGCAAATACACATAGAAAAGCGGAAATCTCAGCCTCGCACTACCGGCGATTACCCATTTGCCAAAAACTACGAAACGCGGCCGTTGCTACATATGCACATATAAAAACAATAAAAATTTGTATTCAAATCGTTGTGATAATTGTAAAAATTATGTTTGTAATGATCATCATTATGATATTTGCAAAAAATCCGCTAATAAAGGCACATAGCCACAAAAATAAGCATTTTTGACATTTTTCTCTTTCAAATTTTCATTACTTATAAATGTATTTTTTAAATTTAAATTTTTGAAAACAATTAAATAGAACTACAAAAATATAAAACAATCAGTTTTTTTAATTTTTAAAACGATTTTCTTAAATTTTTTTTGAATGTGTATCAAATTGATACAATGGGACCGATTCGATGCATTTCCTCGGGGACAGATGAGGGTTAAACTAACAAGGAAAGGTCCCCAGGTGTCACTTGCCGATTAAAATGATTTTCGGATATGTGATAGAGGATAAAAATCTAATCTAATTTTAGGGTTTCAAAATGGTGTTTTAAAATCAGCTGAAAATTTAGTTTTTCGCCATAATTTAACTATTTTCCATAGAACAATACACATATTTGGTATCAAACGAAAGATACTGAGATGGCGCACATGATGGCATCTAATTTTTTGAAAGAAGTTTCATTGTTATTTTGTTTTTGTTGTAAAAAATTAAATATAATCAAAAAAATCAAAGAGGGTACCCTTGTTTTTTAATGACAGAAACCAGCGGAGATGTCTGCATCGAAATTCATATCTTTAAATTTGGGATGATTTTTTCTCATACTTCGGGCAAACAAGTAAGAAGCAAACAGTTTGTATGGAAGTACTGTAGAATATCTACATTTCAGATCAAATATCTACACATACGGAAAGTTCGAGAAAAAACAACATTTTTGATATCCATAAAGTAGTCGTTAGCTATAGCAAAATATTTTATTTTTTAGAAAACTAGAAAATGCTTCTAATACTCGTAAGAAAATTTTTATATAAAAAGATAAAGTTAAAAAAAAACCAAAAAAAAAGGTAACTTTTAGAATTAGCTGAAATTAAACATAAGTGAAAATGAAACAATTTCGAGTACGGGCTCTTCATGATATCGACTAAATACTGTTAAAAATTTCAACAACAAAATAACAATAAAACTTCTTTCTAAAAATAAGATGTCATCATGTGCGCCATCTCAATACCTTTCGTTTGGTACCAAATATGTGTATCTTTCTGTAGAAAATAGTTAAATTATGGCGAAAAAACAAGATTTCCGCTAATTTTAAAACACCATTTTGAACCCCTAAACCATCGATTGAGCACGTATAAAAAAATACATCAACTTTAGATTTTTGTCCTCTATCTCATATCCGAAAATGATTCAATTCGGTGAGTGACACCTGGGGACCTTTCCTTGTAAGTAAAGTGCCATCTTCAAATATAGAATATGATGAACTTAGCGCAAATTTTAATTGATTTTAGTAAAGTATTTTTTAAGTGTAATTATTTACATTCAGTTTGAAAGCTACCATCGCGGAAATTGATCATGGGTCGCTCGCTTGCCAGTCTGTCGATTTTCTTACCCACCAGCTCAGTTATTATCGCGTCGATAATTATTTTGCGAAGGGGTTGTTTTATTATATTAAAATTAAAAAAAAACCAGCCGAAAAAAAATAAAAAAAAGTCTACCGCCACGGGGTTAGAACTGCTGTCAATAAGTCAAACTAGCTTCTTCTCTCTTACTTGAAAAAAATATTTTTAAACAAAATTTGATTTTTAAATTAAAATTCTTAGTTTCTTAAGACAAAGATAAATATTATTATTTTAAATATAAATTCAATTAGAACTAAAGAAATTTTAAATTTTCAAAACAGTAACTGGTGGCTTTTTGCTTTTAAGCTTGATTTTTTTCTAAGTGTAAGCTGTTTGAAATATAAAAACGATTGTGGAAAATATTCTCTTTTAAAATTTATAAGGTTGAAAATATATTTATATGCCGTTTGGAAATTTGTAATTTTGTTTTATTTTTATTGTGCATATTTAAGTCTTCTCTAGTCAATATATATACTATATATATATATATATAATCTTTGAAATGAGCTAAAGACGATTAAGATCAGTTGATATTTTCCAAAATGTGAGCTCTTTGTATGTATGAGCTCATATATCTATCTATATATATATCTATACTATTATATCAAATGTAATAAGGTGCAAATTTTTGTTTCCAGGTAAACTCTAAAAGTACTAAGCCGATTTTTATGAAAATTTAAAATGTCGTATTTGTGCAACAGCACAGAATAGGTGTATTTTTGTTTCGAAATTTTAATAAAATGTGTGTTTAATTGAAGTATTTAGTTTTTTAACAAATCATTTCCGATGCCACAAATTGCTTGATCGCTTTCATTTCACGTTTCTCTCTCCTCTTCTACATTTCCATTTGCTCTCTTACTTACTTACATAGGTGGCCATAACAACCCGCGTTCGGGTTTCGGCCAACCTCATCAGCTCTCGCCAGGCGCCTCTCCTTTGCGTGCCCCTTCTCCAATGGGATACACCAAGTGCGGTTAGGGCTTCCTCGGCATTATCCATCCATTGGAGGCATGGTCTCCCTCGTCGTCGTTGACCAACGACCCTCGCCTCGAGCACCTTCTTCGCTGGAGCTTCATTGTCCATACGATGGACATGACCTAACCAGTACTGTCGCTGCACAGTTATACGCCGAACTACATCAATGTCTTCGTAGAGCTCATACAGCTCGTGATTCATTCGGAAGCGATAGTCATCGCCGACTCGAACAGGATCGAAAATTTTCCGCATAACTTATCTCTCGAACACCCCCAGAGCAGCTGCGTCAGTTTGCGAAACTACCCATGCCTCAGCGCCATAAAGAAGCACATGTAGAACGAGCATCTTGTAGAGTGTTAGTATTGTCGATCGAGAGAGGGCTCTGAAACTTATTTGCTTACTGAGCCCGTAGTAGCACCTATTAGCAATTATTGTTCTTCGCTTTATCTCCAGGATGACTTCGTTGTTGTTATTAATGACGGTGCCAAGGTATACAAACTCCTTGACTACTTCAAAGTTATAGCTGCCGGATGAAACGTGGGAGTCTAGACGCAGCGCTCCCTTTTTCGTAGACAGCATATACTTTGTTTTACCCTCATTTATCGTCAAATCCACTTTGGCTGATTCCTTTTTGATAGCGGTCAAAGCAACGGTAAAATCACTCTTGGTTCTGCAGACAATATCAATATCATCAGCGTACACAAGGAGCTTGACACCTTTATAGAAAATGGTGCCATTACGATACACACCGGCCTTTCGTACGATCCCCTCCATGATGATGTTGAAGAGATTGCAAGATAGTGGATTGCCTTGCCTGAAACCTCTTTCGGTATTGAAGGTTTCGGAGAGGTCATTTCATACCTTGACGGAGCTGCGTGTGTTGCTCAACGTCATTCTGCAAAGTCATTGCGTATAGTCAGACATTATTGCGTATAGGCAACCCCTTCTCGGGCTATCGAACGCAGCTTTGTTATCGACAAACAGATGATGTGTGTCAATTCGATTTTCGTGGGTTTTCCAGGATTTGTCGTAGCGTGAAAATGTGGTCTATGGTGGACTTTCCAATTCGACAGCCACACTAATAAGGTCCAATCAGTGTTTTTGTAATCGGCTTTAATCTTTCACACTGTACACTTGAGGGAACCTTATATGCGATGGAAACAAGACTGATACCTCTATAAATGGCGCAGATTGTTGGGTCTCCTTTCTTAAGTATAAGGCACAGTACACTGAGGTTCTAATCGTCGGGCATGCTTCTGCTTGCCATATTTTGCTGATGAGCTGATGCATGCGCCTTATCAACTCATCGCCGCCGGTTTTAAACAATTCAGCTGACAGGCCGTCAGCACCCGCTGCTATATTGTTTTTAAGTCGTTGGATAGCACTCAAACCTCTTCATGACTAGGTGGTGGTACTTCCACTCCGTCATCGTTGATTGGTGGCACTGAACTGCGCTCTCTATGGGCAGCATTCGTGGAATCGTCACCAGTAAGTAGATTAGAGAAATGATGTCTCCATAATTGCAGCGCACACTGCGTTTCTGTAACCAGATCTCCATTTTCATCTCTACAAATAGATGATCCGAGCTTGAAACCTTGGGTTAGACGCTTGACCTGTTGATAGAATTTTCGTGCATCCTTCTTGTCTTGGTATACCTCGAGTTCTTCACGCTCACCCTTTTCCTACTTTCTTTTCTTGCATCTGAAAAGGCGCCTTTCTTTCTTCCTCTTTTCGCGGTAATTTTCTTGCACGGCTCGCGTTGCAGCTGACTGCAGCGTTTTTTTTAAGCGGCGTTTTTTACTGCTGTCTCGATGCGACACTCCTGATCGTACCACTGGTTCCGAGGTTGCAGGCGCCGGAAACCAATTACTTCTTTAGCGGCAGCGCGCATGGAGTGGGATATATGTGCCGAAAGTCCGCCGGTGTAGTCGGGTTCAGGGTTGGTTGGTTGAGCTTGACCGAGAGTTGAGCGGAGTAGGCCTTAGCAGTCCGTTGTAATTGCAGCTTAGCGACATCTAGCTTTCGTTGCATTCCTGTGCGTATGTTCTTCGCATTGCATAATCGCATGCGGATCTTGGCTGCAACACGATAGTGATCGAAGTCAATGTTGACCCCCCGAAATGCACGTACATCTAGAACACTTCCGTTGATTACAACATGATCAATTTGGTTTCGCGTTTTTTTGATCCAGGGACAGCCAGCTGCCCTAATGGATGTCAAGGTGCTGCTGTCTACTCTTCTCTTTTTTTGCTCAGCTAGCACAGTACAACATAACAAACAGATGAGCCTCGCGCAGGGCAAAATAAGAGATACATATAAGTGAAGGGCTGAGCTACAAAGCAAAACAAAACAAAATAAAAAATGTTTTTATTTCGTCTGACATGCATTTTCTTAAGAGCTGATGTCACGCGGATTGATTGTTTGTTTGTACAACGCTGAAAAATTTATGTTGTTGCTTTCAATAGAAACTGCAAAAAAACGGATAAATACTTTGTAGAGCGATCAAAATTTTGATCGCAAGGCGATTGACTAAACATTTTTATTGTGTTATTTAGCACACACTTATTCAGCTGCTTACAGTCAGCGATGCCCGGGTGACTCTAAAATGAGCACGCCAGCGATTTTCTCATCATTCAAGCGACTCTCTGGCGATTTTGAGGCGAGAGAAAATGCTTGCAGGGAATAAACTTTTCATTTATTATGACAATTCTTCCATGCCTAAATGAATACAGTAGAAAAAATTTATTTTGAAAAACCTTATTACTTAGAAACAATACCAAATAAACAAATAAAGTTACAGTTCTTAATTATTGAAGATTTTTCACTAAAAAACAAATTGTTTAATTAGATACTTTAAGCTTAGCTAGTGGCAAGATCTTTGTAAGCTACACCTATACAAATATGCAGTTGCACTTTTATCGCAGTTGTGTAAGTGTGCGTTAGCCTCATTGATGACTTATATCATTTCTCGCCCCATTTGTGTCCTTCCACTTCTCTCTCTCTCTTAACTGTTACTGTCTCAGAAATGAGTAATAAACTCTTATAACAGCGAACTACTAAATCAACTACCACTACCCGGCACTAATAAACGAACCCACCAGCTACTTAGTTGTTGCTGCTGCTACTTTTGTTGTTTCCACTGCGTTACGATTAATTAATTAATGGCTTATAATTAATTATTGGCTCCACTAACATTTGCACTCACTCTACTGCTGCTGCTGCTGCTGCTGCTGCTGCTGATGATTCAATGCATTAGTTGCGCTGCGTTCTTGGCGCCCCACCAGATAGGGCGGCTGCGATCGATGGTGGCTGTGTAACGTTTAGACGATTTAAGCAGATAGTTAATATTTATGACATTTGACATGTGTTTAACAATTTGATATGATATCACAATATTAACTGTCATTAGTTGTAATGAACTACAATATTAATTATTAAGATTATCGAGCTCCTAAAGGAAGCAGCAAGAGCTGCATATTAGCTGGTTAAAAATAAACAAACCAAGCAAATTGATTTTTATTATTAGTAATCGGATTGTAGGTAAGAGAAGAGAGTTGTAATTAACTATGCTAAAATTATTCGTGTCATTAGATAGGAAATAACTTTTGTTGTTATTGTTTATGCTGTGTTAAGTTTGTCATTAAAATAGAATGAAAAAGGGATTTGTCTTTATTAACTAAGAGGCATCGTGAGTCTCAACCCCAGGCAATACCTGGGGTTTCTTCAATTCGGGATTATTGGGATTTAATAATGTAATCCTCGGTTCGGATCCCGGTACTAATCAAGGAATTTTTTTTTTTTTTTTAATTAGAAATATTATGTAAAAAACTGGCATTATATGTATAAAATATTATAGATATATACTCCACTAATGTAATTTTAAATATTTGAGAAATTCAGGAAATAGGATATTTAATAATGCGCTAGTTTAAAACTCTTCATTTGATAAAAATAACAGAAACTGAAAACTTTTGGAAGTAAAATAAAATTGTTTTTGAAGCGAAGCTTTTTTGAAGCGAAGGTTTTTACGCCCCGTTCTGTGATTTGCTTGGAGTGAAATCAGAAAAATTTTCGACAGATTTTTTCTTAGAATTTTATATAGTTTCTTTGTTTCTGTGTTTTTTACAACAAGACAATTTAATATAACAAATATAAAAAACATCCTTTCGCCTACCGTGGGGATTCGAACCCGTAAACCTTTGCTTGGAAGTTCTATACTCCTTCCATTGAGCCAAACAACTTCTTTGTACTGAAGCATTGATTCAGTATTAACTGCAACTGAAGCTATGTTGCAGTACATACAATAATCTATTAAATTATTTGTGTGGTTTGGGTAGCTGCTTAACCACTTGCTACAAGAGTTGATTAATAGATTTTTTTATGGTTTGGGTAGCTGCTAAACCACTTGCTACAAGAATCATCAGTATTGCCACTTTTCCACAATTGTAGTAAATCTAGCACTTTTTTGGTTTCAACCACTTTTAACACCCACTATTTGCAAAATCTATATATATTTATATAAAAATTATTGCATTATAATTAAAATTTTAGAAATTTTATTGCATATATTTTATTTTTATAGAAATTTTATTGCATATATTTTATTCATTATTACATTTAATATTTTATTTTAGAACTGTTTTAAGAACATTATATGAGAATTATTTGCGGTAAAACTAATTCAGCGTGAAAAAACTTACTTTATAGTATACTTCTTATGATTTGTTTTGCTGTAGGACTTCAGTCGAATTTTTCCTTAAGAAGAAAAATATATTCCAAAGTTTTTTAAAATTCACCACTCATTTTAGACTCAACCTAACACTATTTAAAATTTGCAAGTGACAACACTGGTCATCATCCTCAGTTTGCTAGTGCCATCTATTAGCGCCATCAACTGTTAACATAACTGCAGTTATATATTTAATATTAAATTAACATCAACGTTTAACAGAGTTGCTTGGATCGGTGGAAGCAGTGTGGACTTATTAATCAGTGGGTCATGGGATCGATCCTCACGGTGGACAAAGTAATACTTTTTTTTTGATGTGAATGCGTTTATGCATTATGCATTGTTGTTGGTACATGCTTTTGTTTTGTTTTTGCATAGTACGAAAAAAATTAACAATTGCCCACAAGTTCGTTGAAATAACAAAGACAGTAACATAAAAAGCTTCGCTTCTCTCGTGTGTCCAACGACGCACCAGTGTTTTTTTTTATCTCATGAAGTTTAGATAAAACTAGCTTATATTTGATAAGCGCTAATCACCTGCAAAGTGGGCGTAGAGTGAGGTCACGCCCTTACCCAATTATTTTCAACTATTGTTGTGTGTCTGTTTGTTTGATGCTAGTTTGATAAGGGGCCACATTTGTATGTACAGTGACTGTATGCATATACAGTGACTGCCGCTTGGATCAATAGACCCTACATAGCAAGCATGGTATTTCACTATCAAAGCATGTCCAATTTTAATGATTTCTAAAATGTACTAATAAATTCCCATGATAAATCTACACCGATGCGCGGATATTTAACAGGTCATTCAATAAGTCCGTAGGAGAAGTAAAAAAAAACAAAATTTTGATTAAACTCGATTATATTATTCAACATAGTTGCTATCGAGAGCGATACAACGAATATAGCGATTTACCAACTTTTCGATACCACTTTTATAGTACGATTTCTCTTTCTCGTCAAAATAGGACTCAGTTTCAGCGATTACATCATCATTGGACTTGCATTTCTTTCCAGCAAGCATTCACTTAAGATCTGAAAACAGGAAAAAGTCGCTGGGGGCTAAATCTGGAGAATACGATGGGTGGGTAAGCAATTCAGTGTGGTTGGTAAGCAGTAAGTGACTTGGTGAAACAACTCTTTTTTCTTTTGTAAATGTGGCCGTTTCTTGGCGATTTCAGCCTTCAATTTCTCCAAAAGTGCACAGGTTCCTTTTTGGAGATAGTCGATAAATATTATTCCTTTCGCATTCCAAAATACAGACGCCATCAACTTACAAGCCGACTGATGGGCCTTTGCTCGCTTTGGATTCGGTTCGTCGACTGCTGTCTACTCAGCTGATTGTCTTCTGGATTCTGGTGTGTAATACTGAAACCATGTTTCATCCATTGTGACATATCGACGATAGAATTCAATTTCATTGCGGTTTAACAGCGCCAAACACTCCTCTGAAGCATCAATTCGTTGTTGTTTTTGGTCGACTGTGAGCTCACGCGGCATCCACTTTGCACAGAGCTTTCGCATACCCAAATGTTCGTGTAAAATGGTAAAAACACTACCATCTGATATTTTTACAATGTCAGCTAGCTCGTGCACCTTCAATTTGCGATCGTTCATAACCAATTTGCGGATGATTTTTGATGTTTTGTGGAATAACAGTCTGATTTGGGCGTCCACTACGCTCTGCATAATTTGTGCTGGTACGACCACGTTTAAATTCAGCAATCCGCTTTTCTACCATTTATCTCGATGGAGCAGAGTCCGGATATTGTTTATCAAGCCATTGTTTGGTTTTCACTGTATTTTTTTCATCAAAAAGCAATGCTTTATTAAAACTCGAAATTCACTTTTTTCCATTTTTTTTTTTTTTTCAATAACAATAGTTGCACACAAAATGCTATAACTCACAAATCAATTGTCAGATTGTTGTAAAATTTTTATACGTATCGTTTGAAGGTTGGTACCAAATAAAAATTATATGGAAACAAATCTTGTAACTCCATCTATGTGTCATCCTATGGACTTTTTGAACGTACTGGTATACCCCAGAGATCCTCTATGATTTCGGTCAAGACTTAAGGCTAGCCACTGCAGTAACGGAATTTTTCGTGCCTCAAAAAACTCTTTTGTGTATGGCCATCTAGGCCTTTAATTTTTTTTCATCGCTAAAGACGACATTTTCGAAATCATCCTCCCAAAATGTGTACTTTTCGTAAAATTCAAGACGTGCATTTGTATGGCGCTGTGTTAGTTTTAGTTTCGATAGTTTTGCCTCATAGTGCAGCCCTAAATCTTGTCTTATAATTTGTTGTACACGCTGTCTAGTCACATAAAGACCCAATTCTAATATTATTTTTCTGCAACTCATGTTATCGTTAGTCGCTAACAGCTGAATGTGACGTTTGGTCCGGTCATCAATAGTTGGTGCTCGGCCACTGCGCTTGTTAACTCCATAAGTTTCCAAATTTTTTAGAAAGTTTGAAATTGTGTTGCGATGTCTATTTATAGCTAAAGCTATTTGGCCAATTTTCATGACTGCATGACTCATTCCTTTCAGCATATCCTGTTCTTCTTTTGAAAGTTCGGTCCCACGTGACATTTTGGTCTAAAAAATTAATTAAATAAAACAATTTTCTGGTTTTTTTATTTTTTTTTTTTTTTTATGATTACTTTCTAACCTGTTTACTGTTTTATATACTTTTTATAACTAAACAATATTAGACATTGACTTGGTAACAGTCAAACAGCAAATGATTCAATTTGCACTTAAAATTACTTTCTATTGAACTCGTAAGATAATGCTTAAAATTTGATAACGGAACTTGAAATGATATGCATGAGAGAACTTAATATATTGTAAATTGACAGTTAATAAGCAACAACAACATTTTTTAAAACAAAAAAATTGTACCGTTATTCTAAAAAAATATGCACAGAAAACAAATATTGCATATATAATGATTTTACCGGGGCATTTGTTGAATAAAACAGCTCTAGAAGAAGCGAATTTTGTACACAAAATTCATATCGCACATGACTATAAAGCCTGTATGATACTTAATTAAATTGATCATTGAATATTATAACTAGAGCAGTTCAAATAGCACGAATGAATGGTGTGAGCGAGTACGCATATGGTACGAATTGGAGAAAAATTTTTAGGACGGACTGTATTCTCTTTGCATTTTTTTTTGCCGTTCTTTCAATTCGTTCTTCGTTAAGTTTCGATCAAATATTTACTGTGCTGTTAATAATTAATTTAACTTTTAAGAGTAAACAAAACTATTTAAGATAAATATATGCTGAATTGAAAGTGATGTGTGTAGCTTATATTAATTCATTAAATGCAGCTGCTCTTAAAAACACCAGATATAAAAAAGGAACAACGTTTATTCTTTTCTTACAAAATATGACTGTCCACGCGCCACTTGTTTTCGGATTTTAAAATTGGACAAAAAAAAATGAAGTATCATACGGGCATAACGTCAATTAAGATTTTGTTAAAAGAAAATTAAATCAGCATTTTGTGCTGACCAGTGTTGCATACTCAAAAAATGGTTCAGCTTTGCCGTTTAGCAAAATTACCTTTATACACATACAAAAGGATGATAACATTAACTATTTACGTTTTATTTTAAATATCACATGTTTTCACTATCATATATATCATTGTTTAAATTTACAAAAGTTAAATTATAACTCAATTATAAATCATAGATTAAAACAAAACAATTCTTTAAATAAACTCAAAAATTTATTCAACAAAATTTCACACTTTTTTAGTCAAAAATTTTCCGTATTTTTGCTTTTTTGATGCCTCTGTTTAAACCCAATCTTAGTTTGGCAGTTTAAAATTATGCTGTGAAATATTTTATATATAAAATATTTGATACATTTTTTCAAAGACACCATTTTACGACTTCATCTTTAATCTGATCTGACTTTGCACTTCTAATGCCTAACGTCAAAATGTGTTCAAAATAAAAGCTTAAATTTTGACTACAAATTTAAGATGCTTAGACACACAGCTAAACACATGGCTTGATGTCACTACCACCATCGCACGACATCACCTGCTACTCATCTGTTCTGAAATGCTCCAATGTACGCCACATTTTTAGCATATTTCACACTCACTATGTCGCATGTGTATCTGTCGGAGGGTTTGCCTTTAACAGCAAGTAAAATACACAAGATATTTCAAATATCCAAAGTGGACTTCTTGCGGTGTTTATTTCTAAAACAAATAAAGTTACAAAATTCATCATATTTTAATGTTACAAAATGGTTCTTACCGCAGTGTTCTCACCCTCCTTGTTACAGATTACGAAT
The DNA here is from genome assembly GCA_914767935.1 of Coremacera marginata. Lineage (NCBI taxonomy): Eukaryota > Metazoa > Arthropoda > Insecta > Diptera > Sciomyzidae > Coremacera > Coremacera marginata. The sequence continues at coordinate 152,705,373 of OU612046.1, read as the reverse complement.
GGCCTTTCACTCGGCAAACGTCAAAGTTAACGAGTTGTGGTGAGAACACAGGGTGATTATAAATTCAAATAAAGAGTAAAATAATTGTGAATACTAAAGGTCGTTTTGCAACATCCCCTCCCCCGTGGAGCGACCCGCTTCACTATCATCCAGATCCAAAACGGCCAACTTAGATGTGGCTCGACGCAGCAAACCACTAGCTGTACGCACATCAGCTCGCCGGATGACTCCATCGGCAGCTGCGTAAACCTTTTCAACGCGACCTCGGCACCAATCTCTTCTCGGCATATTGACGTCGCAGATGAACACCAAATCTCCTTCCTTAAGCGCCTTAGCTCGCTGACACCATTTTGTTCGACGCGTTAAAGTTGGTAAATATTCCGCTATCCATCGCTTCCAAAACCGGTCCCTTAGTTGTCGCGCGATGCGCCACTGTTTGCGAAGAGTATTGAATTTAATTGGTGGCTCCTTTGTGACTGGCGTGTTGGCTGTATTTGCTGATCCAAGCAGGAAGTGGTTGGGCGTAAGCGGCTCCTCTTGTTCGGTTGTTATGGGCATGTGCGTGAGTGGACGAGAATTCACCACGTTCTCAGCTTCGATGATGAAACTCGTTAATGTGTGCTCGCGCGGGACGGTTTCCTTGACTGTATGCCGTAGCACACGTTTGACGCACTTCACCATTATTTCCCAGATTCCTCCCTCCGATGGATTGCATGGCCAGTTAAAGATCCACTCAACACCCTTGGACGACACCTCACTTTGTATCCGCTCGCAATCGAAAACTTCTGAGAATCGCTTGGCTTCGTTATCCACACCAATAAAGTTTTTTCCGTTGTCGGAGCGCATTCTTGCTGGGACGCCACGTCGATTAATGAAGTTGCGAATTGCTATAATGCAGGAGTCGGTGGACAGATCGTGAGCTAACTCTAGGTGGATGGCGCGAACTGTTAGGCAGGTGAATAACGCCACCCAACGTTTTTCGGTGCGCCGTCCAACAGCTACTGACAACGGTCCGAAGTAGTCTACACCAGTATATGTGAAGGGCCTTACATACGGCGTAAGGCGGTCCTTAGGCAAGGAACCCATGAGTGGTGTGACCGGCATGGCTTTGGCCGCTTTGCAAACAAAACAATTTGAGATCACCGAGCGCAAAACTTGCCTGAGGCGCGGGATCCAGAACTTACATCGAACCGCATGTATGGTTGCCTCCATATTTTGATGATGCATCCTCTGATGTTCGTGGTGAACCAACAATTTGGTAAAATGATGACCAGGCGGCAAGATGATTGGTCGCTTCGAATCATATGGAAGCCAGCTGGCGGCATCAACGCGACCAGAGACTCGAAGTATCCCATACTCATCAATAAATGGACATAAATTGGCGAGTGAGCCTTTTAATGGCGGTGGCTTATCGACTTTAAGCATCATCAGCTCATCAGCGTACGTTTCTCGTTGTACAAGGCGGCATAATAAACGTTCTGCTGCATCCAGTTCGGCTGCTGTCAAGCCGTATTGTTGATTATCCCTTGGGCGTTTTTGACATCGTTCAACAAATCTAATGACCCAGCCAACTGCTCTTTTAAGTCTAGCAAATGACGAAAATTTAGAAAAATCGATAATATTTTTACTCACAGCTAATAATGAAATCTTCGGACGGATAATTTCTTCATCATCATCTGGATCCTGTGTCCCTGCGAGAGAATTTGGCCAATGCTTCTCATCGTTCAGTAAAAATTCGGGACCCGAGAACCAGCGTGACGTTGGGCTTAAGTCGATGTGACGTTTGGCGCGTGTAGCTTCGTCGGCGATGTTTTCGTGGGTAGGCAACCACCTCCATTGTGCTGGCGCAGAAGCAGCTAAGATTTCAGCAATGCGGTGCGCTACAAAAGGCTTATATTGACGGTGTTCACTGTTGATCCAATTTATTACGGTTCTCGAGTCACTCCATAGCACGCAGGAGTCGATGGTGACTGAGTGCTCCTTGATGATCGTCAACATCAAGCACGTGCCGAGCACGGCAGCTTGTAGCTCGAGGCGTGGAATGGTTAACGGTTTCAAGGGAGCACCTTTTGCTTTAGCAGATACCAAGGATAGCTCCGCTTCTTCCTCTGCATTGATAATTCTCCAATAAGCAACCGCAGCAAATGCTTGCTCGCTAGCATCGACGAATACGTGAAGCTGCAGCTTTCGTGGCGCACCTACTCTAAAATAAAATCGTGGAACTCGACAATGGATTACTTCGGTCATGTGCTGACGAAAACTTTGCCAACCGACGTTGACATCATTTGGAAGTGGCTCGTCCCAATTTACGCTTCTTCTCCATACCTCCCTTAATAGAAGCTTCGCATTTATGGTTAAGTGGCACAAGAAACCAATTGGGTCGAAGATCGACATCACGATACTCAATAGTTCTCGCTTCGTTGGGATGCGCAATCCTTCTAAAACGCTTTTATCGACGTAGTTGAACTTGAGTTCGTACTTAAATTCGTCACTTTTTGGCTGCCAGAACATACCTAGCACCTTCTCCGAAGCCAGGCTGTCTTTGCATTTAATAGACAGATTGGAATCGCTGCCACCTAATTCACTGATGACTTCTGGCGAATTCGAGGCAAAGTTGCGTAGCTCAAACCCTGCTGCAGAATGAATATCACGTACCTGTTTTGATGTTTCGATTACCTTCGCCGTCGATTCGAAGCTATCGACAAAATCGTCAACGTAGTGATATTCCAAAATTGCCTTCACGGCTCGCGGAACACGACTTTGATGTTCCAGTGCATTAACTGTTTTGATATGGTGAGCCGAGCATGGTGAGCAGGCGGCCCCAAAGGTCATCACCATCATTTCGTAGGTGTCAGGTGGCCTTCCCACATCAGCACCACGCCACAAAAAACGCTGTGATGATCTATCGTCTGGTTGGATGAGGACCTGATGGAACATTTCTCGTATGTCCCCACAGACTGCCACAGCACCTTCACGAAAGTGAAATAAGATAGCCGCCAACGGACGATATTGCTGCGGGCCTTTCAACAGTTGAGAGTTGAGGGATATGCCGTTGACTTCTGCTGCTGCGTCAAAAACCAAACGGATCTTTGCTGGCTTGTTGGGGTTTACTACGGCGAAGTGTGGCAGATACCAAGTTTTCGGTCCGGTGATGGCCGCTTCAACTGGCTCCAACTTGCGAGCATAGTTCCGCTGTACGTATCCTTCTATGATACCATTGTAAGCAGCACCAAATTCGCTATCTTGTTTTATCTTTTTTTCGATGCTTGTTAAACGCCTCAAGGCCATGGCGTAGCTATTAGGAAGATTAACAGCGTCATTTTTCCACAATAACCCAATTTGAAATCTATTGGCAACTCTTTTCGTAGTTGCTTCAAGAATTTCCTTGGCACGCACGTCAGCAGTGCTTTCAACCGGTGGCGACGCTTTTACGCCAAAATTTTCAATTTCGAAAGAGTCAGCTACCAAATCATGAAGTTGCGGCTCATTCTGCGAACCCAAGTGAAGGCACGATGCATATTTAAGTTGACTGCCATTCGTCGGTCCGAATATTACCCAGCCCAGCTCAGTATTTGCAGCATAGGGACCATCTTTCGTTAAGCTCAAAGTTGTTGAGGGTAAGCCCAAATGACAGTGGTCAAGACCTATGAGTAGCTGTGGGGTGACGTTCGAATATGGTTGAGTTGGCAACTCTGGCAAGTGGCAGTCGTAACGCAGATCACTCTCATGCAGGCTTTGCATGGGTAGCTTCAGATCAGGAACTGAATAAACATTGCGCAACATATGCCTTTTACCTTTACCTACTCCGCTGATGTAAGCATTAACCACGACTGTCATCTCCTCTGCCGCCCTGCCACCAAACCACTGTATGTTCAGTTGTTGTTGCCTTCCCTTCAAGCCGAGCTCTTGCATAAGCGCGCTGTTCATCATGGTCACCGATGAACCCTCATCGAGCAGCGCATAGGTGTCCACACGCTTGTTAGGGCCATATAACGTGACTGGCAGCACTCGGAAGAGAAGCCTTTTGCTTTCGGCAGCATTAGTTGTGCAGCTTAATACCGCCTCTGCAGAACCTATTGGCACTTGCGGCTCGTGCAGTAGTTTGTGATGTCTTTTTTGACACCCAGCTATGGAGCAAGGCTTACCTTGTCGGCAATCGCGCGTTAAATGTCCAACATTAAGACATGTAAAACAAAGTCGGCGGCGTTTAACTTCTGACCACCTTTCAGATACTGAGGCGTTTAAAATTCGCTGACATTCAACAACTTTGTGCTGTCCCTGACAAACTGAACATTTGATCCGACTCGTATTTTGCCCTTCGGTGACGTGTAACACTGGACGACGTCGTGACTCCTTTGGCTCGCTATCTTGCACGATACATATGATGTTGGCAATATCATTTAACCAATCGCTAAAATGCTGCACGGTTGGATATGGCTTTATGTTGGCAGCACATCTGGCCCATTCCATCCTTTTGCTCATTGGCAGCTTGCCAACTAGTTCATCAAGCAAAGTTGGGTTTGCCAGATGCTGCTCTCCATTTACGGCCTTTAGAAATACAGCTAAATTTTTTGTCATGGTTGCGAACGGAATTATCCTCATCACTGCAGCTTCGGAAATCGGTGTGACGTCACGAACGACTTTAAGTTGGCTTCGAATAAGTTGCTCGGGACGGCCGAAGCGAAACTGAAGCTGCTCAATAACTGCAGTGACATTATCCGGGTGTATCAGCAACGACTTGACCAATTCCTTCGCATCGCCTTTGAGACATTTGTTCAAGCGCTGGTTGTTCTCAAAGTTGCTGTAATTATACACAGCGTTGGACTCACAAAAGGCTGTATAAAATATAGGCCAATCTTCTGGCTGACCGCTGAAATCTGGCAGATCCTGAATCTTTCGTGGCACGTTCCATGAATTCGGAAAATTGGAAGCATTCATTGTAATGGGTTCCCTTTGACCACGAGCTGCAGTATCAGTTATGTTAGAAAAAGGCGACTGAATATCACTAATCGTTTGGCCAGTTGTGCGCGAAGCATTTGGCATGCTAGAATTCTGAAAATATAAACGGTGAGTATTTGTTGGCATAAGGGCAACTGGCAACATGTTGTTTTGCATGTTGGCGGGTATAATCATATTGGCAGGCAGCATGTTACTTGGCAGCATATTACTGGATGTCATTATGCACGGCGGCATGTGACTAGACATCGTGTAGCTTGACGGCATGTTACTTGACATCATGTTGCTTGGCGGCATGTAACTAGATGTCATGTTGTTTGGCAGCATGTAACTAGACGTCATGTTGCTTGACAGAATGTTACCAGACGTCATGTTGCTTGGCGGCATGTTGGCAACATGTTCCCTGCTCATGCTCGTTACGTTGCTGTCTGCTGAATGGAAATTTGTTACGTCGGGCGCCTCTGATGTTGGTTGCGTGAAGGAGATAGCAGCTGAAGTACTTTTTGGCGGCAACTGCGCCGACCTTTGGCGCTCAATATCACCTTCACGTAACCTTTGTTCTGTATGTTCTAGCTGGCGCTCCAATGATGCAATCTGCTTCTGCATGTTTTGAAAGGTGATCTCCACTTCTGACGCAACGGCATAGGCACCAGTAGAGGAAGCTTTCGTTGAGGCAGCGTTTGCGGAAGAAGAGATTGCCTGAAAGATAGTGTCGCTGGATACAGTAGAGGCAGAGTCAGCTAACTTTGACACATTCGTGGCGGCGTTCGTGACTATGGCGCCGGGAACGGTAGCATGTGACACTGATCCAGACGTAGCGGCTGTCTTAAACTCGGCAGGAGTGGACTCAGTGCCAGATGGTGTTCCAGACTCATTTTGATAAAGCCTTGGGCTACGGCGTGGTGGTGTGCGATTCATCATTTGCAGCAAAAGGAGTCTCGGTGGCTGATGCTCAGGCAAGGGAGCGCTAAAAATGCAGACTCGCGGCAAGGGAGTCTCTCAAGGCGAATGCTCACGGCAAGGGAGCGCTAAAAATGCAGACTCGCGGCAATGGAGTCTGGCGGCAAATAAAATTGTAATTAAAGTTATGTTGCACAGATTTGCATTACACAGAAATGCGAAATAAAGTTGTATCTGTCGGAGGGTTTGCCTTTAACAGCAAGTAAAATACACAAGATATTTCAAATATCCAAAGTGGACTTCTTGCGGTGTTTATTTCTAAAACAAATAAAGTTACAAAATTCATCATATTTTAATGTTACAAAATGGTTCTTACCGCAGTGTTCTCACCCTCCTTGTTACAGATTACGAATGGCCTTTCACTCGGCAAACGTCAAAGTTAACGAGTTGTGGTGAGAACACAGGGTGATTATAAATTCAAATAAAGAGTAAAATAATTGTGAATACTAAAGGTCGTTTTGCAACAGCATGGTTAACCCTTATTTTTATTAGCATTTTTAAAAAATAAGTCTGGTGGTGAGATATTTTGCATTTTGGCACATAAGTATACGTATAAAAAAAAGCAATGAAGCGTTGTGCCTAAATGTGAGCAACGATCCCTATAGGAACAAACTAACTTGTTTTTAAAAACAACTAATTAAAAAACTAGTTTAAAATAAACCAGTATTTGAACTACTTTGAATTATATTAAGGCGGCAACTACTCTGATTTTGACATGTTTTAATTGCAAATTTTTATTAGATTACAAGTTTATATATATTTAACCATGTTATTTAATCAAATATTAACTTTAGGCCATCAGTAATAGTTTTCAATTGGTTATTTTAAAGCAATTAAAAAAATAGTTTAAATGTAACTAATTTAACAAGTAGTTGAAAATATATGCATACGAAAGTCAATTGACTTATTTGGCGGACATCGCCATACAAAATAAGTTAGTTCGTTCTATGGAAAAAAGTCAGAATTTCAACTAGTTGTGGTTGACAAAAAACTACTTTATCAATTACTTTTAAATTAGTTGATTTTCCTACAGGGATATTATAAGAAATATATCTTGTGTGTGTGTGAGTGTTTATGTGTTAAGATAACCATGCAAAGTTAAGGTTCTTTTATGACTTACTATTGAAGAGAAAAAAAAAGACATCATTGACAAAAGTAATGACAGCGATAATGATAAGAATCCATTTAGCTCATGCATTGCTTAAAGTATTTTTACACTTTTTCACGTGCCAAAATTTTATTGGAACTGCTAAGGAATAAAAATATATTAGCAAATAAATTTGTATCTTATATCCTTTGCATATATCATTAAATTGAAACTCAACAATTTCATATCAAAATTGAGTGTTATTTGTTCAGGATATTGTGTGTAATAAGGTTAAGATAAATAAGTGAAATTTATTGTTACTTATTTATCACTTTTTAGTAAAACACAAAAAAAATTAACTTTTTGAAAACAATTGTCAATTGCCATTAACAATTTTCATAAGACAGGGTGTTTTTTAAGCGAGTACTAACTTCAAATAGCTAAACTGTCTAAACAATTGTTAGATTGCAAGCTATCAGTGTAGTTTTTAGACTGGCAAACTTATAAAGCACATGCAGCATATTACACCCGACATAATCGACAATCTGAGACCGCTTTACGCCACACAGTGGCGTGTTTGGGGCATTTAGACGGTCTTAATTCTGTAACTCGCTTTTAAGAAGCATATCTTCCTTATGTGTAAATTTCACAACGATTGGCCTTAAGAAAAAAAAGTTACGAAAATTTGTATGGGGAAATTTGACTTACAATTTGCTGATGCAGTGGCAACTAGATGTAAAAAAGAATGTATAATATGGCTGTGTATGGCTAAGCCAAGCTCCCGAACTTTTTTAAGTCCCGGAAATCCAGGGATTAAAAAAGCCACTTTTTTTGTGAAACACATGTGAAATAGAAAGTTGATGAGAAAATTATTTCTATTATCACCATTTTTAAATTGTCAAAAGCCTATTTTTTTCCAACGACTACACTGTACAATAGTTGCGTATGCAACACTGCTTCGCAAAAACAGCTGATTTATTTTACTTTTATGAGATCTTCACTGACTTCACAGATATTTATGTTATGAATTTCGTACACAAAGTTTGTTTCAAGAGCTATTTTATTGAATTAATATCGATTGATTTATACTGCAACTAAAGTGTACTTTCATTCATCAAAACAGTTTTATCTTTGTCAGCCCTAGATATTTTAATGGGAACCAAAAAGAATGTAAAATAATTTAAAATATAAATTTATTTAAAAATATTTTTCTTCTAAATAAAATGGTTTGATTTTATTACTTATATAAAATATTTCTTATATTTTTATTACATTTTTTTTTTTTTTTTATTTTTGTATGGGGACCCCTAGAAGGGTGGCATATAGGGCATTCAAAAGAAATGTTGAAGGAAACGCTCCGGCGGTCAGTTTGTGATTTTGGTCATTTTTCTCCTTGACAACAACAAAAATAATTTTGAGTATTAAGTATCGCCCTTATTTCGTTAATTTTTATATTCGTAGAACGTTCGTAGAACGAAAAGAATGTTTTTTGTATTGAGACCCAAAGAAGGGTGGTGTGTTCGGGAGAAATGTTGAGGAGCAAAAAATAACAGGACCAACTCATATATTTGACCCCTCTAGGAGTCCAGCTACGGCCGATATAAACTATTTTCGACAGCTTTTGCCAACGAAAGGTGGTAGATAGGGGATAGGTGTGTTTGGGAGAAATATTGAGGGGTGTAAAATAATAGGACCAGCTAATATATTTGACCTCTCTAGGAGTCCAGCTACGGTCGAAATAAACTATTTTCGACAGGTTTTGTGTTTTTTATATGGGCACCCAAAGAAGGGTGGCAGTAGGGGGTAGGTGTGTTCGAAAGAAATGTTGAGGGGCACAAAATAATAGGACCAATTCATATATTTGACCCCTCTAGGAGTCCAGCTACGGCCGATATAAACTCTAGACTATTTAGACGTTGACTTATTACTATATTTTAACAATATCTTGCAATACTTGCTAACAAAATTTTAGATTTCTTGTCCACTCTAGTTAATTAATTTAGTAAAAACTTCCCAAACTTTACTATTTTTTTTAACGTCTTTCAATACGAACTCGCCATTGGCAGCCACTAAATTGTTGCCTAATTCAATGTCACTTCCAATTGGTTCATTTAAAGACTAAAGTTTTTTAAATAATAAAGACTTCAAAATTTGATAATACCTTCAACAGTTTTAATGTTACTCACTATATCAATATCCATTTAGAATTAAATATGTTTTATTAATACGAGTATATATGTATTTTTATTTCAAATAAATGAGTTTGATTGTACCTCTATCCAACATCAAACTGACTATGCATTAAGAATAACATAAAGCTTATTGTGGGGAAAAACCAACATACCTGATTCTTATTCAGGTCACTGCAGCAGATTCCTGAGTGTTCGTGTAAATTATTAAGTTCTCAGAGAAATAACTGAAACAACACGTAGATCGCAAGCTCACCTCAGTGCAAAAGTGTATGAAAAGAGAGCAGAGAACAAATAAAAAGTTATTCTCTTGCGCTACACGACCTGTTGCTACATGATCTGTTGTTTACATTTATTTGCTTGCAGCTTTGCTTGCAGTGACTGCTACAGCAGAGAATCAGGGTATATTCACTTGATGAATATATTCATGCAGAGCTCTAGTTGGTATTCCGTATGTCATCCAAGTCATGCATAGGCGACCTCTTCGCTGGAACCTTGGGGATTCCATTCAAAGGCCATCTTTGCAATGTCGTGGACTTCTTTGCGCGGAGCGTGACCAACCCACCGCCATTTGCAGGTTTTGATTTCAACAGCTATTGGTTTGTAGTCGAGATGGTTAAAAGCTCTGCTTTTGTGATTGTTTTTGGCCAAAAGATCCGGTGTACAATACACACACACTTGGTTACAAAGACTTGCAGCTTGTTGTAGATGATGTCGGTAACCTTCCACGTTTCGCAAGCGTATAGTAGTATACAGGCTTAAAGCTGATGTTTAAAACGCGTAGTTTGGTTTTGGTGTTTATATTACGCGCTGTCCAAATACGGTTGAGTTTATGGAAGGCGTGTCGGGCATTGTTGATTCGCGAATTTACAACCGCATTTGGTGAGCACGCTACCCAGATAGCAAAACTGATAAACGCCCTCGATGATTTCGTGCGTGCCATCAATGATTACTGAGCGGGCCTCTTGGTTTGGGACACGCATGAATTTCGTTTTTTTAAAGTTGATGCGAAGTCCTACCTGTCATCAGCATAGTCAAGGTCGCTAAGTTTTTGTTGCGGCCGCCATTGTATACCACCGGGAGCGTAATTGTTTTAGAGATGAGTTGAGATGAGATCCGAACATGTATAGTTCATGGAGCCGTGTTCACAGTCGGACAAGGTTCTAATCATTCCTTCGATCCATTATTAACATGTGAAAACAGTTCGGTTGCAATGATTTTTTTTTTCACTTAAGCAATATCTCTTACGGCATCTCTTTCGTACTTGTTACTGCTTAGCCGAGTTGGTTGTAAAACTGATAGAAATAAAATATATATCTCTCCTTCTTTGGTAAAAATAATGAAAAAAAATGACAAATAAAACTATCTTTTAGATCAGAGAACGAAAATAAACAAAACGAAATCCGAATCAATCTCTCAGAGAGTGATACAAAGTCTATATTTTTTATTCGAATTGTTAGTGAGGGCGAACGAAACACGAAACCTTTCAGTGGAAGAGAGAGCTAATGTTATTTTGCTAATGTTTGCTAATGTGTAAATTTAAAAAACGAAACCAAAGCAAACGTTTCTTTAATGATCAATGTTATGCATAATGCATTGAACGATAACACAAGACTTAATTGCACACAGCGTGAACGTGGCATTTGTTTTTGTTGTTTCAAAGCAAATTATGAAAACAAAGGCAGAAGAGAATTTTGCTGAGAGTTTGCTTAAGAAACGAAGCAAAAATACAAAGAGCGCAAAAGAATGCGAAGTAGAATATATATTTTGTTGTTATCCGACGATCGTTTAACGAATCGTTGTTTCGGTTTCATTTGTGTCTCTTGGTTACACAATTTCTTTGTTTTGTTTATAGTTTTGCTCGTAACAGCAAACGAAACCCCAAACAGACGCTCAATCGTTCTTTTATTATTTCAATCGTTTTTGTTTCTTACACTTGAAAGATCGAAACGTAACGAAATGAAACGATTTGTTATTGTTTATTTTCGTTCTCTGTACAAGATATATCGCCCTTCTTGTCATTTGCATTGTTTCGTTCATTTGGTTGCAAATTCATACTGGCTGAACTAGATAGCTCCGGATATGTTTTGGCTCTGAGAGAACTGCTAGGGTTCTTGTCATGTGCATTGTTTCATTCATTTGGTTGAACATGCGAACTGGCGGAGCTAGATAGCTCCGGACATGTTTTAGCTCCGAGAGAGCTGCTATGTATGAACATGTTTAAACAATTAAAATATATAGGAAAAAATTTAATATAAAGAATGTAGAATATTGTTCATTATATTATGCATATGAGTGCATATGAAGTTCATTATATTATCATATCCTTAGCAGATTGATAATATTATAAATTTAGTACAGAAACACATTTTTTCCCTTCTACAGACCAAAGGAACTAAATGACTCCGCGGACATGTTTCCGGGAGCTAGTTCCGCTGTACGGAAGAATCATTTCATATTCATTCCGGCTCCGGAATTATTAATCACATGCCTACATTGTTTGTTTTCTTGATGACGCTGTCGAGGAATGCAATCAAAAGTAGAGGCAACAATATGCAGCCCTGCTGAACCCTTTTTTGGGTTGTGAACTTATCGCTCTTCTTTCCTTTGAAGAGCAAGCTGCACTCATACAGCTCGCGGATAAGAGTGATGATCTTGTCCGGCATGCCAATATTTCTGAGAATGGACCAGATTGCGTGTCTGCTAAATGTGTCAAATGCACGTTCTAAATTAACGAATAGCATATACAATGGGGATAAGTTTATGTAATCAACGCAGGAACGATTTGGCCTGAAACTTTTTTGCTCAGTGTGAAGTATGGTATTGAGAACTGGTTTTATTTATTTATTTATCGTATGAATATTACAGGTTGGACGAATACTTAAACATATCAAATTGATTGCACAATTGCAAGAACATTTACATTGAGAGAGAAAATGTAATCTATAAGTTAATTAACCTAAATAAAGGGTACATAGAATAGCTGAACATATGCGTGAAACAATCTTTAGATACACTGTATTTGAGATATTTGGTGTCAAAGTTTTATGTTGAGGTTGGTAAGCCATAAGAGAGCATCCGGATTGAAGTTGTGAACGTCAATAAGGTCGCCGTAAAACATAAAAATGGGGCAGTTTGAAGTAATGTGGCTTATAGTTTGGTGAGGCCCTCCACAGTCGCACGGACTTAATGAGGTAGCTCCCCATTTAAATAGCGACCATGCTGAGTCCTTATCCTAAGTGAAAGCCTGGTACGCGAGCAGTGGGGTCAGTGATGGTGATGCTGCTATTTGGTGAAAAGTCCCGCCAAGTTTTTCCCCACTCTGCGTTGATATCGTAGTTAGACTCCTGCAGCTTTATTGAAATTCTTTAAGGCGGTCTACTTGATTTCAACCGGTATGAGTCCTTTACGTTGAAATATGAGTGGTTTGGTCAACTTTGGTTGTATAGAATTTTACCGAATTGGTTGATGAGCGCTTTTTTGCGTCTGACAAATGGTGGAGCAATGTTGCTCAAGACTCATAGACATTGGATTGGTGTGGACCTTATAGTTCCGGAAATTAAGCACATTGCCATGTGTAGTTGGCTGTCGATTTTCTTTGTGTGTGCGCTATTGGGAGCTCCAAATTCGGCAATTGGGTAGACCAGTCCCAAAGCCGCAGTTCGCAGTGTCCCTGGTGAGGACCCCCAGAAGCTAGACGCTATTTTTTTGGGGTAAATTGTTCCTTGTTTTGAGCTTGGCTGCGGTATTTTGACAGTGCTGTTTAAATGTAAGAGTTCTGTCCAGAGTTACCCCGAGATATTTGGGGATGGTATTATGTCGAAGGGTAGTGCTATGGAATTCGACGTCGAGCGGTATGTTGGCTAGTTGACTGCTCAGGTGAAAGATGGTAGATTCAGTTTTCGACATGCTGGGCGTTAGTCTCCAATTTTTTAAGTAGTCCCCTAAGATATTAAGATCTGAGAATCAGATCTCTGGTTATGACACCGGCTGTTATTAGCATCATCAGGTTCTTCTTCCTTCGAGGTGTTGCCCAGGCTTTCGTAGTGTCTTCTCCATTCATCCAGCTGCTCATCTACTGTGCCAATAACACTGTCATTTAGGTCTTTTTATGGTGGAATGTGGGCTTTGACATTCGTTAATTTGTTGATTGCTGCGTAAACACTTCTCATATCGTTTCTATAGACTGCTGCTTCGGCCTCACTTGCGATGTTATTAAGGTAAGCTTCTCTGTCATTCAGAGCTCGTTTTTTACCTCCAAATTGGCTGACTTGTATAGATTGACCAGGTCAGACTTTTTAGCATGGATCATGTGTGCTCTCTAACTGGTTCTTGATTGACCTTCTTCTTTCGACGCTTTGCCACGTGTTGGAGCGAATCCAAAGCTTGACTTGATTTTTGGTGTATCCTAACGAAGTTGCCGCTGCCGAAGAGCATGCAGATACTAAATTGTTCCATGAGTACGGTGAAGCTATGTTGCTGATGTTGTTATTCAGTTGTGCCTTATACTCTTCGAGGTTTCTTGGATTGCGCAATTATGCTATATCGACTCTGCGTTGTCTGCCGAGGCTGGTGTTGAGAGCTGAAGGGCGCATGAGTAGCTTGACAACCACAAATTTATGGTCGCTGTAAACATCAGCTCCCCTATACGCTCTTACATCCAATAGGGAGTTGTGAAATCTGCGATTGATTAGCACACGGTCACTTCGATGTCATTGATCGACCATCTATTGATTGCCACGTATACTTATGTATGTCCTTATGTGGAAATCGCGTGCCGCCAAAAAGAAGTTGTGTGCTATGCAGAATTCCACTAGGCGCTCTCTATTATTGCTTCTGCTTGTGCCAAAACTGTGGTGGCCCATTATGGTTTGCAAACCATTGTTGTCATTGACAATCTTCGCGTTGAAGTCACCAAGAGTTATGGCAATATCGTCCTTTGGTATGTTGTTGAGGACGCCTTCAAGCTGGCAATTTGGGATAATAGACTGTTTTTGTGTTTTTTACATGGGTATCAACAGAAGCGTGCTCAGAAGAAAAGTTGATGGGCACAAAGTAATAGCACCAGGTCATATATTTCAACCATTTAGGGGTCAAATTGGGTGAATTTTGTTTTTTAAATATTATGATTTATTTGACAAATTTAACAATGTACCTGGTGGAATTAATTGAACCTGGTGGCTTCAATATTAACTGTGCAGATCAGAGAACTGCAATGATTCGTTTTTTTAGCACTCAAAGTATACTCATAAAAAATAATTATAAATCAATATTCAACCCTGAACACATGCTTCTCATATCCCATCCACGCTCACAAGCATGCGTGCGTGAACTACGTGAGAGTTTGCGTACAAGAGAATCTAAATCGTTTGAATACTAAATACTTTAAATAGTTTCGCTCAAATTGCTCAATGACTCTCTGATACTCATAAAGTACTTAGAGTCATGGAAAATGTCCACAAAACTTACGTAGCTGCTAGCGCGACACGTTGGCATATGGATCAACATAAAATCGAAAGATTTCGAAAAATCACTGAAAAAATGGAATAAGTGACATATCTCGAAGGGGAAGTAATATAAGTAAAAATTAACCATTTTTTGGGACTTTCATTCCCCCTTTTTCCGCATTTTTAGGGAGAAATATCGCAACACGTGTTTAACTGTCCACTGTAAGTAAAATTGTAATCCAAACACGTGTTTCGGTCCCCCTTAATTTGTCCCTCTATGCGACATTGACATTATATTAAATTTCCAGATGGGTACTCTTTCAAGCAACGTTGTGGGTCATGCCAGCATTGTGCCGCAGCATCAAAGAGTCACTCAAAGGTTATTTGCATCCAAAGTATTTATAATACTCATACTCCTAACACTCTCTTTTGCAAGAGTATGCGTATGATTTATATTCAATTCAATGAAAATGAGTTGAGTATTTATGGATATGATGATTATTTTCAAGAGTATGCATGCATATAAGTACAGAGAAGTTCTGGGTATACGATAAATACACTCAAAGTATGAATCACTCGTTGCAGATCTCTGGTGCAGATGATTAAAATCTACCACCTACTATATTTTTTAACTAAGCATTAAGTTTAAACATGTTCAATGGTCGAAAACTCAGTACTACTAAATATATAACGATGTTGGATGCGGTTTTTGCACGATACTTGCAGAAATTGCAATGAAACATTTTTGTTTCTTACTTTAGTTATCATACGTTACAATTTTTAGAATATAATGACACGACTGAAATATGAATGATTTTATACGGAAAATTAATTTTAACTTTTTAATTTCAAAAGAATTATTATATAACTTTAAGTTTTCACTTCGGTCGGCTGTCCCACCACTGTCCATTTTTTTTTTTTTCTTTTTTTGGTCTATATTACCAGAAAATGTCCCACAGTAATATTTCTACCATGACTTCAAGCTAATTCAATGTAAATTATTATTTATTAAATTTATATTCCTTGTTGCGTAATTAACATGCAACCCAGAAATTTTTTTAAATTATTTAACACTTTCCATAAATTTTTGTCTATATTCGCTTCGCCCAAAAGTATGCAAGCCCTAGCACGCAGTGCTATTTAATTAACAGACCGAGCTCATATTTTTAGAATATTTAAAACACAAAAACCAGTGCATGTCGAAAGCTTTTGCAGCTTCCTACAACTAACTGGTTGGTTTTTTTTTTTTTTTCTTATATAAAACTGCCGCTGTGTCTGACAGTTTGAACTCTGCGACAGGTTTTTCGCGGTGTTTTCGGTGTTAATAACGTTTAATTATATGGAAAATTGGTGTGCATGCCTGGCGTTTGGGCCTTCAAACTAGCAATAGCACCCAAAAGCATGCAATTTTTGCAAACAGACAAGGTTGGTTTATAGCTGCTTTTGCACATATTTGTGCGTTTGTTTTAAAATCTGCACGTACCTATATGTTTCGTACGATTGTGTGCGTGTGCCAAATTCTACTTGCTTTTCATTACAAAATTACAAAACTTACTAATGGTCTGTGCTATGGCATATTTTTCCACCTGGTTGTTGCGCCTCAACGTGCTCAGTTTCAAGCTCCTGTTCTAGTTGTTGCACGTTTGGCATTGTGCAACCACCTTACTATTGCATGTATGTTTGCGTTAGTGTTTATTTTCACATCAGCCATGATATTAATTACAGTAATAATTTTCGGTTTTGCTCACAGCTTTTGTTTTGTTTTTTTGGTTATTTTTCTCTGTGCTTGGCACTACGTGACCAGAAATTTAATTTTGTGCTATAGAATTGGTTTTTATGCTGCATAGTTTTAGGCTATGTTTAGTTGTTGCAAGCTTTAATTTGAGCTTGTTATTGAAATTAAATGATGGCTATGCAGAAAATGTTGCATACTTTTGCGGTTTTGCTGTAGCAAATAGTTATAAATGATTTTATTATGCCAGCTGTAGCGGTTTGTGTAAATTGATAGGCCGAAAGTAGTTGTTAGTTATAGATTATAAGCCAAGTGTGCTATGGAAATGCAAATTTAACTTATTTGGGCTTGTTGGGTATAGAATGCACTTAGTGAATTTGATACTATGCAATAATAAGATGTAGTTTTAATATTAATTAAGCTATGTTGTCTATAGTAACAATTTCTCAACATTTTTTTAACAGTTTTGTGTTGTATTTAACTTTATTTCAATATATATTTATGGAAAAATCATTATCGTTTTTGTGTCTGCAATTTTTTTGTATTGTTATTTTATGCCATTATTGAAATATTTGTTTGCCAAACAAAAAAAATTCTTCTCCTTCCCCTCTTACCCTATTTGTCGTCATCATCAATCTTTATTCACATTATTAACATCATCATCATCATTCTGTTGAGCAGCTTCGTCATGGTTTCCTTCATTTAATTGTATTTTAATATCATTTGTTCGTGTGTATACACATAGCTTTATTTATTTTGAGCTATGCTTTACGAAGCTACGCAAAATTTTGTGTATATATACCTATCTGTCTGAATAATGTTACTTAATATATCTTTTGTAATAATTTATTTTACGCTCTTGGCTGACACTCTGCTGAAAACACAGACTGAGATCAAGGCAAGCCTTGACAACATTTTGATCAACAAGTACAGAGAAATTCATGAAATTCTTTGAAGCCAAGTTTTCTTTAATTCTAAATAATATACTAAGAAAATAGATTAAATTTAAGCACACACATACAATCACACACACGCACACACACACTCACACACTTACTCACTTAAAAATACATTACACACACATTCTGCCTACATTTAGCTTTAAGCTGCCAGAGAAGTTATAGTTTGATTATGTGTGTAAATTGTTTGCTTGGCAATTTGTGCAAATTTTTGGTGAAATTAAATTATTCAAATTACATGAAAGTGCAAAATTTTTAATTATCAATTTTCAGTGCATCTAACGTTATATCTGAAAACATTTCAAAATTAGTTTAAGCAAGATTTTGCATGTAGTCGTTGCGTTAGTTATGTTCGAAGTGCAGAAAGTCATAAACTAAAACTTATCTACTTTACAAGCTGTAAATGTGGAAAATTGTTTTCATCAAGTTGCAGCAATAAAATTTTGAGTATCGAATTTAAAATTATGCTCAAGTTCGGTTTCAGAATTTCCCTTAAAATACTTTGAAAGTTGCTGAAAGCCATGCACCAATATGAGTTGAAATTTTGCGAGAACTTAGATTATAATAAATATTTTAATTTCTATTTAAAAAAATGAGAACTAATATTAAATATCTAAAAGCGCGTTTATAGTGCCGGCTGGTTGCTGTGCCGAGCCGAGCCGAACCGAGAAGGAAAGCTGAAAATCGCTGCACACATAATCATATGAAATAAGCTCAAAGTGCGTATTGTGCCAGCCAGTCGTTTTTAGTTGCCTAAACGGTTGGTTTTGTCTGTTCTTGTGCAAGAAAATACAATTCAAATAAACGTTATTTTAGTCCCTGATTGCAACTTTCAAATTTTGCTTAATTTTATACAAAAAAAAAATCCCTTCAAAGCATTTTAAATCTTTTAATATTTGAATGCATGAATTATATTGGATAAAAGCAAGCTTCATACTTGTTCTAAAAATAAGTAGCTTTGATAAACAACCAAATTAAACGTTTCTATCTTGTAAGAAAAGGTAAAATTTTTTTTATATTTCTTGAAACTAAATAATTTTGATTAAATTTATAGAAAGTCTTTCAAAAACTGAAATGCACTCAAGGCTTGAATTAAAAAAGGGTCACGTTTTTGTTATATTTCATGAAACTAAATAGTTTTTAATAAATTTATAAAAAGCTATTTAAAAACATAAAAGTCCTCGAAGCTTGAATGATGAAAAGCTTGTCATGATTCAAATATTTTTGTCCAAACTTTAAAAAAGGTTGTTTATAAAAGCTTTCAAAAAAGAAACTTTAAGTTTCATAGGCTTGAATTATTTATTAAAAATAAGCGTATAAAACTTCAAGAGCTTTTTTATAGTTAATTCTGCTTAAAATAGTAAACATTATAATTATCTTCGTGGAAACTGGGTAGTTTTGTTTTAATTTGTAGAAAGCTCTAAAGAAGCTTTTAAAGCTTTTGTTGCTGAAATTTTTAAAAAATTGTAAAGCTTCAAAAATTTATAATAAAATTGATAGATCTTTTTATAAAAGCTTTTACAATAGAAAACGCTTTATTAGATTTTGAAGCTTTTGCTGCTTGAATTGCATTGACAAGGTCAAGTTTTAAACCTTTTTGCAAGCTATAAACAAAAAATTAAAAAAACTTACGCAGATTTAAAAACTTTTTTAATGCTTTAAAAAAGCATTTAAAAACTTTTTCGTTCCAAAGTTTCCCATAGACATTTAATAGCTAAACTTTAAAAGGAAAAAGTCAAATATACATTATTTCTGTTGAAATTCACCCTATATTTTTGTATAAATTTTCCAACAAAAAACTTTTTTATAACTTTTAATGGGATTGTGAAAAAAAGTTTCACAAAAAATTTAAAAGCTTTATTTCGAAAAAAAACAGTAAGCAAAACTAATTAGAAAACTTTTTTAAAATTTGGCTGTTCTAAGCCCGTTTCATGCTTAAATTGTAGAAATAGTCGTTCCTTGCACATTTTAGAAAAAATTTATAAAAACCTTTAAGAACTCAAATTCTCTAAAGGAATTTAAATATTTTAAAGCGGACATTTTGATGAAAGTAGTAAAATCTTCATATGTATTTTTTTTTTATCTGTTCAAATGCTTATAGAGCTTATCAACCTCTGAAAGAGCTTTTGAAGATTATAACGGATATGTTGAAGAGTCCAGCTTTATTTTATTAAAAAAAAAGGTTGAGCTTTATTTAGGTAAAAACAGTAAGAAAAAATAATTAAAAGCTTTTTAAATTCTTGCAGTTTTAAAAACTTTTGATGCTTAAATTGCTGCATGCTTAAATTATTGAAAATAAATAGTCGACCTTTGCACATTTAAGAAAGCTTATGAAAACCGTTGCAAACTCAAACTTTCTAAAGAAATTTTAAACTTTTAAAGCCGGAATTTTGATGAAAAGTATCAAATCTATTTTTTTTTATCTGTACAAATTTGTATAAACTTAAATAGAGCTCTTCCAGAGCTTTTAGAGCTTATAATGGAAATGTTGAAAAAGGGTCTAGCTTTATTTTAGTAGAAACACCATGTAAAAAATGCCGAAAGCTTTTGTAGTTTTTTTAATGCTAAAATTGTGAAAAAGCAAAGCGTTATAGCTTGAAGCTTGAAGCTTTGCACATTTTTAAAAAACTTAAGAAAAATCTAAACAAAAACGATTTCAAACTGCAATTTTAGCTGCAAGAGTCCAGCTTTATTTTAGAAGAAACAGCATAGAGAAAATGCACAAAGCTTTTAAAGTTTTTGCAGCTTTAAAAGCTTCCATGCTAATATTGTGATTTAAAATAAAATTAAATTGTGATCTATAGCTTTCAGCCTTGCATATTTTTAAAAAACTTAAGAAAAATCTTTAAATATTAAATGCAAAAAGCTTTTACAGTTATTGCAGCTTTGAAAGCTTTTTATGGTAAAATTGTAAAAAAACTAAGCTTTGCAGATTTTTATAACTTTAGCAACTTTAACATTTAATAAGCTTTCTGAACTTAAATTGCATGCACGTATTGCCAGTATACGAAATGAATTTATGAAATTTTATAAAATTTGTTATTTTTCAAAACAATGAAGACATTTTTAATTATTGAAAATATTAGGTATCTATTTTAATTTTTTTAGAATCAATGCGTCAATTTTTGATCAGTCATAACAATATCAATACCAAATGCAACAGAAACCAAGAAAAACTGCAAAACTTTTCTTAAACATCAAATTCCTAATATTAATGAATACCATTTTGTTACTCAGGGAATATTTGCTGCTCAGAAAAATAATTTTTAGGTTTTAATTAAATTTATTAATTATTAATAAAATTTTTTATTTTACCCCACAGTAGTTAAATTCAGAAGTAAAGTCTTAAAACATTTAAGCCTAAATAACATTTTATGGGAGCTTTAAAAGCTTGAACGAGATAAATCTGAGAATACATTTTTCAAGCCGAAAACTTAACCGATTTGTCGATAAAATCCTCATTTAACTTTATTTTGCAAATCTTACAATTTCATAATTTTTTTGCTCATCCTTTTTCATGTATACTTGTAGGCTTATTTGATACCAAGAAAATGGAACCAAACCAAGAGCCCGTCTACTTTTACTCAGTCTTTTTTGTCTACTGGTTTGAGTAAACGCTATACAAATTTAATCTAATATCCTTGAGAAATATGCAAAAGTTCTTTAACATTTAGTGTCTCGTTGCCGTTTTGCCAAGCATTTGAAATAAATCCTAAATGCACACTACGCTGCTTGCAAGCAAAAATCTAAGAATACCTAAGAAGCATTTTTTTTTCTATCCACCCCCGCAGTCGTCAGCTTAAGTCGTGCATCTATCTATTTTTAATATGCAGACATTTGCTACAGCTCGTTGGAGTTGCATTTTTCAGACTTGCAATACTCCAGGGAGAGAACTATGCAAAACTCGCTGCAGCTGTTTGAGCGTTGATAAATGATCACATTACTCTGGCAGCTCTAAATGGTTGCCAATTTCTCATTGCCAGTCATTCGCTGATGCTTTGTACAACATTGCAATGAAGCTGCTTTAGCGTTGCAAATGCAAACATTTTTGCACACGCAAATGCCAAGATAAACATGGCGGGCGTTGTGGTTTAGGGTGTTGTTTGTGTTGGTTTTGGGCTGTTCAGTTAAAAGAGGTTAGCTGAACTGCTGGCGTTTGCAGTTTGATGCTGTTTCGAGAAATGCTACCTAAAAGTGCTTTCAAAACAATGACAGAAATGCATTTGTCAGATAAAAATATTTTTATTATCAAAATGGCGAGCAATAAAAATAGTGAAAAAGCCAACAACTTTTAACAATTTATTAAAACTGAAACTTGTGGAATTAATATAAAACTAAAAACAATAATAAATTCAAAAATATTGAAAAATAACTCTGATAGTTTGCACTCTGAATGTGCAATTTCAGCAGGTCTTGCTTGTTAGCTGCAAGTAGCTAACTATATCTTGGCAGCTGTCACAAACTGTCAACATTTTTAAAATAAAATATTTGTTGATTTATCATTTAATGTACGACAGCAAAAAGTATGCTACACAAATTAATACCATTCAATAAAGAGCAAAAATGAACTAATATGAAAACATAAAAAGAGGAAATGTGCAAAATATGCTGGCTAATTGAATGGTAAAAAACTACAAGCAAACCAAGACTAGCAAGCAAATATACTATAAACCTCAAAGCATAAAGGCTAAAATTGCTATATATATATTTTCACCTGAAAGTATGCAGCAAAAAATTCCAGCATCTTGCTATTGCTTAGTTGCTGACAGCTTGTGTGTTCAAGTAGAAAATGCAATAGAAAAAAAAAAAAAAAAAAAAAAAAAAAAAAAGGAGCTGTCAATTAAGGTAGAATAAAGTTCTTACATTTGTCTGAAGTCAGACGTTTGGTACATATTTTGCTCTAAACTTGACGTAAAATACTTTGTGTGAGTGTGGGTGTGAAAGTTTCAAATTCCAATAAAAACTATTTTTTATAAGTATCTCAAAGAAATAAATGCAACAAAGCGGCAACAAACCTGCTGACAGTTGACAATATGCTGGAAATTACAGAGCAATTGAAGCGAAGTCAAGAAAATGCCAGCAATAAAAAAGCTGTACCTTAGACTACAAAGGCTCAAGTCTGGGCAACTGTCTGAGATGCTTTGTGGCAACAAGATATTCTGTTGAAATTAACAGAATGTACAAGCAATAAAAACAACAGCAAAAACTTGTTTAATTAGAAATGCACAAACGCACAAACACACAAGCACCTAAGGCATAGCACCTAACACGCACGCAAAGAAAGCACAAATGAGAAAAATAGTAGAAGAAGCCAAGCGCGGAGCGCCTCTACAATTCAGAGTTTGAGAGGTTTTGTATAACGCTCCTAGCAGGTATCATGGCAGGTTCGAAACTTTGCACGCGGTTGCAAAAAGAACTTGCTGCATAAACTCAACCATTCAGCCCTGAAGGCACTTGTTGTAATAGAAAATCAAAGCAAAGCTACGCAAAACAAAGTAAACTAAGTCGAAACGAGCCAAACATGCTAAAGACAGGTTAAATAATAGCAAATTTAAAAAGCTCAGTAAGTGGGCAGATGGTGTATATGTGGGTACGCATGTATTGTGTTTACTTTGAAGTGCTAAAAACTGATACCACGTTGGCAGCAAATAATTGCTAGGGCTGAAGTTAACGAATTTCCAAACCAAACATGGTGTAAGCGAGTACTTAGAAATGATTCAAATAATCATCAACAAACCCCAATAAAAACAAACTGAGTTCTTTTAAGGCTAAAATTAATAAATATATTTCGAATTATCCCTTTTTTGGGAAATTTGAAAAAATTACCGAAATCTTGCAAAATAGGTAGCATTGAGCTAAGCATAAGTTATAACTGCTAAAAATACAAATATTTTAAATTTTAAAAAAATATATTTTTTACTAATGAACTTATACAATTCTACAGGCACATAAGAATTAATTTAAACGCTATAAATAATTAAAAATATGTTGTTTTTATGTTTTGGGAGTTGATTATGTTAAGCTAGTTTTATTTTTAAGTATTTTTAGTTAAATAAATATTCTAGAAATATAATTTTTAAAAAATCCCTTCTGGGAAAATTATTGGGAAATTTTCAAACAAGACGTATTTGTGCTTACGATCTCAAATTAAGCTCAGGCACAAAGAATTAGGCACAGCGCACGAATAATGTGAACAAGCCGAATGTTTCATGTTTGATTTATATCCCAAAGCGAAGCATTCCGAAGCAGTTTTCAAAGCAATTACAGCAGTTTGCTGTAGCACATGAAAATTGGCATAAGTTGAATCTGTTGAACATATTAGGTTTTAAAAATTTCACTTGACGTAAATTTTTAGGAAATTTCACGTAACACATTTTCTTGCTTGCAAAATTAACTAAGTGCTAAGTGGGCATTATATAGAACAAAATTTTGAATATTAATATATATATATATATATAAATATCTCTTAATATAAATTGCGGGAAATGCAAATTAATAAGATTTTTTAAAGTAATAAAAAAAAAATAAGAAAACTGAGTATTTTTTTGAGTTTTTTAAGAACAAATTCAAGAACAGTTTAAGAAAACTGAGTTTTTTTTTTTGGTTTTGTGGGTACATTAAACTTAAAATATAACACTTTTTTACTTACGAACTTTATTCGGTGCTTAATACATACATATAAGCATCAAGCAACACGCTCTTAAGCATTCACTAAAATCGCATATGACACGTTTGATTTTTGTAACGCTTTTAAGTAACGCTAAGAAAGGTAAACAGCTAGAAAAGGTAAAATAAGTTTTATTTTATGTTGACCATATATTTTAGTAGCTTAAAACACAAATTTCCTAAAATTCCCTAGATGGGAAATTTTTCAGACACTTTCAAAATTGCATTTTTGTGAAAGATGATATTCATTTAGCTGTAGAGTTTGTTTAAAATATAAATTAGAAAAAATTTCCCTCAAGAGAAATTTTTGGGGAAATTTTGAAAACCATTTTTTTAACAAAAACTGATGCAAAAATTAATTTTATAAAAATTCCTTTCATGATAAATGTTAGTTAAATTTTTAAAAATCGCTTTTTTGTGTTTTATACCCAAAGTAAGTTTGTGACACATATTAAAAAATTACAAAAAAAAAAAAACAAATGAAATGGCCATTTCAGCCCTTGAAAGGACTTTGACCGAGCTTCTTATAATCAATTGTGTTGTGTGTGTTGTGAAATGTTTGAACACAAATGACCGAGAACTGAACCTACATGTTTTATGTCGACTCCGAACGGCTTATGTTCTCAAGAAGCTTTTCATGGCAGTTTTTACTATCTGAGGTTTGCCATTGTCTGCAGAGAGGTGAAGGCCGAACAGAAAATTAATTCAATTGAAAAAACTTTCTGTGTCAGATGGGGGATTCGAACCTGGGTTCTCTGCCGTATGAGCCACACACTCTACCCACTACGCAACGGCCGCCATAAAAAATAATTTTATAAAAATTCCTTTCAAAAAAAGTGTGTTGTATATGCAAGAGTTGGTTTAAAACACAAATAAGAAAATTTCCCTCTATAGAAATTTTTTGGGCAATTTCGGAAACCATTTATTCTATATTAATTTTTTTAATTGCGTATGCTACGACAAGAATTGATTGAAAAAAGTTCTTTTATAAAAATTTCTTTCAAGAAAAATTTTTGGAAAATTTTCATAAATCGCTTTGTTGTGGTTTGTACGCAAAATACAATACAAATTTATTGTTTGGTGTTTCTTAAAAATAGGCCATATAAAAAGTAAGTTTGTGACACAAATTAAAAATAAATATAAAAATACCTTTTAAGAAAAATGTTTGGAAAAATTTTAAAAATCGCTTTCTTGTGTTTTATATTCAAAAGATAGTTTAAAACGCAAATTTAAAAAATTTCCCTTGAGGGTAATTTTTTGGGAAATTTCGAAAACCATTTATTTCGATTTGCATTTTTAATAGCTGAAGCTACAACAAGAATTGATTGGGAAAATAATTTTATAAAAATACCTTTCAAGAAAAATGTTTGAGAAATTTTCATAACCCACTTTTTTGTGTTTTATACGCAAGATAATTAAGTTAAAGAAACTTTGTACTTACTATTTTTAAAAACTATCAATAAAACAGTTCTAAAAGTAAATGAAACTGCATAGCAACCATAAATTTATTGAAAAAACTTCTCAACTCAAATTTATTGTTTGATGTTCCTTAAAAATATGCCATACTTTAAGTGGCGTTTTTTATGCATCAGTACACAATCATTCGTTTAATCATTGCCAAATCTAAAGTTAATAAATCCTTGCGCCATATTTCGGCACAACTTATTTTTCTTTCATCTGTAGCATAGCAACCACACCCATAGCTGTCTCGTGGCAGTGCCTGACTTTGAGAGCACTGTCGAACGCACAATTATAATAAGGACAGATAATTCATTTTGAAAATACAACGACGACGACGCGACATCAGGCTGACATTTGGGCAGAATATTCAGCATTGGCAATGCAAATAAACGCATATTTGGCGTTATTTATTCACCCCAATCCACAGCGCGCCCTTATTTGTCATTCGTTTTGTTTTCTTTTATTTGCTTATTGCTGTATTCCATTTCATTGAATTTTATTTTCATCATTCGCTCTGTCGCGGCCTACCCCAAAAAAAAAGTGAATTTGTTTTTTTGATGGCATTTTTTCACCTGAAAAATTCGTATATGTCTCTATTGATATTTATTTCGAAGAAGTTGTTAAAAATCAATGAACGCACGAGGGCTGACTTGATTATGCTGCAAAATTCATTTAAATTTAGCATTTTCGCTTATGCGGGTATATGTGGGTGTGTGTATAAAGATGTGGGTAAGACACGTAATCATAAGCGTCGAACAGTAAATGATTTTTTTATGTTGATTTCTTCTCTCCAGCTGCTCAGTAAGTAAGTTTAAGCAAGCTTCGAGTAAGTTTAAGATTAAAAATTGAAGATTTTAACTGAGGATGATACTGAAAGTATCATATACATTAGTAAATTTACCCTTTATATTGCTTATTTTTAGTATTAATAATTTAGCAGTATAGCTGGCAGTTACTTGGTTGCACAAATCCCTTTTCATTTATGCTGCTTGTTCTACTGGCTGTTCTACTAATTACTTTCGAAGCTGTTGCAGCTAACTGCTGACAACTGTTGCAATTAATTACTGAACACAAGGAACGTATTAAGAATCAGCAGCTCTAAGCTTAATTGTGAAGTAATGCAAAAGTATTGCATACTTTTGGCTTAACTCAAAATTACACCAACGCGATATAAGAAGCTTTTATTGTTGGAACACATATTGTGAAAACTCATTAGGGACCCTGTAGGAAAATCAACTAATTTAAAAGTAATTGATAAAGTAGTTTTTTGTCAACCACAACTAGTTGAAATTCTGACTTTTTTCCATAGAACGAACTAACTTATTTTGTATGGCGATGTCCGCTAAATAAGTCAATTGACTTTCGTCTGCATATATTTTGAACTACTTGTTAAATTAGTTACTTTTAAACTATTTTTTTAATTGCTTTAAAATAACCAATTGAAAACTGGCCTAAAGTTAATATTTGATTAAATAACATGGTTAAATATATATAAACTTGTAATCTAATAAAAATTTGCAATTAAAACATGTCAAAATCAGAGTAGTTGCCGCCTTAATATAATTCAAAGTAGTTCAAATACTGGTTTATTTTAAACTAGTTTTTTAATTAGTTGTTTTTAAAAACAAGTTAGTTTGTTCCTATAGGGGAACTATAGGAATGTCATTAGAGAAAAATCTTTATATATCTTTATCACGTTATCACTTAGCAAATTATCTTCAAGTAAATTTTTAGTCAAATGAATGTTAAAAAGTTGCTTAACCCTGAAATAAAAATTCTTCGGAATGTTGTTAAAACTAACGCATTAGTTTAACATTCCAAAATTATGTTGAAATCAGCTATTGCTTTTCTGGTTTAAAACTTCAGATGGAATTAAATTATTAGACTACGCAACATGTGCATTCAAGCAACCCAAAGCCACAAATATAAACCAATTTAAGTCTTACCACCCTACTTATTCATTATATTAGCAGAAATAAAAAATTTCCCTTTGGGATATTTTGAAGAGAAATTCTTATATCAGTATTTCTTGTGGTTTTTTCATGTTAAAATTTAATTTTCTTAATAAAAAGTAAGAAACTGAAAATTTCCCTTTTTGTGGAAATTCCTAAAAACTGTATTCCTTATGCAATACATGCTTTGGAAATACAATTCAATAACATTCTAAGGCAAAAATTTATGTTTAAGCTTATTCTTGCAATTTACAAATAAAAATAAAAAATTTCTTCCGAGGAATTTTGAAGGGAAATTGTCATATCATATAATTTTTGTTGATATGTTGATATTTGGGATTGTTTACTTTAATTTCATGGGAACATATATAAACTGAAATTTCCCTCTTGGGAATTTTCAAGAAAAATTCTCATATCAACATTTTTGCACTTAATTTCCCTTAAAATTAAACAATAAAAAATAAAAATTTCCCATTTGGAAATTGACATATAATAAAAAGCATCTGATTTTGTTATTTCTGGCTAAAAACTACTAAATGTTCCTTGTTGAAAGAAAAAAAAAAATTACGTACAAGCCCACTTTTGCATTATATATGTAAAATTAAAATTAAAAATCCCTTCAGGGAGTTTTAAAAGAAATTCTCATGTCAGTATTTCTTGTACTTGTTTTCATTTTCAAATTCAATTCAATTCAATAGAAAGTTAAAATTTTCCATTTGGGAATATTTTTGGGATATTATTAAAAACTTTTTTGTTGTACCAGACATGTTTTAGAACTACACAAAAAAAATCAAAAGAGAGGTAGAGATTAGTACAGAATATATCATGAAGTATTTTTTACTCCATAAAAAACTTAAATTTTCCTTCTAAGGTAAAAATTTATGTTAAACCTTACTCTAGCATTTTATAAATAAAAATAAAAAATTTCCTCTGAGGAATTTTTTAGGGAAATTATCATATCAGTCATTGTTTATTTTAATTTCATGGTATTAAATTTTAATCGGATTTTTCCCTCTTGGGAATGTTCACAGGAAATTTTTATATGACTATTTTTATCAAAAAGTAAAGAATTGAAAGTTTGCCTTTAGAAACATTTTTTGGAAATTTCTAAAAAAGTATTTTTTTGTGCTTTAGGCTTTGGAACTACAATTTTAGCTATACATTAAATAAAAGTTAGAAAAATAATTTGGTATTGAGAGTTTAAGACGCACAAAGAATATATTAATTTGGTTTTGTGTTCCACACAAAACAGATGCAAATGCAAATTTTTTTAAATTTTTTTCATTATGTAAAATTGTAGGCCTCCTTGAAGCCATTAATTTTTTTTTTTTATTTTTAAAATAAACAATATCTTCATTAATTCTTAAACTACAACAATTACGTAAAAAACTTTAAAATGTAAAAACTTTATTTGCTTATTAATAAAACTCAGCCTAAAATTAACCCAAAAACGTCGGCTATGTCCCAATTGAAAAAAATATGAAAATTTCAAAGTTATTAATTATCTTAGTAAAGAGTGGAAATTCCCATGGAAATTCCCCTTTGAAAATTTTTTTGAGAATTTCTGGAAAATTGTATTTCTTGTACTAGGTATGCTTTGGAACTAAACTTAGATCAAAATTCATACTCCAAATTAGATTCAGTTAAAGTTATTTTTCATTAATGATAGAAAAAATATTCAAAAATTTCAAAACAAGCTAGTAATATTCAAAATATATTTATTCCCTATTTTAATGTTAAAATTAAGTGTTGTTATAAATTGAAATAGAATATTTTCATGTAATATAAACTTAAATTTTTAAGATGTAGTTGATTGTTTTTCCATAGCAGTGAATAAAAATGGGTTTTGATATTATACCCAATAGAAACAGTTATATTTAGTTTTGGTTCACTCAAAAAGAAAAAATTTAAGAGATACACCTAACGTGTACAATATAAATTTTTTGAGGTATTGTTGTTCATAAATTCATTAAATATGTTTTTGAGAGGCAACAAAATTATACAAATACAAATTGAGAAGTGAATTTTGGAAAAAACTAAAATTTCCCTTGAGGGAAATTTTTTGGGAAATTTTTTTAATAACCATTTTTCCAAAATTAAGTGATTTTATGCTGATTTTAATAATAAATTTTAGAAAATTGTACAGTTTTATTTGAAAACTCGGACAAAAATTCCATAAAGAAATATCTGGATTGTTAATTCTACACAAACATTTTTCACCATTTTTATAAGACTACATTCAGCATTACTTTAAATTTAATTTTCGCTTTCAATCAAAGCTGTTTTCCCCTCCATTGATGATTGCAATTGTACCAAATAAGCAAGTGTCAATGTGCGTTTGCGTTTATTTTGTATATATCTTTTTATTGCGCTCACACTCTCAGTTCTCAGGCCTTGCCAATTTCCACTAGCTGTTACAATAAGCCGTTTATATTAATTTCATGTTATGTGTGTGTGCGTGTTTTTGTTTTAAAGTGTGTTTTTTTTTATTTCTTTCTTACTATTTTTGTTGCTGGCACCAACTCAACTCACATTCACAGTTCTTGTTATTTTTTTTTAATATTTTCAGGCTTATCCAAACGTCCACTTGGGCCGCCGCATCGCAAAAGCAGTCTACCAAAGCATCAGGATGTCAAGAAACGCTTCCTGGATATTTGTGATACAACATTTTCGGATGAAGTGAAATCCGCTCTACGCCTGCCCGCCTTCGATTCATACGAATGGAGCGATGCCGATGTTATTCATCTGATGCAAACGATGTTCGTCGAATTGGGTTTCATCGAAAAGTTTCACATTCCCGCCGATACATTGCGTGAGTGGCTCTACGAGGTCTACAAGCATTACAATGAAGTGCCGTTTCATAATTTTCGGCACTGCTTTTGTGTGGCTCAAATGGTGAGTAGGAAAAATTTAAGATGACAACAAAAAAACTTTGCAGAATTTATTAAGTATATTATATTGTTACATTTAACTTATTTTATGAACATAACCGTTAGACCTGCTTTTTAAAAGTACTTTTCTTTTATTTTTAAATTTTTAAACGGGTTTTGTTTTTAAAAGGGGCTTCTTTTAAATTATTTTTTATATTATTATTTGCGTGCTGTTTTCAAAAAATTAATTTCATAACACACAACGTCTTTGAGAGCAAACAAAATAAATCTGCGTAAAAGCGAAAAATGCTTAGCACTGCATGCGGTATACTTTTAGGAGCATGTTCTTATGTGTATTTCTTTTCAATACACAGTTTAAATAGCATTTTCCTTTGATATAACTACACCAACATAAAAATTTATTTACACTTTCAACAAATGTGTGTTTGCACACTGCTATTTCGGCATCACTTCACAGCTACGAAGCTACTTTGTAGCCTTACTTAAGGCGCCTTATGCTGTTACATGGTAACATTCCGGGTTTTTTCGCCGTTATTTAACGTTTATTTCTTGATTAATGTTTACGAGTTTTGCTATAATGTTGTTCCCTGCTACGTTTATATCCCTTGATTCTACTGCCTTTCTTCTTCTTCATCGTCGTCGTCTTATTGAAGTAATGTTACCTAATATTTCTACTAAAATAAGAGACTCCGCTGTAGTGTAACAAAAAGGCGTCAATTGACACGATAAAAGCAAAAAAAAAACATCCATTCCACGCTGAGGGTGGTTTTCAGCTTGTAATAGGATGATAATTATATGGCACTGCCGTTATTTTTTAGCTGTCTCAAATGAGATTCATTTTACCTTGACACGAATTAATATAAGAAATAAAACAAAAAAAAAAAAAAAAATAAGCAAAACATGCTGAGTTGCAAATCTAAGCAACTCGATAATACAGCAACGTAGGCAAGTTTTGAGGTTGTCACAGATAATGTAAATTTATATAAATATATATAAGTAAATATTTATGCCTTGTTGATGTTTCACTCGTTTTTTTCCTTTTAAAGCATTTTTCACTGCATATTTTTAGGCTAAGCAAGCAATTCGTTTATTTTTTTATAAAAAGCTAAAATTTTTAAAACTCATTTCAAAATAATTTGTTCAAAGACAAATTATTTCAGTTATAATATCTTCTTTCCTTACAATTTACAGCATAACTTTAACATCACTCTAACAAATAACAATTTGTCTAAAAGTATGCAAAATATTTTTCTCAGTTATGCCAGCAATGCTAAAATTCACCATTCTTTCATGCAAAACTAATGCCTTCATCTTAATCTTTACGTTTTAAGTTTTCAGTTTGTAGTTCAGTGTAAGCATGGAATGTCTACAAAAAGCAACACTTAGCGTTGAACAAACATTGTGGCATCCTTTTTATGACTTCAACCTAGTTTCTTTCTTTGTTTTAACTGTTATTGTTTCTTCGTTCTTTTTTTTCTTTATTTATTTTGCAATTTCATTTTTATAAAATATTCTAGAACATTGCTTTTGTTGCAAATGCATTACTTGTGATGTTCTTTGCTTAAGAGAGCTTTAAAGAATGTTATGCATTTTTATAAGTATGTGAAAAGTCTAACAGAACATAACATAACGACATTACATAGTGCTCATATAAAAACATATATTGATGTTTAAGATTAAGAAAAATGCATGATGCACTGGGAAAAAACGTTTAACTTTTAAATTTAATTACTAGGCAGAAATTATTTTGCATACGTCTTTAATTTATTAATAGTTATGAAAATTTTGATCATATTTTATATTATTTAAATTTATGCTCGTTATAAGCTGTAAGTTTTTTCGTTTAAGAAGTGTTGAAACTTAAAATTCTCCTTTACTATATATATAATGTAAATTTTAGTTTTCAAAGCAGACGTCATCTGTTTTCTTTTTCAGAAAAGTTTACACTTTGAAAACACAAAATTTTTACTACTGCTTATTTTCTACATAAGTATTTGCATTATTAGCAGCATTTATAAATTTATATCTTAGTATTATGCTTTTTATGTTTTTATTTTCTTTTTAGTGAATTTTTTTTATAAGCCTTAAAATTGTAATCCATGCCAATTTTGACTCGTTGCACATTTACGAAACAAAAGTTGATTTTCATAATAAAACCACACACACACAGACAAATATTTATATCAGTGCACATTGGCAAAGCCATCCACACACCCATAAAAACATGCATGAAATTATGCATTGCAATTCCATCTTACTACCCTAAAATTTTAACACATACATTCATATATACAAACCCTGTAGGAAAATTAACTAATTTAAAAGTAGTTGATAAAGTAGTTTTTTGTCAACCACAACTAGTTGAAATTCTGACTTTTTTCCATAGAACGAACTAACTTATTTTGTATGGTGATGTCCGCTAAATAAGTCAATTGACTTTCGTCTGCATATATTTTCAACTACTTGTTAAATTAGTTACATTTAAATTATTTTTTTAATTGCTTTAAAATAACCAATTGAAAACTATTACTGATGGCCAAAAGTTAATAATTGATGAAATAACATGGTTAAATATATATAAGCTTGTAATCTAATAAAAATTTTCAATTAAAACATGCCAACATCAGAGTAATTGCCGCCTTAATATAATTCAAAGTAGTTTATCAATCACTGGTTTTTAAGTAGTATTTCAATTACTTCAAATATTGAAGTGGATGCCGCCTTAATATAATTCAAAGTAGTTCATATACTGGTTTATTTTAAACTAGTTTTTTAATTAGTTGTTTTTAAAAACAAGTTAGTTTGTTCCTATAGGGAATATATACCAACAACGTGGATCGCTAATGTCCACGTTTCTGCTGTTGTTGTTATAGTTACGGCTTGGCACGCAGCATGCCATCAGTTTGATATGCTACAGGTTGGGCTGCGTGTTGAACATGAACAGGGCGGGTTTGCGGCTTTACAACAATATGGCAGCAACTTCTAATGACGTTACTTTGGAGTGAGTGAGAAAGCGCTGAATATATTGATGGAAATGAGTGTGTGTTTTGTAATATTAATTATAACGATGATATTCGTGTTAGTGTAGTGTATGTATTATTAATGTTTATGTGATTGTGATTATTTATTATTCTACAATTTCATTATTGTTGTAATTTTTTTTTTTTTTTTTTTGTGTTATATGCAAAAATCATGATATATGAATACTACACGTTGAAAGCTTTATTTTGGCACAAAAACTCACAAAACACGGCACACATTTTTTTCAGGAAATAACAATAAATTTAATATGTATTTTTATGCAGAAATAAAGTCAAGAAATGAACAGTATGTCTCAACAAAAATTTTTAAAAATTCATTGCAATTGTATACTGATTCAGAAAAATTTTAATTTCATGTGTAAATGTCCTGTTTTTAAAGGATTTTAATAAACAATTTACACTTTTTTTTTATGCAATATTTCATTTCGTCACATTAAAGTTATTTTAAGCAAGTTTGCTAATTTTTCAAAAATTTCCCTCTATGGGAATTTTTCAAAAACTTGTATTTCATGTTTTAAAAATCTTTTTATTCATATGTGAGTATAAAAATAAAACTTTTCACGAAATTTTAGAAAAGCATACTATTTTTATTTTTTTAATGATTTTAAGCCGTTAAAATTAAAAAATCACATTTAGACGTTGAATTCTAGTTTTGCGACATTTGTATCATTGTGCATGGAACCGCAAGAGAACCCGGGTTCAAATCTCATCTGAAACAAAAAGTTGTTCGGTTGAAATGAATACTTTTGAGCTGCCTTTACCTCTCTGGTAAAGGTTCTTGAGAACATGAGCCGTTCCGAGTAGGAAGAAAGTTAGTCTTAGACGTTATATCTGTGGTCACAGGCAGTAACGACTTAAATCAAAATATCGTAAAAAAGCGATATGGCCTTTCTTTATTGCCAATCATTGCAGAAATACGTTTTTTACACAGAATAGATTAAGACATATGTGTGTAAATATTTATTTTCTAACGGTTCATATATTTCAGAATAAATGGTCATAGTTAGAGCAATATATTTGAACCTTTTCTGACTTCAAACCACGTTTAAGTGGAAAATCTCTGGAGGTAATTTTTTTAAAAACTTGAATTTTTATGCTTATTATTATTAAGAAGTTGGTGGAAGTAATCTGACAAATTTTAAGAAATTTCCCTTTTTAGGGATATTTTTCTACAAGCTGCTATTTCGGAAAATTTCCTTTTTATTAGCATATATGAGCGTTTTCTGACATGAAAGCATGTTTTAGTAAAAAATACCTTTTGGGAAAATCATAGAAATGTTCATTTTTGTATTTATTTTTTTTATTTTCTTATAATATATTAATTTGGAAGCAGTTTTGCAGGGTTTTAGAAATTTCCCTTTTTTAGGGAAATTTTTAATGTAGGCAAATCTAGCATTAAATATTATGTAGATATTACAAAAATGTTTCAAAACTGTAAACTAATTAATTTGTTAAGCTGTGAATGTTTATTAATACATTTTTTTTTCTTTTTTGTTTATTTCTGACCCTTTTAGATGTACGCCATCATACGCCAGGCTAATTTACTACAACGTCTCGGTGATTTGGAATGTCTCATTTTGTTGGTATCCTGCATTTGTCATGATCTCGATCATCCTGGCTACAATAATATTTATCAAATAAATGCACGTACTGAATTAGCACTCAGGTAGGAATTTTCTCCGTTTTCTATTTATATGCGCAAACATAAGCAAATTAACATAAGCAGTACGTGCACTTATAACCGCTAATATTTTTTCT
Source organism: Coremacera marginata (assembly GCA_914767935.1). Taxonomy (NCBI): domain Eukaryota; kingdom Metazoa; phylum Arthropoda; class Insecta; order Diptera; family Sciomyzidae; genus Coremacera; species Coremacera marginata. Next base: position 152,670,274 of record OU612046.1, on the reverse strand, counting down.
TTTTATTTTTGCTTTTGCACACAACAAACACAACAAAAAAAAAATCACACAGGTATAATGATATTTCACCACTAGAGAATCATCACTGTTCGATAGCATTCCGCTTGCTGGAACATCCGGAATGTAATATATTCAAAAATTTCAACAGAGAGACATTCAAGTGAGTATCTGTAGAGATAAGAAAAAAAAAACACATTAACTAAGGGTTTGAATAGTACTTAAGAAAGTATGACTAGCTGGTGGTAAAAAAATGACTTTTTTCTAATAAGTTAAGCATTAGCATTGCAATAAAAATTTAGATTGTACAATTTTGCATAAGCAGAAAAATTTTCTCCTATGAAGTTTCACACATTTCCAGCCGAAATAATTTGATTTGAAAAGTTTTCTTGTTGTTCATGTTTTCAACATTTGAAACACAAAATTATATGAAAATATATGAATGTTTTCATATGCAAAGCTGTGCAAATTTTCTAGCAAGCACAGAAAGCTTGAAAGGGAAACTTTTTGCCAAAAATGTCAGCAACAAAAACATACAACATATTTGTATGCATTAAAAGTCAGGTAAGCGGGTGTACCAAAGTGTAGTGCAGCAAAAGCTCAAAAGTTAAAATATTGCAAAGTTTAAGGGTGTAACTTAAGGTGTGTGTGTGTGTGTATAAGTTGAAGAGTATCCTAAGCTTATAAAAAGCCAGGAAAGTAATAAATTTTAACTTAACATGCTAAAAATATTATCTGTACTTAAACAAATTTAATAAAAAATAATGATTACAATGCTATCAACATAATAAATTACTTTTCCTTATATTTCCTAATGAATCGTCAAACGTTTAAAACCACACTTTGTTTTTTGGCTCTTTACAAATTCTTTCATTTTTTTTTTTCTCAACCCTTAAACAAACGCAGCGTTTGCTTTTTCCGAGTTCTTTGTTACTAGTAAAGTTTCTTCATTTATTATACATATTTATTTTTTACTGCTTTTTCTTAACAAAAAAATAATGTTTACAATGCATTGCCGTTGTTGTTGATGTTTTTGTTGCTCCCGCAAATGTAATTAAAACTTTTCTTGATATACGTCGCTGCCATTGCCAACGCTGCGTTGCGTTATGCTACAAATATTTATGCTACTGTTTGAAACCATAGAAGCAGCTATAATAAGAATTCAAGACAATACAAAAGAAGGCAAATTAATAACTTCCAGTGAATAGCATTACTTGAAAAATATTGCCATTCAAGTGAAGCTCACAGTATGCATACATAGCAAAAACAATTGAATCAATTTAATTTATGTGCTTAAATAATAAAACCTCAAAATTTATGGCTCAACTTACAGTTAGTTATAACAATTTTTCAGTTTTGCAACAAAATTGTTTCAAGGATGCACCAAACAAAGGCAGCATAATATGAAATAATTGACAGCAACAGCAAAAGTAGCAATACGAGAATGTATACAAAACAACAACAACAACGACTACAGTAAAAAATCAGCTCAAAGCAAGCAAAAAGCAAAATTAATTAAACTAATTAAAGGACAAACAAAGCAGTAGCAGCTTATTTTGTAATTTATTTGAAATTTTATGCGCTTGCAGTGCGCTTAAAATTAAGTTAATTACAGCTTTTTGTATTCATAAAAGCATTCTGTGGTGATTTAATTATAAACAAGATGAAGTTGTCGAACATGCATTGAAAATTTGAAACAGTTTTTTGCTTAAAAAAACATAAGCATTTGAGAGGTGTGAAATTTTTAAGCTGTTTCAGAGAAAAACCTCAGAGTTACAATATATTGCATGTTTGCATATAACCATGGGCGTAGCCAGGATATACCTAAGGGTTTGATAAAAAATCTATAAGTAGATACCAGTAATAACTGAAAGAAAGGATATGAAAATTTTTAAGAAAATCCGTTTTCTTTTAAGACTATTTGTGAATATACCTGTTTTTAAGTGACCATAAGAGAGATGCGAAGAGTTTATTAAATTTTTTTTTACAAATCAAGTTTGAGTACTAAGTTTCCTGTTTTTGCCTATGGTTTGTTCAAAAGTGGTTGTTGAAAAAATTGAGAATTTTTAATTTCTTTTAAAAAGTATTATTCCGAAAATTTGCACAAAAAGTAAAAATGTCTGTGAGAAAATTTTACTAATTCAACAATAATAATGTGAACGTTAAAAATAGGTTAGATTTCTTGCAATTTATTAAAATTAAAATTAAAATCAGCTATGAAAAATGCAAACATTTTTTAATAAGATAAGCTGGTGAAGCTGTATTCACAACTTTTATGGACATTTCATATAAACGGGAGAAAAAAAATTTTAGTCTTTAGATTTGGTTTCTTTTTTGGCTATCTTACGCTTTTATTGATGCCCAGCTTGTGTACAACTATTTCAACCTGTGTGACCCCTAGATCGAGTTATCGTTAAGGGATAAATAACGATTAAAACGATTTCGACAATTTAAATAAATTCAAAAGAAAATATTTTAAAATCTTTGAAAATTTAACAGTTTCATTTCCTCATGATTCAATTCCAATAAATAATAAAAATAATTTTAAAAATACTGAAGCTTAATAAATTGAAATTGTTAATTTTTTTATGAAAATTTGGTAACATGAGTAAAAAATCATCAAATCACTTTAGAATTGGACTGTATAAAATGTTTTACAAACATTTTTTCTATTGAGAATTTTTTTTTCGAAAAAAAAAGGATATGTAGACTTAAGGTGATTTTCTGAAACTTGTTATTTGGAAAATGCTTCGAACAGGGCTAAATTTTTGTGCCAAGTTGGAATTTTAGCTGTCTTATATATCACGAAAACAAAATAAAATCAGTCATTCGCTTTACGTGAAATACCCCATAATGTGTTGAATTTCGTGGTTCATGTATTTTTTACACTTTTAAAAATGAAAAAAAAAACCCACTCAAATGAATGCGTTTTCAAAAGTTTTGGGTCTATTAAGCTTACCCAGCAAACCATAGTTGATGACTTTGTCGAAATTCCGACGAATTCATATCTATTTCGAGCTGTCTTAGAAAAATCGTTACAATTCCGTTACGCAAATAACGGAACAGTTTCACTTTTAATACGAATTAATAAAGAGTTTCGTTTTGCGACTGTTTGTAAAACATATTGAAATGCAAACAGAATAAACTTCCCTTTCTTTCGAACTGTCTGAACGAAATCGTAACTTTTTCGTAACATTTTTATTAAGACTCGTTACGAAATCGTTACGAAGTCGTGTCAACCGCTTCTTATGATATTCTTTCTGAAAAACGAATTCATACGATTTCGTTAAGAATATTTCGAAATCTTTCCGATTTCGAAATCCGATTTCGTTGCGAAATCGTAACGAAAATCGTATGAAGGGGTTGACACAACTTCGTAACGAAATATCATAATGATGTCGTAACGAGCCCTAACGAAAATATTACAAAAAAGTTACGATTTCGTTCAGACAGTTCGAAAGAAAGGAAATTTTACTCTGCTAGCATTTTAATATGTCGTATAAACAGCCGCATAACGAAATTTTATAAAAATTCGTATAAAAAGTCAAACTGTTCCGATATTTGCGTAACGAAATTGTAATGATTTCTTTAAAACAGCTCAAAATAGTGACGAATTATTCGGAATTTCGACATAGTCGTCAACTATTTTTTGCTGGGTAGATATGGCATAAAAAATGTCAAGCTAATTTTCTTCAATTTACAAAATTATTTTCGTTCTAGGCATAACTTTTATAAATATATTTTACTGGCTATCAGGGACTTTTTGAGCATTGAAACTGATTTTTAATATACCACCTCCTTGGAGATGAATTCTAATATAATGATTATGGCTCTTACAGGCAAAATTAATCTTTCACTTGGCCAAAAAAAATTGTTCAATAATTAAGTGAAGTTTTCAAGAAAACTAACATCATTATCACTGTTTATCAAAAAAAAAAAAAAAAAATCACATTTTGAATTTAAAAGTCTCATTTGTGTTATTTCTTTATACTTTCTGGACCCCAAGGGGGGGGGAGGGGGTTTTTGAACACCTAAAATTCCCCCCTTGTCTACGGGCCTGAGCCAGGATATCGGTCAATGGGTCGAGGGAAACGTTTGAAGTTTGATTTGGAAACATTTTCTTTAACTAAATAAAAAATCAAAATAAATTTGAAATGGAAAAACTTGAAATGGAAACTTGATGGAAATTTAATGTATATAATATTCAATTATAATATTCAATTAAAGTTTTTCTGAAGTTATAGTAATAATTTTCAATTATAATTTTTCTGATGTTTAGGGAGGGCAGCAGTCTGCTCTCTCCCCCACGTTACGCCCATGTATATCACTTTGTTATGTAAACACTAGCATAGTATCAATCTCGGAAGTTGATATAAATAATTTTCGATTTCATTCGTCGATTTGAAAAAACTTTTCACAAACTTTAGAAGGAATTTTGTGTGCATCTTTCAAACCGGTAACCTTGGCGAAATGAGCAAAATGTAGCTGCAACATCTGAAAATTATGAGAAAAAGTTAGGGAAATCGTGATTTGTGTGTGCGTGCCGCCGATCGCTTGCAAGAATATATTTTCAAATTTTATATTTTATTCGATAGATTGCACATTTTTGAAGAAAAACAGAGCAAAAACTTATTTTTGGCAATTCGCGAGGAAACTGGACAAAAATTAAGTAAGCATTGAAAATAGAAATTACAATGTCAAAACAACGCCAACTTGATGCATACTCAAATACCACAGAATTCGTCATCATCTGTCCTGATTTGCGAAAAAAGAAAGTGGAATACACCTAAAGAAGAAAATAAGATGTTTATCACCCTTTACGCTTTGCTATGCCTTACTGTATTTTGTATTACAGCGCCCTCTGGGGTTCAAGATACAGATAAAATACAAAGCGACAAAAGACTCACCGCACCCGAAAACCACTTATAAAAGTCATATTTATAGGATGAGTTGTTGTGAGTTTTTTGTGGTATTTGTACAACAGCGCCCACTGGTTTTAGAGATAGAATAAAAAAATAACGCCAAAACCCTTTCCATACTCGATATCAAATCCTATATATCTGATATACAAATTTTTATCTAAATCGAATGAGCGGTTTTTGAGAGTTTTACGATTTCTTAAGTGATTTGTACTACAGAACCATCTGGTGTTTAAGATAGAGCAGAGTATATTAGTCATAAAAACTCACCGTATCCGAAAACCTCTATACATAAATTTGCATGTAAGTCGAATGAACGGTTTCGGAGATAAGCAAAAAAAAAAAAGAAATCTGAATCTGAACCATCAAGGGATCCACTCAAACACACACAAAAATTTTCATCAAAATCAGTGCAGCCGTTAAGGAACAGTTTAATAACATACATACGTACAACTTGTATAACAGTGCCCTCTAGTTTCGAGAAAGAGCAAAAAAGATAGCACCAGAACCCTTGCCGTACTCGAAAATCGCTATTTACAAATTTTCATCCAAATCGGATGAGCAATTTTGGAGTTTTACACGATTTCCTAAGATTTGTACTAAAGCACCCTCTGGTGTTCAAGATAGCACAAAAAGAATAATTTCAAAACACTCACCGTATTAGAAAACCCCTATATTCCAATTTTCATGCAAATCGGATGCACGGTTTAGGAGTTTTTCGAGGTTTTCAAAATATTTGAACTACAGCGCTCTCCCTGGTGTTCGAGATAGAACAGAGTAGATAAGTCAAAAAAAACTCAGCGTGTTCGAGGACCTCTACATACAAATCTTAATGCAAATCGAATGAACGGTTTTGGACTTTTTTGACGTTTTTTAAAATATTTGTGCTACAGCTCCCTCTGGTGTTCAAGACAAAACCTAGTTTATAAGTCATGAAAACTCACCGTTTCTGAAAATCTCTATATACCAACTTTCAAGCAAATCGGAAATGCGACTTAGGAGTTTTTTGACGTTTTTTAAAATATTTGTACTGTAGCGCCCTCTGGTGTTCAAGATAGAACAAAGTATATAAGCCATAAAAACTCACAGTTTCCGAAAATCTTTATATACCAACTTTCAGCACAAAAAGAATAATTTCAAAACACTCACCGTATCAGAAAACCCCTATATTGCAATTTTCATGCAAATCGGATGCACGGTGTAGGAGTTTTTTCGAGTTTTTTCAAAATATTTGTAGTACAGCGCCCTCTGGTGTTCGAGATGGAACAGAGTAGATAAGTTATAAAAACTCACCGTATCCGAAAAACTCTACTTACAAATTTTCATGCAAATCGGGTGAACGGTTTCGGAGATAAACTAAAAAAAAGAATGCCTGGAACCCGATCGCAGCGCCCTCTACAGGGTCCACCCTTTTTTACTGAAAAAAAGTAGCCTATGTTATGACCGGGGATATAAGGAACCTAGATTTCAAGTTTTATTTAAATCCATCCAGTGGTTTTCACGTGATGCTTTAACAGACAGACAGAGAGACAGACAAAAATTTTAAAAATGCGTTTTTCGGACTCCTCGTCATTCAAAATGGCCAACGCTAAAAGGATTTCAAAAAATATTTCATGTATAGATTTTTTTTTACAATTTTATATATATATATAGATTATTTACTAGCGAGCAATAAGACATATTTGATTTAAATGATGCTGCTTTTGAATACCTCGAACAAAAATTCCTTTTAGCAATAAGATATATGTATGGAGAACATTTTAAAAGAATTCTTAAGCCTCTTAAAATCATGCCCACATTTTGTAAGCTTTTTTCTTTAGACTTGTGATTTGATGTTTTGTTAAACTTTTGAACTATTTACTTTTCTCTTTAGAAAACGGAAACTCTCTTTATATCGAACCTAAACTAGACAAAAATTGCTTGCGGTGAATATTTATGAATAAGAACGTTGGTATAATGATGGGATCCGAAAAAATAAAAATCCCTGTTTTGGGAAATTTTATTTCCCATCATCAAATGTAATATAACATAAAAAATTGGAAAAAAAAACATTTTTCGTAATTCATGCAAATTTTGCTTTGCAGAAAAATAAATACAAAAATCTTATATGCATAGACATGCACATACAACAAAATTTGGGAGAAAAAAATCGATATTGTTTTAATTTTCCATAGCCGTGCTTTGCGAAAACTGCATGAATCTGAAAAACACACCTTTCCCTTCTTGGTAACATTTTTAAAAGAACGCAGTGATGAAAAACACCAATAATAAATAAAAAAAAAAATCGAATTTTTGTGCTTTTCTTGCAAAAACGATGTTAATATTACTAAATTTATTAAGAGTGGGGCTGGTTTTATTAAAGGTATAAGAAAAAAAAAATTTCCCTTTTTTAGGAATTTTTTTGTAAAATGCATGTATTGAAAAATAATATAAAAAATATTAAAAAAAAACTTTTTATGCAAGCTAAACAAATTTCCCTCAAAGTGCAACAAAAGTAAAGTAGTTTCATTCTATATACTAATAAATAATAGAAATTGCGCAAAAATAGCTTCCATTTTCAATAGTTGTGTTTGAATGAAATTCCCTTTTGAGGGAAATTTTATAATGAGTGTTCCGAAAAAAGAGCGTTAATATATTGAGAAAAAGTTCAATGTTTGTGCTTCAAGCTACTTTCCCTTCAGAAAAGTAGAAAAAAAAGCAATAACCTGAAAAATGAAAATGTCCTTTTTTTTTTTGGGAAATTGTTGTAGGAATGAACAAAAGTGAAAAAAAGCATAAGTATATGCAAAACGTTGATGTTTTGAGTTTCATTCAAATTTCCCTCGAAAAAAACTAAAAAATATAAAGCTTTTTTGGATATATATATATACTTGAGCACTATATACTTGGAATTTAAAAATTTATTAATGTTACTAAAGAATACTCTTATAATAATTACAATTTGTTTAAAATTCATTTTTACATACATTAATTAATAACAATAATGCCACATTCTGTAGTTCCAAAGGAACTAGAGGCGAATGCGGGTTTACATATGATGGAAAAGAAAAACAATTATGTTTACAATTATGTATACAAATAAGTTGACATGGGGTCGTTAGAACAAAGTTAGAACTAAAGTTGAACATTAGTTTTAAATTTGATTTTGAGAAACATGGAAAAAAGAAGAAATGAGAAAAATGTTTATTTAATATTAATAATAATAATTGCAAACTTAGTTTAATTTATGGAATTATTTATGAGATAGATTTTTATTTTTTAGTATATAAGTTAATTAATTTACTACATCAATAAGCGTATTAACATTTACATAGGATAACTTTAAGAGCCACGATTTCACTTCTCTTAAAAAAACATACTTATTACGAATACATCTAACACAACTAGGAAGACAATTAAACAATCTAGGACCAACCGAGGTATAAAAGTAAAAGAAATGTTGCAAGTTATGCGGTGGAACTAACGCTAAGCATTGATTATTAATCCTTAAGTTATAATTCATATAGTTCCTATTGACAAGATAACCCGATCTTACAAAAAACAATTTTAAGACTTTAAAATAATAAAGGTGTTTAAGAGGTAGGATGTTTAAATTTTTATACAGAGGAAGACTACTTTCATGAATACTTTTTTTGCATATAATTCTTATTGCGTGCTTCTGGACCGTTAGTAAAGGTTTAATTTTATTCATATGTGCACCGCCCCAGCAGGTCAGACCATATTCCAGCTTAGAATGAAATATTCCAAAATATATACATTTAAGTAAATTGTTTGAACAATAAGAAAAAGTTGTCTTATAGCTGCCATTAAGTATTTTTTTAAAGCAATAGAGTGATCTAACCAATTTAATTTCCAATCCACTATTACACCAAGATATTTAAACGTTTTAACACAATCAATCGGAAAACAACTTGTGGAACAGGACTCAAGGGAGTCATATGTATATGTATAGTTAGACGAATTACAGATTTCATGGCAGATGGAATATTTTTTGCAATTTGCAGAGTGAAAATTAAATACAGGAAGTTTGCTTTCTTTACCAGCCACATTAAAAAACATAATTTTTGTTTTGTCACTTAGAACAAGTTTGTGTGATGTAAACCAGTGACTCAAGATTTCCAAATCATGATTTAATTCAAGAACAGCTTCAAAAGTTGAATTGCAGGAAAAAGTGCAAGCCATATCATCAGCAAATGCTATTGTTTTACTAGAAAACTTTTGACTAAACAGTGAATTTATGAAAATCAAGAAAAGGACTGGGCCTAATACTGACCCTTGAGGTACTCCAATGGTTATATTTGCATAATTACTATAAAAAGTATCAAATTTGACTCTTTGTACTCTGTGCGACAAATATGACGAGAACCAATTTAAGACCATGCCACGAAAACCACATTTAAACAATTTATTTAAAAGAATTTGATGATCAACTGTATCAAATGCCTTAGTTATATCCACGAATAGGGCCGCGGAGACTTGTTTGCAATTCAAACTATTGTAAATGTTAGTACAAAAACTCATAAGGGCATCTTTAGTGGACAGACTTTGTCTAAAGCCATATGGAAATCACTAAAAAATTTTGTTTTATTTAAAAAGTCGATCATTCGTGATTTGACAGCTTTTTCAAAAATTTTCGAAAAAGTAGAAAGAATCAAAATCGGTCTGTAATTATTGAGCATCGATCTATTTCCTTTTTTGAAAAGTGGAATAACCTCAGCTTTTTTTAGTTCATCAGGAAAAATTCCAGAATTAATGCTTTTGTTAAACAAATGACAAAGAACATCTGCAACATTGAATACTATTTTCTTTAGAAAATTGCTAGAAAAACCATTTTCAGTGTCGGAATTTGAATTCTTAAGAGACATGATAATTTTATAAACTTCCAAAGAAGATATTTCTTCAAAAAAGAAACTCTTAAGGCTTGTATTTTCATTTTCTACGCAATTACAAGAATAATTTACAAGGCCATTATCCAGAACGACATCACTACCAATAGTAGAAAAAATCTTATTAAATAAATTTGCTTTGTCACATGGACTAGAAAAAACCGTACCATCATCTTCAATCTCATGAATAATATTATTTGTGTTAGATTTATTTAAAATGCTGTTTACTAATTGCCATTCCTTTTTAGCATCACCTCTGATCTTATTAAACTCATTTTTGATATATTCACTTTTTACATTGGAGGTTTCGGTTATAATTTCTCTACAGAGTCTATTATATAGGGCTTTTAGATTAGCATCCGAAGGAAATTTTTTAATTTTCTTATAAAGTTTATTTTTAATCTTTATTCTATTAAGCAACTCAGATGTCATCCACTCTTTGAGTCATTTAGTTTTATTAGACAACGCTACTGTAACGCTTTTTGAACATCGAGCAGTGTAATGAGATAATGTGTCAATAAAAGTATTAAAAGCAATAGACGGATTTGGTTCAGTATACACATTTACCCAAGACTCATGAAGAAGATAATTATTTAGCTGAATGAAATCGGTTATTAGTTTAAATGAATCAATAGGCGAGTTTGTATTTTTACACAAGACAACATTTTCAAACATTAAACATGTCAGGCAATGGTCGGATAAAGAAAGATTACAGACTGAACTACAGATTGAAATATTTTTTGATTGAGATAACCGCACAAAAATATGGTCGATACAAGTACAAGATTGATTGGTAATACGAGTTGGTTCATTTATACACGATTCAAGACCGTACGAAGCAAGCATAAATAAATAGTTGTCAACAAATACAGAGTCTTGCAAAGTATTAAGGTTTATATCACCAAGTAAAATGACATTATTGGATTTTTCCGAATACAATAAATCATTTAAGTCATCTAAAAAAATGTCCAAAGAAGTGTTAACAACGAATCTATAAATACATATAAATACAAAAGTCTGGTTATCAATTAAACATTTAACTTTAACAACATCCGAACTCATAAGATTATAACTTAAAAACTCACAATTTAAGGTAATCGTAACAAAGACGGCCACACCACCAGCTGCATACTGGTCATTGCAATTTGCATAAAACTTGTACCCCGGAATAGCAAAAAGTGACTTTTCAGTATCGTAAATCCATGTTTCGGTTAAGAAAATGAAATCAGGCTTATTAATGAAGGATTCAAGATGTAGTAAAAAATTATCAAAATTCTTGCGCATACTTCTAATGTTTTGAGAAATAATATAAAAGCTGTTATTGTTGTTTGGGTTAGTTGAAATACTTTGAAAATCTACACTTCTACAATTAGCCAAAGGAAGATCATATAAATTATCACCATGATCTAAATTAACCATACTATTGAGATTATTCATTATATTTAATTTTTAATTTATAAAACATGAAAACAAGAGCAATTAAAAATTAATTGACTCTGTTTAGATCATCAAACGAATTAATAACGATAACAATATCACCTTCCTTTTTACGCATCAAAACTTTACCATTTTTAACCCAAACAAATTTAAAACTGTTTTCTTTTTTTAATTTCTGAGCAGCTTTTAAAAGATTTCTGGTCAACGCGGGCAAGTTATCATTTATATAAATTTTATTGTGACTATTTCCACCAAATAGTTTTGCATTTAGCTTTTTTACGTTAGAAAACTTGTTCCTCACTATTTCTTTCTTCCTATAAAGAGATAAAAACTTTACACATAAAATATTAGGAGAAGAGTTTGATGTTGACGTTTCACTTGTCTTTTTAATAGATTTAACATAGCAATCATCGATTTCTAGATCAGTAATGTTTGAATTTAGGCCCTCACAGAAAATTGACATTGCTGCGTTGAGTGCGTTGCTCTTGTTTATATTTGGGACACCAACAATTTCTACGCATTTTTCTCTATTTTTATTCTGGAGATAGACAACTTCTTGCTGTAGCTCATTTACCTTGCACTCCAAAAACTGTTTTTCCTCTTGCAAAATAGAGATTTGAGCAAGCGCGTCAGCATTCATTTTTTTAAGAGCTAGAATTTTGTTGAATACGAACTCCAATGTGATGGACGACTCATTGGCATGTATGATGTTGTTGTTGTGAAGTTGCGACTGAGCTTGAGTGAGAGTCTCAGCATTAATGTTGTTTCTTGGCAGCTGAGGCTCCGCACGCTGTAAGTCCGGTTGATAGTGTTGATGAGTTGGCGCAGTTTCTGCATGTTGATTTTTATTGCATTGTTGTTGTTGCTGTAATTTTGCAGTCTCAGTTGACAAAGAAGCAAGAAGTGGAGAATGAACGGAACATTGTTTTTGTTGCTGCTGCAGTTTTTCCTCTGGAACAGCCGGCACTGGAGAAGAAGGAGAGAGATTCCCTTTATGAGTTTTTGCGGAGGAATCTGCTACTCTAGTTGCTGAAGTTAAAGATGACGTTGAAGCCAGAGGTGGAGAGCGAAGTGAAGTACGACGCGCAGCCGAACAAGTATTGCAAATAAAGCCTTTGTTGTTAATTTGCATAAATTCGACGTCACTCTGATTTATATTCATGCAGCTCCAATGGAAATATTCATTGCAATTAGTACACTTTATTTTTTGCTGATTTCGCTCAACTTTTTGTTTGCATACACAAGGCATAGTTAAAATATTTAATAATTAGAAATTAACGAAAAAAACAACAAAGAAAATCACACTAAAAGTGCGTAGAATTATAAGTACGTGTTGACCCCACGACGAACACGACACGATGATATAGAACATTGCACAAAAAATAAAATTATTAGTTGAAATTAATAACAGTGCTATTTGAAAAACAAACCTAGATAAAAAGTACATAATTCTTCTTTAGGTTTGCTGTTGTGGAAAAAAAAAATAAAAAACTAACATTGAAAAATATAAAAATTTTGCTTGTCGTATAGGTTTTATTTTTAAAGATATTAAAACATACAGCGTTTTCTTGCATTAAGAACAAAAAAGTTTAGTAACTAAAATTGTTAAGTATAGCTTTTAAAAAATGAAAAGAATTTGAATGCCTGAAAATTTCCCTGAATGGGTACTGAATTTCGGTACTGCAAAAATTGATGTATTACAAAACAAGAAACTTAATATTTAGATTGCTTCCATTTTCGTGTTTGTGAAATTACTTACAGCTTAGTAAAACTTAAAGTTTTATAGTCCATGAAAATTTCCTGTTCATTAAAACTTCAATTCATTAAAAGACACAGACAGAATGTATGCAATTTATTGTTGTGCAACAGTTTTTAAGTAGTTTTTTTAAACTGAAAATTTTGAGTTTGAAAAATTTCTGTTTGAAAACATTTTTTTATTTAAACTTCTTAAACAGACTATACTCGTACAAGTCTTTCATGAACTATAAGAATTTTCATGTTCGTAGTTTAAAATTGGAAAGGAGGGAAATTTTTGGGAAATTTGTCCTTTTTTTACAAACACAGAGTTTTTACTTATAGTTATTGTCTAAAACCTTTGACTTAAAATTTCCCTTTTTGGGAAGTTTTTATTTAAATGCACAATGCAGCTTATACTATATTTTATAACTTTGAACAAATTTTGTGTGTGTTTTTGAAAATTTGAGGTTATGGAAATTTTTGGGAATTATTTTTTAACACCATACATTTTCACAAATTTGTATAAGTAACTTGAAACTAACTTGGAAAATGTTTTAAATTTCATATTTTAACACAACGTACCTTGGAATACATTTTTAGAAAGTTTTTAATAATTATGTTAAGGACCTCTTCTAAAAACCAAATTCAAAATATTGCGAATTTGGAAAAAAAGCTGAATTTTCTTGGGTCAGACCAATTTCCTTACAATTCAAACAAAAAATAACATACCTGATCATACAAAATTTAGTTCCTGCAAAAATTAAGGTATTACCAAACAAAAAACTAAATATGTAGATTGCTTTCATTTTCGTCTTTAGGAAATTAATTGCAGCTTATGAATAAAATTCAAAATTTTTAATTTAACAAATATTTTCGATTCCGTAAAGACTATAAGACACACAGAGATAATTTAAATAATTTATTGTTTCAGTAAAACAAAAAAACTGAAAATGGTGAGTTAGGAAAATTCCCCTTTTCGTACCCAGTAGCTTCAAGCAAAATATCAGATTTTGGATTTTTTTTTTATTTAAACATCTTAAAGAGTACAGGCAATTTTTTTTAATTCTAAGAATTTTTATATATGAACCATATCTTAAAGTTGGATAGGAGGGACATTTTAGGGAAATTTTTTTTTTTTTATTTTTTTTACGAACACATATAATTTTTACTTATAGTTACTGTCTGAAGTCTCTGAACTCTTTTATTGTTTTTGTATTTTTTTTTTTTTTTTTTTAAATTCATTGAAGGGAAATTTTTGGGGCTTAAAATACGTTACGTGGACGTTAAAACAAGATAACTGAAAATTTTGAGCTTAGAAAATTACCCTTTTTGTGCCCAGAAGCTTCAAACAAAATGGCTCCTTTTAGATTTTTTTTTATTTTAAATTCTTAAAAAGCATATGCAAGGTTTTTTTAATTCTAAGAATTTATACATTTTTACTATATTTTAAAATTGGAAAGGAGGGAAATTTTTGGGGTTTTTTTATTTTTTTTTTTTTTGTTTGTTACGAACACGTTGAGTTTTTACATATAGTTATTGTGTGAAGTCTCTGAACTCTGTAATTTGAAATTTCCCTTTTTGGGAAATTTTTATAAAAGTACGACATGCAGCTTATACTATCTATCTATATATATATAAAATTGGAAAAAAAAAAAATCTGTACATGAAATATTTTTTTTTAAATTCTTTTTGCATTGGACATTTTGAATGACTAGGAGTCCGAAAATCGCATTTATAAAATTTTTGTCTGTCTGTCTGTCTGTTAAAGCATCACCCAAAAACCACTGGATGGATTTCAATGAAACTTGAAATCTAGGTTCCTTATATCCCCGGTCATAACATGGGCTACTTTTTTTCAGTAAAAAAGGTTGGACCCTGTAGGGGGCGCTGCTATCGGGTTCCAGGCATTCTTTTTTTTTAGCTTATCTCCGAAACTGTTTATCCGATTTGCATGAAAATTTGAAAGTAGAGTTCTTCGGATACGGTAAGTTTTTATAGTTTATCTACTCTGTTCTATGTCGAACACCAGAGGGCGCTGTAGAACAAATATTTTGAAAAACCTCGAAAAACTCCTACAGCGCACTTCCGATTTGCATGAAAATTGGATTCAAGGGGTTTTCTGATCCGATGAGTGTTTTGGACTTAACTTTTTTGTGCTATCTTGAACACCAGAGGGCGCTGTAGTACAAATGTTTTAAATCACTTCAAAAAAGTCCGAAACCGTTCATTCGATTTGCATGAAATTTTGTATGTAGATGTTCTCGGACACTCTGAGTTTTTTCGACTTATCTACTCTTTTCTCTCTGGAACACCAGAGGGCGCTGTAGTACAAATATTAAAAACGTCAAAAAACTCCTAAGCGGCTTATCCGATTTGCATAAAAGTTGGTATGTAGAGGTTTTCGGATATGGTGAGTTTTTATGACTTATAAACTCTGTTCTATCTGGAACACCAAGGAGCGCTGTAGTACAAATATTTTAAAAAAGTCGAAAAAGTTCAAACCCGTTCATCCGATTTGCATGAAATTTTGTACGTAGAGGTTCTCGGGCACGCTGAGTTTTTTTGACTCATATCTCATATATATATTATCTACTCTTTTCTCTCTCGAACACCAGAGGGCGCTGTAGTACAAATATTTTAAAAAACCTTGAAAAACTCCCAAGCCGTGCAACCGATTTGCATGAAAATTGGAAAGTAGGGGTTTTCTGATACGGTGAGTGCTTTGGACTTATCTCTTTTGTGCTATCTTGAAAACCAGAGGGCGCTTTAGTTCAAATATTAGGAAATCGTGTAAAACTCCAAAACTGCTCATCGGATTTGAATAAAAATTTGTAAATAACGAATTTCGAGAACGGCAAGGGTGCTATCTTTTTTGCTCTTTCTCGAAACTAGAGGGCGCTGTTGTCCAATTTGTACGTGTGAATGTTATTAAACTGTTCCTTAACGGCTGCACGGATTTTAATGAAATTTTTTGTGTGTGTTTGAGTGGATCCCTGGATGGTTCAGATTCACAATTGGACCCGATAGGTGGCGATGCGGTCGTGTTTAAGGCATTTTGTTTTTATAGTTTATCTCCGAAACCATTCATCCGATTTACATGAAAATTTATCTAATTTGACTTATCTATTTTGTTCTATATTGAACACTAGAGGGCACTGTAGTACAAATGTTTTAAAAATCTCGAAAAACTCCTAGCTGTACATCCGATTTGCGTGAACATTTGTACATAGGAGTTTTCGGATACGGTGGGTATTTTGAACTTTTTTTTTTCTGCGCTGTCTTAAACACCAGATGGTGCTGTAGTACAAATCATCACAAATGTAGTACAATAACCGCTCATCCGATTTAGATAAAAGTTTGTATATCGGATATATAGGATTTGATATCAAGTATGGAAAGGGCTTTGGCATTATTTTTTTATTATATCTCGAAAACCAGAGAGCGCTGTTGTACAAATACCGCAAAAAACTCAAAACAACTGATCCGATAAGTATGATTTTTATAAGTGGTTATCGGGTGCGTTGAGTCTTTTGATGCTATGTATTTTGATATATCTTGAACCCCATAGGGCGCTGTACTACAAAATACAATAAGGCGTAGAAAAGCGCGAAGGGTAATAAATATCTATTTTTCTTCTTTATGTGTATTCCACTTTATTTTTCGCAAATCAGGACAGCTGGTGCCGAATTCTGTGGTATTTGAGTACGCATCAACACATGCGCAAGTCAGTTGCGTCATACGTTGGCGGTGTTTTGACATTTCAAATCTATTTTCAATGCTTATATAATTTTTGTCCAGTTTCCTCGCGAATTGCCAAAAATCCGTTTTTGCTTTAATTTTTTTCAAAAATGTGCAATCTATCGAATACAATATAAAACTTGAAAATATATTTTTGCAAGCGATCGGCGGCACGCACACACAAATTACGATTTCTCTAACTTTTTCTCATAATTTTCAGATGTTGAAGCTACATTTTGCTCATTTCGCCGAAGTTACCGATTTGAAAGATGCACACAAAATTCGTTCTAAAGTTTGTGAAAAGTTTTTTTAAATCTACGAATGAGATCGAAAATTATTTATATCAACTCCCGAGTTAAGCGGGGTATTCAGCAAGTTTAATATAAATTTTAACAAATGTTTTGTGTATTTTTGACAATTTCATGGAAGGGAAATTTTTGGGACTTTTTTTAGAAACCATATATTGCATAAGTTTTTAAAATTAAGCTGAAATTTACATGAAAAATGTATATGAAGGGACGTTTTAGCGCTGAAATAACTGAAAGCTGAAATAACGCAATTTAACGTTATAACATAAATATTTCCAGGAATCTCTTTTAAAAGCATCTGGTTTGATGAAGTTTTCAAGCTACAATATTGCAATTTTGTTCTATTAATTATTAACTTTCAATTTTACCTTTATTTAAGCATGCATAAAGCTGGCCAGTTGTTTTCATTGACATATTTTTAATCACTTCTAATTAATTATTACCAATTATTTTACGTATTGCATAGCCTTAAGCAACACTTTAAAAAAAAACACAACTTTATTTTAATTATTTGTACATTAAACATAAAGTTTTGGAAATTTTAGCAAAATTGAGCATTTAGAAATTGTTTTGTTTATTCTTATCATTTATTTAGCTGCTCTCTATCTAGACTCTGCTAGCGCTGTCTTTTATTAAGCTTTTATTTGTTTCGATGTAAGCACAGCCTGGTTCAAATCTTATCAGTTGTTCATGAAAAATTGTTGTGTTCAGTTTGAAGAAATTTTAACGAATCAGTTTTCGAATCAGTTTCAATACACGTTTCAATCAAAATGCGGCGTAAATACGCTGCTGCTCTGCTATCGCTACTCCAGCACTTTTTAACACTTTCTATTGCTGCAGACATCACAAAGTGTCCGGTGAACTTTTGGCCCGCTGAGCTTAATAAAATTAACAGTTATCTTGACGAAACAGTGCAGCCATGTGACGACTTCTTTGAATACAGCTGTGGTAATTGGCACGCTCCATATCAGCTGCGTGCTTTACACGCACGCGATGCTCTAACCACGCTTAAGGCAGGCAACAAACACATGCTTATTAATTACTTTGTGCAGCACTGGATTGGAATAAATCGTACCACGCTGCAGTTGGATGATGCCAAACGTGCGGCATTTAATTTTTATGAATCCTGTCTGGATGACAATATTGCAACACCCAAACAGGGAGGTCTCAAGGCCTATAGCGAGACCTTGCTCAGCATCAGTGACTGGCCAGTGCTTAATACCTACTATACGCAAAGCAGCGCTGTTAATGCCAGCTTTAACTGGCAGCGGGTGAGCGCAGAGCTGCAACGCTTTGGTGTGCAAAGCTTCTGGCGACTATTGGTGCAGCCAAACTGGCAGTCATCAGAACAGCTTATATTTTATCTGGCTCCACTGCAGTTTGATTCACTGCCGCACAGCGAAGCTTCCGCCGAGGATGTTGAGGACAAGCTTTTTATATACAAACGTTATATTAAATATTTGATGTTAGATTTGAATGTGCGCGTACGCGAAGCAAAACGCATTGCCGACGAGGTGGTTGAATTTGAGTTGGCACTACGTGCGTTAAGCGTCGGTGAGCGAAACTTTGTGCTGCACACACCGCAGTCGCTGTCCAGTTTGCAGCAGGAGCTGCCAGCTGTTAACTTAACGAAATATTTTTCAACATTTTTTGCGGCTGAACTGGTGCAGTTGCGACCAGACTATGCCGCGCAGCTGTTGATTGTGGCCGACAAAGCTTATTTGCAACATTTAACCGAATTTTTAGCCAAGGCCAATGTAGAGACGATAGCCAAATATCTGCTGGTGCAGTTTTTGATGCGCTTCGAGGTGCATCAGCATGACCACGAAAGTTACGACGACCAGAAGCAAGAATGTCTGCTGCAGCTGCACAATCTGCTGCCACAACCGCTCACACAGCTGTATCTGGAGTTGCAACATGAAAGTAGCACTCAATTTTTGCAACAGACGCAACAAGAGTTGCAGACAATATTCGAACAGCTGAAACAGCAGTTCGAGAAAATGCTTAATGCCACAAAAATTTTTGAACGCGATGCGGTGACCAAAGTGCTCGGTCTAGAGAAGCTGCGTGCCATGCGTTTGCTGCTGCCGACAGCGCAAAGCCTTGACCAAGCTGCTACTGTGGAAATGACGCAAGACTACGATCGAAATCTGCTACAGCTGGCCAAGCTGCGCGTTGCCAAGGAAGTGGCACCTATTTTGCAGAGCCTGATGAACACAACACATGAAAAGCTGCCTGCTGTCGTGGACACTTTGTATGGTCCACTCGATGTTAATGCCTATTATCGCCTCAAGAAAAACGCCATCGAGCTGCCGGTCGGCATTTTGCGTGCTCCCTTCTATGATCGCTGCCTGGCTTCACCAAAAATTTATGGCGGCTTTGTTTATATTCTGGCTCATGAGCTGTTGCATGGTTTCGATTACGATGGCCTGAACTATGACAAGTCCGGCAATGTGGCCAATGGTTGGGGCGCCAAGTCTATCATTCAATTTGGCAATAAGTCGAGCTGCTACATGACGGCACGTTACCCAAATGCGCCGCGCAACATAAACGAAAATATTGCAGACAGCGAAGGGCTGCGGTTGGCCTTAGAGACTTTCTTGAAGAGCAGCGGTTATGCTGTGGAGCAACAGCAGCAGCAGCAGCAACTGCAGCTGTTCTTCATCAGCTTTGCACAGACTTGGTGCGGTGCTGCGGCAGCCAACAGGTTGAGCAGTCTGCATGCCAGCCATAAAGGACGCGTCAACAACGTTGTGAGTAATTTTCCTGAATTTGCCGAGGCGTTCAAATGTCGTACAGGCAGCGACATGCATCCGGTGGACAAGTGCAGAATATGGTAGTTGTTGAAGTAGAAAAAAAATTATAAATGCACGCTTCATGTTTGGTAGACGACAGCAAATCCATTGCCAATAATAAATTGCTTTTCTACAATTTTTCGCCATGTTCCTTTTTTTATTTCTCAATTTTACTCGAACCTGTACGAATAGCAGATAAGCGACTGCAACAGCTAGGTGCTTGTTTGCATTTCAAGGTGCCACAAAAAATAATTGCTTTTTCATGTGTTTGCAGCAATTGTGTGTTAGTGTGCGTGAGTTGATGGTGTCTGTAACTGACGGTTGTTTATGTTTCATTTTGGTCGTTGTGGCTATGTGTGTGTGTGTGTGTGTGTGTCAGTGTTAGAGTTAAACAAACAAGCGCGCCTGCTTAAGTTCGTAAATATTGCGTTATTTTGAGGTAAACTTTGAGGCTGCCAACAAAAATAACTTCCTAAGTCTTCTAATTAAGTACTAGCAAGCGAAAACTTAATTTATTTCAAATACTTGAAAGTTTTATAACAGAAAACTATTCTCTTTGCTAGTAGCTCAAAGTAAGAACAAAAACTACAGCCACTCAATACCATGCCAGGAACAGCAGCTATTAATGTTTGTAGAGAGCTTGCAATTTCTTAGCAAAGGCAAAATCATGCAAATAGCAAAAGTTTTTGATAGGTCGAGTTGAATTTTAAGGTCATATAAGAAGTTTTGTTAATGCTTATGAAAATATAATTTCAACAATAAAACTTAGCTCTGACAAACAGCTCAAACTAAACTAAGAACATATATTATTATATTGCATATGCACTAAGTACTCATCTTTTAATGGAAAAAAATAATAATATTCCGGTTTCCATATTTTCAAGATGTTAATTTGAATTTTAGTCTCTACATTAAATTTTTTTAAAGTTAAAGTTTTTAGTCATATCAAGATAGAATATAGAACTCAAACCAACACATCAAAGAAGCTTAAATACATGGATCAGATATTTAACCTTTTGAATTCGAAACGGAGACGGGATCTCGGATTCGCCATTGCGAATTCGAAATGAGTTCGAAAAAATCCAAATTAGCGAATAAGAGAATTTTTCAAGTAGACTTTTTCATATGTCAATCTTGAAAAATAATGAGTTTTAAAATTATGGGAAATTATTGATATAAAAAAAAAAATCGTAATAATATAATAGAAGAAAAATTCATATAAAAATTGATTAAAAAAATGCTCATATGAAAATAATAAAACAAAACAAATTTTCGCTAAAATACCGTGTTAACATCAGAAATTTAATAAAATGCCCTTTCCTTAAAAAAATTTTTTCATAATTATAAAACAGTCAGTTTTTTTACGCATTCGAAACGAATTCGATAAAATGCAAATAAGCGAATCCGAAATTTTGTGAGATTATTTTTTCAGAAATGCTCAACGAAGCCGAATTTTTAATAGAAAATTTTTTTAATTATTTTCATTAGCTTACTGGTTTAAATACGTTATATGCAGGCGCGGATTCAGGGGGCTTTTGGGGGTTCAAACTTCTCTTTCCCCCTTCTGGGTCCCCCCGCCCCCGAAATTCTCGGAGAACCTGTATTTAAATGTGATGTACTAGTGTTTATTATGTGATCTAAGGGTACTAAAAGGAAAAACATCGTTTTTTTAATAATTTATTTTAAATATTCACACCTGTGTTCTGTTCTTGTTTTTTATTTATGTTCTTTGCGATATCGCGCCCATAGCTGTAAACACTCAAACATCGTTGATTCCATGCTAAGTCGGACGTTTTTGTACAAAAAGTGATTTTGCCGATACCGATTTTTTTCAAAGTTTGCACGTCAATAGTATTTAAAAAATAGAAATATTATGTATATATTCAATTTTTTTTTTTTTTTTTTGTAATTTTTGCACAGTGGAAAATTAAAAAAACAAATCAAAATTTGTCATTCGGACATGTAGGAAAACAACTAATCTTTAAAACTTTAAGTCCTACAAAAAAATGTTCAGGATAATTTTAACCTTTAACCATGAAGGTGTATTATATGGACATAGTCTTTGACATGGTGGTAAATTTTACCCCTTTTAATTTTACTAAATAGTTTTAATAAAAATAGTTTTTTTGATAATTATTTGTTCTTTGACAAGAAGCAACTACATTTTTAAATAAAATAAATACAAATTTTAATTTGATTTTTTCACAGTCCAACAAAACTGGCACTTTATTTCACAAGCCTTTTTTTTTAATAAAAAGAAACATTGGATCGCAATCTTATAAAAAAAATATAAAATTAAAATTAATCCAAAACATAAAAGGCATTTTTGTCACAGCCAATTGTTTATATTTAAGGAAATAAAAGAGATCATATAAAAAAAAATTGTCTTAGAAAATACGGATCAACATTCTTGAAAGTGTTTATTCATCAAATTCTGTACTTGCACAGTTAATGCGTACTCATTTGCTACAGCCCATACACATTGGCTTGCTACAATAAAGACAAATGTGTGTAGTTTTTTGCTTTAGCCTACTAGGGCATACGCAACACAATTTTCGGGAAACTGGGATGGACTCCATCGGAGGCGGTGCTATGGAGTCAACACCCAAAATGTTGCTAATTACTTCTAGTAGTGACCGAGGCAGCTTTGGGTTATGTTGTCGTCTTTGCAAATGTGGTAGAAGCAGTTGTCTTCCCAGCTTTTTTAAGATGTCTTCCCTTGAGCTGTTATCAAAATCCTTTGAAGATTGAAAAATTATGTACGCGTACGCATTCTGTATATACGCAGAAATTCGGATCGACAATTTTATCGTCGACTTCGCTGACTTCGTCTTTTATCGTCTTTTACAATCTGAGCTATTTATAAATCACTTGTTTTTCGTGAATTTGGCATGATCTGAAAAAATAAATTACTTATCATGTAACATAAAATAATCCATGATATAAATCTTCCCTAAGAAATGATTTTCTACCAGCAATAAAATGGACAAGTGGTAAAAACAATTCTATGACAATCTAACGCTAAGTTTGACGTGTGGTTAATTTTTTTATACTGTATACTTACGTTTACGTTGACGTGGTGGTAAAATATTTGCAATGAAAAAATTACATAAAATTTGACGAGAGGTAATTTTTACATCGGCATCTGCATTTTTCTGCTCATGCTATATCTACCACCGTCAAAACACAACTGAATAATAATGATAATGATATGAGAGCATTAAAAAGAGAATTAAAACGCTAGAGCGCAGCGGAAGAGAGTAATTAAAAAAATTGTAATGAGAGGGTAAAATTGACCACCACCTCCACAGTTAAAGGTTAAGAGATCTTTTTCACATTTCACATTTTATAAATGTACAGTTTCTCACCAACATATTACAGAAAAATTTAAATTTTTTTCACCACTTAAAATTTCATTAACATCAAGTTCAGCACTATTTTTTATAGTTTTTAAAACATCATCGCATCAATTAATGCTTACTATTTTAAATGAATTTTTCAAAAACTGTCTACACGTTTTTTACATAAAAACGCTTTCATTTTTAATCAAAAATGTAATTTTTGAATATTTTTTGTACTTCTTAAAAGGACTTTGACCGAGCTTCTTATGATCAATTGTGTTGTGTGTGATACGAAATGTTTGCACACAAATGATCGAGAACTGGACCTACATGTTTTACGCCGACTCCGAACGGCTTATGTTCTCAAGAAGCTTTTCATGGCAGTTTTTACTCTCTGAGGTTTGCCATTGTCTGCAGAGAGGTGACGGCCGAACAGAAAAATGAATTCAATTGAAAAAACTTTCTGTGTCGGAGGAGGATTCGAACCCGGGTTCTCTGGCGTAAGAGTCATACACTCTACCCACTACACCACGGCCGCCACACTCTTATAGTATTTTATAATTTTTAAGCTAGTAATATACCTCCGAAAACTTTTAATTATGCTTCAAATTTATATAATTTTATATTTATTATTTATTTATTTCTTTTATTCCTTGATAAAGAAAAGCCGTAGGAGGTCTCTACAATCTGAAAAAATTAGAATATACAGTAAGAAGTACAAAAAATACTAAACATTCCACTTTTAGTTTGAAAGTGTGTGTATGGAAAAATTGTGTGTGGAATTTTTGAAAAATCCGTTTAAAATAGTAAGCATTAATTTTTTAATGTGTATAATTTTAAGAATGCATTGAAAATAAATGCCTCGATGCGACCATATTTTCAAAAAGCCAAAAGAAAAGTAATGGTGACCTTGAAAAATGTGAATTAGTTTCCAAAAAATTAAATTTTTTATAAAAGTGTTGGTAGAAAAAAAAAGTGGTGGTGGTAACGTACGAAAATGTAATCTGCATTATATCGAAAAAGCCAAGAAATATTAATATCATTTTATAATTGGGCTATTCACAGTTTCGTATCGTAATCGTATATTAACAAAGCGTATTTATAGTATTTGTTATTTTTGTAACTGTGAGCACCTCAGTGTGTGACTGCCGTATTCAATAATTTTGCAACGCTGTTATATATGCTGTAGATACGGCATAAAAATACGAGATACAAAAAACACGCCCAAAGGCTACTTTTATTTACCCGTGCCTGCGTTTTTGCGTTTGCATGCAAAACAGCAACAAAGCAAAATACGCTTACGCAAGTTGGCGTAATAATAACAAACCGTAAATTAAACACACCTGCGTACTAAAACTGTGAACACCCATAATCTAAAACACAGTTGATTTGATTTACTGATAACATATTTTATAAATATACTATGCATTTCGTCGTTGGGCGTGCAATACTGCGTATCAGCCAATTGCAATTCCGCGTATATTGCAAAAAGGCCAAGACATAAGTTTGGATTTTAATTCAATTTGATTTAATTAATATAGGGCGAATTTTCCATTAATTGCTGAATTGAGAACAAAGCAAGTATCTAATTTCAATAAATGTTTTTTGTTTAGTTGAAAATCCATTCAATAGTTTAAAAGAAAGCAGTTTTTCTGCACTCCTGTAGAATTTTACTCATACAGTGTGTGTGTGTGTGTGTGTATGTGCAAGTGGTTGATACGCGGTATTGCACGCCCAACGACGAAGCATTTATTGCGTACATTAATATTTCTAAAACGTATTCCCCTCTCCCCCCGAAATATTTTCCTGGATCCGCCCCTGGTCATATGAGTGCATTTTTTTATGAATAATTTTTTTTTTTCTTGTAAAAAATTTTGTTGAACACTTTTTTCAATTATATTTCTTCGTGTTTGTTTTTTTTTTTTTATTAATATTCATTCACACATAATTATATCAAGATTTTCATATGAAAAAGTGTATCCGAAAAATTCTCTGCAAAAAATTATTTTTAAGAAAAGTGTTTTTTATTAAGGTGCTCTTCATTAAATTCGTAACATGTTTTTGGCCAATTTTAAAAAAAAAAATTTTATTTCAAATTCTAAATTCTAAATTTCAAGGCCTAAAATGAATTTCCTGTTATATGGAATAATGTCAAGAAAGTTAGTCAGAAATTTCATCATAGGAAATCAGTTTAAAAAGAGGTCTGCTAGACACCACGTCAGTTATATCGTTAAATTTGGAGCACGTCAGCTGCAGAGGGCTAATGAAAAAAATTAATTTAAAAATATTTTCATATTATATATTCATATTTTTTCATGATCAAGAGAATATCCATTAGAATAATCTTAATTATAGTTTGTAATGACCTAATAGTTTTATCTTATTTAGTGTTAAATTTAAATTACGTACAGGGACGCCATGTCAATAATTTTTGTAAAATGTTTATTGAAACCTTTGATTGCGTTGCTAGGTCATTTGTATGCATTTTTATTGATGGTTCAGAATTTGAATAACCGTAGGAGTTCCAGTGACAGTATCCAATCTATGTTGAAGATTTTCGGTAAACAAAAGCAGGGGTTAAATATATGTCATATCAATGCGCAAAGCCTCTTCTGCAAGATAGATGAGTTTAGACAAATATTTGAAGGTTCAGATGTGGATATCGTGTGCATTTCCGAAACATGGTTTAGTACCAGCCTGCTAGACTCATTCATTGCTTTGCGGGGATATCGTGCTTATCGCTCTGATCGCCAAAGTCACGGAGGTGGGGTTGCCATATTTGTCAAAAATTGCATTCATTGCAAGGTTATCATAAAAAATGATGAAAATTCAACAATGGAATATTTATTTTTGGAAATAGCAATTAATAATCAAAAATCTCTGCTAGGTGTAGCTTATAGACCTAATAGACGAATTGACGTGACTCCACTCGTTGATTTTATCGAAGAGGTTTCTATAAGGTATGCAAAAGTAATAATCGTGGGAGACTTGAATAGTGATCTGCTCACTGATAACACCGTAAAAAGCAAGTTTCATAGCCTTGGACTTTTTGCAGTAAATGATTCGACTGCAACGCACTTTACGTCCACCTCCAGTACGTTACTAGATGTTTTTTTTGTAAGTGACAAAAGCCATATTTTGTTTTATAATCAACTCTCCGTTCCTCAATTTTCTAACCATGACTTAATTTTCTTAACTTTTGATCTTTTTCAACATTCATCTGACAAAATAATGAAATACCGGGACTTTAAAAGTATACAATTTCAAATTCTTGACTCAGAATTTGACAGAATAGATTGGCAAAGAGTACTTTCTATGACAGCCGTAGATGAACAAGTTGATTTTTTTAAACGATAATCTGTTAAATCTTTTCGAAAGGCATGTTCCTTTAAAAACGAGAATAATAAAAAAATCAAGTCAGCCATGGTTTAACCACGAGGTTGGTTCCCTCATCCAAAAACGTAATCAAGCCTACTCTAAGTGGAAAAGATACAGGACGTCAGCACATTTTGAGGTCTTTTCAAATTTGCTCAAACAAGCTGTCATTGCTATAAGACGGGCAAAATCCCAGTTCTTCTCTGAAAAATTTTCAAATGCAGCTAATAGTAAGGCTACTTGGCGAACTATTAGAGAAATAGGCTTAAATAAAGCTTGTACTGACAAAGTAAACACTGATCTCAATATGCTTAATAATAACTTTGTAGGAAACCAAAACTGTGATAATATTGAGCTAACAAGGCAACCCATCTGTGATATACTCGAGTCTGACATGAACTCCTTCTGTGATAGCCTTCCTCGAAGTGCAATATCTACAACATCTAGTTTTAGTTTTACGTGTGTTTATGTTAGTGAGGTGCTCTCTAGTCTGATTTATGTGAAATCCAATTCGACAGGTGTTGACGGTATAACTCCTAAGTTTCTTAAATTATTTCTACCTAAACTTGTACCTGTTATTACACATATTTTTAACACAATTTTTACTAAATCTGTGTTTCCCAAAAAATGGAAACTAGCAAAAATAATTCCAATTCCGAAATCAGGAGATGAGTATCGTCCTATAGCTATCTTACCCTTTCTTTCAAAAGCATTCGAAAACCTAGTTTACAAGCAAATGAGTTCATACTTTACCAACAATCGACTACTAACGGACAGGCAGTCTGGATTTAGACCGAAACGTAGCTGTACAACCGCAATCACAGATGTGTCCGAAACTATTCGCCAAAATATTGAAGCAAACAAACCTACGTTCATGGTTCTATTGGATTGCTCAAAAGCTTTTAATTCTATAAATCACGTAATATTCTGCTATAAGCTCAAAAATTGGTATGGATTTTCTCCACCAGCATTAAAATTGATCTGGTCTTATCTGTTCGATCGTTTTCAGTGTGTTTGCTCTGGTGATTTGTCGTCGGACTTTATTCGAGTTAGCAAAGGTGTTCCACAGGGGTCAGTTCTAGGGCCTTTTTTATTTTCCATCTACGTGAATGATTTTCCGTCAATCCTGAATCAATGTTCTACACATATGTACGCTGATGATATACAGCTTTATGTTTCATGTGACAAAACTGACCTCTGTAGTGGTGTGAATATCTTGAATCTAGAACTCCAACGAATTGGGAATTGGGCCACTGTAAATGAACTTGAAATTAATCCTAGAAAATCTAAGTGTTTGTTGGTCTATAAAAAAGCTATAAATTGTAATACTCTTCCTGCTATCGTAATTAATGGCTCGATTATTGAATATGTCTTTAAGGTTAAGAACTTAGGTTTTATTTTTAATAATACCCTGTCATGGAATGAGCACGTCACCAGTTCCTCAGGTAAGGTAAATGGTATGTTACGGAGTTTATGGCCTACCATATACTTTACGCCTTTAAGAATCAGACTACTTATAGCAAAAACATATTTAATACATATTCTCCTGTATGGTTGTGAAGTATTTGCAAACGCTGACTCTGCCCATAAGCATAAATTAAAAGTAACTTATAACAATATCGCTCCATATGTATACAGTCTGAGTAGGTATGATCATGTCTCGGAATTTGCACACCAAATAAATAACACGACTTTCGAAAATTTAGTCAAAATAAAAGTCCTTCAGTTTGTTCACAGAATAATTTTCACCGCTGAACCCATCTATCTTTTCGAGAGACTTCGCTTTACGCAATCGCGCCGTAACAACAATATTATTCTAGCTAGACACTCTTGCCTCGTCTCCGATAGGCAATTTTTCATATATGGACTACGTCTCTGGAATTCCTTAGATTATAACACGCAACAAATTAGCAACGCAGTCAAATTTAAAAAGAAACTGTTGTCGTCATTGTAATTCCCTAATTAAATTTTATATTTTCTCTGTTAGTGATAAGTCCTCTTAAAGCATTTACTGTATGTTCTTCGGTTTTCTGATATAACTAGTAAATAATGTTTATTTTTAAAATTGCTCATATTAAATGTAAGTAATTGATAATGTTCGTAACTAAACTCACTGCCATATTCCCTTAATTTAGTGATTAGTGCTAGTTAGAGATATTATATCTTGTAACACTAAGAATTGCAAATAATAATAATTATAATATAAATATATAATATAATATGATATAATATTCATATAAACTAAAGTACACCAGTGGTCGAAATTCGACCTTTTCGCCATACCACCTCTGAGCAACGCCGGGTATTCCAGCTAGTATTTTTTCCGTAAAAGCTATTCGGTGCACTCCTTTTACCTACTCTCATTCATTTAAAAAAAAAAAAAAAAATCATCAAAATCGGTTGAAAAACTCAGGAGAAAATGGTATTGAACTGTTTTGCCTTCGCCTATTTTTATAGATATTCAATTTCGTCTTTGACAAAAATTTCAATTTCGATCGGACACTAATTGTTAGCCACCTACAGTTTGCTTCTTAGAAACAAAACTTAATTGTTAAAAAAATTATCAATCTTAATTAAACTCCCAATTTAACTTTCCACCAGTTATAATAAAGACTGCAAAAAAATGAGACTTCAAAAAATTAAAGACTGACATGAGAGTTTAATCTAAAAAGTGCTCAAAAAAATTGTTTCAATTTTATTGAGCTAAAAGTCTTAATGAGCATGACATGCTTGCAATTACAGTTGACAGCAGAATTTAGTATACCTCGCACGACAAAATATGTCGCACGTCATAGCGTATACGTAACCTGCAATGTAATTTTTTATCTACTTTTTTTTGTTTTGTTCCCCATTGAATCCTTTATAAGCACCATTTTCAATATCCACATCAATGAAAGATTTTCTTTTTACTGTTCTGCAGTTTACAGCAATTCCTGCAGCTCAGCACTAATAAGTCGACATCTAAAGTGTTTTTTCAAAGACTGCGAATTTTTATTTATATTTTTTTTTTTTTATTTTCTTCTTTTGCTCATATAATTTTATTTCCTCTTTGACTCATGCATTTCCTGTTATTTCCGTTTTGAGTTACAGTTAACTAATGATAGCTACTCAATGAAATAGCAACCCAATAAGCCGCAATGTGGGTGGCAGCAATGGTTATGAGACAACAAGCTTTCCGTTATATGTATAAAGAAAATTATAACAACCATCAGTGGGTGAAAAAAAGGTCAATGAAACGCTCCAGTTGACAGCTAAAATTGTTTACTTTAAACAGGCTATGTAAGCAGCCAGGACATCCTGGCAATCACGGAGGCATTTGACAAAGTTTGCTTTGGATTTTTGCTATTTTTACTGTGCTTTTATGAGATTTTATTACTTTTTATTCCCTGGAACTGACTGACTAGCTATTTGATGTTTATTTCAAATATATATGCAAATCCTTGAGTGGCTGCTTTATATACCATAAAGCGTTTTAAATATGAGTACACACAAATTTATTATCAATATAGATGCTTTTAAGCTCTACAGCTTGTTATGAAGCATAAAGTTGAATTGAATGTTTCACATACGCCATGTGGCAGAAGTTTATAAGCAGCTTTATTGAAAAAGTTGTTATTTCAAGCTATTACAGGTAGCTTTTAACATGAGGACGATTATTTTTATATATTTATTAGCAGCACATTTCTATTATATTAGCTCCTAAGTGCCACTATGAACAGCACATAATATAAAGTTTAATGTTACTCATATGCAATGTTCCACCACGTTATGTTTAAAGTCTTGTTGTAAACTTTAAAGTGGCTTAAAAATAAATATTTTTGTGCAAAATATAAAACACAGTCTATAGTACAATTTAATTATTGCTTTTTATTCTGATCCAACTCTATAATTATACGCAGCTACTCTTCGGCTGCACGTCAGCCAACAACCATGTAATATTTTATTTCATTATTCATAAAATATAAGCAAATAAATACCGCATAATAGTTAATATTTTAGCGTATTGTTTTGCCACACAGCAACACTTTCAATCCTAGCCATTGTTACTTACCACTTTGTTGGCCACTTAGCTGACGTAAATTGTCGCGTGGGTTGGCAGTCTTGACTGTTTGATTGGTAGCTTGTTGAGAGCTGCTGTCATAGATTTAATCTCTTCTCAGTGGGTATTTATTAGCGTTCAAGCAAGCAAGAAGAAAAATGGAAGCACTGCAAGCAGCATGAGCTGGCACTGAATAAAACCACGTAATTTTAACAGAAAGTGTTTTATTAAAAGCAAATACATTAAATGTTATAATATCTTAAGAACATTGCTTCGTGTAGAAAGCTACTTGAAAATAATTGTATTTTATGAGCACAAAATAAAATTTTACCAAATTTTCTAAATAACTTCACTTTGATATTTCTATCAATTATCTTATAAAAGATTTCAAGAACTTTCAACGACCCAAAAAAATATTTTTTACGCACATAGAGTGAAAATTTCCTTTAAAGTGAAAAAATAAAATTTTCATTCTTTACATGTGCATTTCGCCTATATTTTCTTAATTTTCAAATTTCTTAAAATTCGTGAAAAACTCATTTCATTTACTTTTTGTGAAAAACATAGGATACTTTCTTATGCGATAACTTTTTTTCGCAATCGTTTTTAGCCATACCTGGAACATATGGAACACATCATAAACAAGCGAAAAATGTTAAACCAAAGAATTCAGTTTTTTGATCGAGTTTCATGAGCATATTTTAAAAAGAGTTAAAGTACAAATTATTTAAAAAGTACTCTAAGATTTTAATAGCATAGATTTATTTAAATTCTTTAAACTCTCAAAAATATACACGACATATTTAATATTTTATGTCAAATATTAAATTTAATACACAAGTCATGAATATTTGACTTTTTATGGTTGCACTCTCAAGCTTTTTCGCTTCATTGCTTTAGGTTCTTGCCTTATCTTAACATTTTAGAATATTCCAATCACATGAAAGTATTCTTAAAAAAAAAAAAATTGAGCATCCACTGACAAATAGCGAAAACTGAGTTCATAAAGTAGGTTAGAGTTGGGCAAAATAAGCACATTGGCACCGTGCGATCGAGCGAGCTGACTGCGTGCTAAACGTGCTAGATGAGGGGGGTTGCCATTGCACGGATAAAAGAGAAAAAAAATTGAGCGCGTGCCAAGCGTGCATGATAAGGGGACTTGCTATAGCATGGGTAAAAGAGAGAAAAATTGAGCGCAGAAGCAACTCTCACATGCCCTGAAGGAAATGTGCGAGTAATTGCAGAATTACAGAGTAAAGGCCGTGCGAATAATCGAGAAGTTAATTTTTTGATTTATAAGATTTCAGATTTTATGTATTTAAAATAAGTTAATAGCAAATTTCAAGAACAATAATACATTTTTTACACTTAACATGTTTGCTTAATCATATTCCTGAATAATCGAATAATCTTACTTACTTACTTAGATGGCGCCTACAACCGTAAGTCGGTTTCCGCCTGTTGTAAGAAATTGCACCAGCCATTTCTGTTTTGAGCTTGCTGGCGCCAGTTGGAAGCACCAAGTTTCGTCAGGTTGTCCTCCACTTGGTCCCTCCAACGGAGATGCGATCGTCCTCTTCTGCGTTGTACGCCACTGGGTACCGAATCGAATATCTTCTTCGCTGGAGCGTCGTCTTCCATCCGCTCAACATGACCTAGCCAGCGAAGCCGCTCGATTTTTATGCGCTTTATATGTCGATGTCGGCGTATAGCTCATACAGTTCATCGTTCCATCGTTTTCGGTGCTCGCCATTGACGCAGATTGATCTGTAGATTTACGAAGGATCTTTCTTTCGAACGTCTTTATAACAGGACGGGCATGATTAGTGATTTATAGAGCGTGACTTTTGTTCGTCGAGAGAGGGCTCTGCTTCTCAATTGTCTACTGAGCCCAAAGTAACACCTGTTGGCAAGAGTTATACTTCGTTTTATCTCTCTACTGATATCGTTGGTGGAGTTAATGCTGGAACCGAGGTAGACGAAGTCCTTCACAACCTCGAAGGAGGTGTTTTCAACAGTGACGTGGGTGCCAATACGCTGGGACTGTTTGTTTGTTGACACCAGATATTTCGTCTTATCTGCGTTTACTGCAAGACCCATGCGACTCGACTCTTTTTCTAATTTGGAGAATGCTGCACTGACTTTGCGTGTGTTATGGCCAATGGTATCAATATCATCGGCATACGCTAGCAGCATAACACTCTTTAAGAATATTGTGCCGCTTTGTCTCAGATCAGCAGCTCGAATGATCTTCTCCATGATTAGGTTAAAAAAGTCGCACGATAAGGAATCACCTTGTCTGAAACCTCGTTTGGTAACAAATGGGGGGGAGAGGTCCTTCCCGATTTTTACTGCACTGCTGGTGTTGCTCAGTGTCATCCTGCTTAGATGGATTAATTTTGCAGGTATACCAAATTCAGACATGGTGGAGTATAGGTGATTCCCATTGGACTGTCGAAAGCGGCTTTATAGTCGACAAAAAGGTAGTGGGTGTCGATTTGCTTCTCTATGGTCTTTTGCAAGATTTGTCGTAGCGTGAATATCTGGTTGGTGGTAGATTTTCCAGGTCTGAAGCCACACTGATAGGGCCCAATCAGTTGGTTTACAAAGGGCTTCAGTCTTTCAAATAATACGCTCGACAGAACCTTATAGGCGATATTTAGGAGGCTTATCCCACGGTAGTTGGCGCAAATAGTGGGACCGCCCTTCTTGTGGATTGAGCAGAGTACACTGCGGTTCCAATCGTTTGGAATGCATTCTTCCGACCATATTCTGCATAGAAGCTCGTGAATGCATTTAAATAGAGCTTCGCCTCCGTTCTTAAACAGCTCAGCGGTTAGACCATCGGCTCACGCGGCTTTGTTGTTCTTAAGCCGTGTTATTGCTGTCAAGACTTCATTATAGTCGGGCAGCGGAACTTCAACGCTGTCATCCATAATTGTGGTTTCCGGGATATCATCTCTATTGGCGGAATTGTTGTCGTCATCACCATTCAGAAGACTAGAGAAGTGTTCCTTCCATAACGTTAGTGTACTCTGGATATCTGTCGCTAGATTCCCGTTTTCATCCTTGCAGAAAGAGGCCTTTGTTTAAGAGAATAATCACTCAAATAATAAATCATAATTCGAATATTAATCGACTAAACAATGATTTGATTAATCAGAAAAACTGGTTAAGCGATTTATCAGTTAATTTGGAATCTGATTTATCAAAAAATTAATGACTCATTTAATCGCTCAAATAGAATAATTAATGAAATAAGTGTAATTAAGCAATACAATTTCCTGATTCTCTCCTGCAAAGGTATTGGTCTTTTTATAAAACCTTGTTTTAAAATACTTTATGAAAAAAGGCATTTTAATATTGACTTACAGCACTTAACCAGCATTCAATGTCGCTATAATGTAAGAACTTTTTCTACTGGGCTATTGAATATACCAGCTTGGTCCTCTCTTGAATACCGGAGAATGATAATTAACCCTATGCTTCTACTAAAGATAAAATTGAGCTCGCGGTGAAATAGTTTCAATAGCATAAAACTAAATGATGTTTGGTGTAGTGAAGGTGTTGATAAATCATTTTAAAAACATTTTTTTTACATGCATAATATGCTATGCTCTGCACACGTGGCACCAGTAGTTATAGTAATATAAATATAATTACTCTTTATAGGCTTTAAAATATTGCAGAAATCGATGAAATGTTTTGCATGTTAAGGGTTTAACAATTACTCAACGCAAAGTCAGCCGTCCTTTCCTCTTTGTTTGTAGGCAAGGGGTACCTAATAAAGCTTTGCACGTGCAGCTGCCCGTCCTTATAGTAGGTGATACACGAGATCATCTAAGATGAGCTTACACTGATCTGAACTCCTTATTATATGTTTGAAATCATAAAGTATATTGCATAAAATTGAAAAGCTCTTGCATTGTTAGTTGAAAACTTTTAGAATTTGGGGGATTCATAATAAATAATCATTTAAACTTGCATTTGCTTTTGCAAAAAACTTATTAAAATGCATTACACAGCAAACAATCTTAATGCAATTTAAAAATATTTCTGAACAGATACAAGAAAACTGGGATACTCTAAGCTGGGATGGTTTTTTTTTTGTTCTTTTAAGCCCATTTTTCAAATATATTGAATTTTTTGACTTCAGTCTACTTTAATAAACCCGCTGAATTCCAAGAGGTTGCTTGAGCAACAGAGGGGATAGTGGCTTTTTTTTTCAATACCATTATAATCTGCGAAAAAAATGCTACCTTGCACGCGCAACACAACTATAATTCTTCCATGCCTTTTACCAAACAACGTTCTGATATTTAAGCGGAAGCATTTGTTCCAAAAATTGCGAAAAATAAAATTTTTTTCTCTAAAATACAGCATATAAACACACAAAGTCACATCAAAAATTTCAGATTGAGGTTCCGTTATATTTAAAACGATAGTCAAAAAACTGCTTTTTCTGTATTTTTAAATTATTTCTCAGCCTCAAGTAAGCAGTTTTGTTTACAATGTGTTGATCATGCGAAGGTATTTGGATTAATATTGAATAAAATAAATTCGGTAATACATCATATTTATAATAAAATTATCAATTGGAATTCAAACAAACAATAAAAAAAATAGGTTACATTTTGTTAAACTGCCAAAAAATTAAACCGCATATGTACGTTTTTAGATAAAAGTTTAGATTACTAAATATAGTTTTAGATAAAATTTGTGTCCCGTAGATACCATATACAAAAAATTAAGCTGCAATTTTTTGCAATTTTTTAAATATTTGCATTAAGTGAACAGTCCTTAATATTTGAATACCTCATGATTTTACAATATAATTTTGTAATTTACGGTTGAATATTTTAAAAAATTATGAATATATATTACAGTGGGTCAAATTTTATTTCTATACCAAGCGTTTGTCAAAATAGTAATCTACGACGAATTATAAGAATGTTTGCCCAAGAAACTAAGGGTCTAAAATCAAAATC
The DNA here is from genome assembly GCA_914767935.1 of Coremacera marginata. Taxonomy (NCBI): domain Eukaryota; kingdom Metazoa; phylum Arthropoda; class Insecta; order Diptera; family Sciomyzidae; genus Coremacera; species Coremacera marginata. Next base: position 152,634,714 of record OU612046.1, on the reverse strand, counting down.
GAGCTTCCCGTTTGTAACGAGCAATATTTCGTTTTTTAAATTTTTTTTAAATATGCTACATTTAACATAGAAAAGAAAAACGTATAAAAGAATAAAAACATTAACTTACAAGTTCCTTATTTTGATTTTTCTATAGCTTACTAAGCACACTATACAAGGTGTAAAACCTAAGAGTTATAAAAAGTTCGGCTTTTAGATAGAAGCCACCAAAAATAATACGTTACGTGACAAAAAATAGGAGTGGTTTTTGACTTGGTTCACAAAATTAGTAAAACTCTGTAAATGAGATTTTGTATAAAACTTTTTTTAGAAGGTTTTGAAATAGTATAAGTATATATATATAAAATCTTTTCTCGTTTTTTTTTATTGGGCTTAGTATGAAACGTTACGTGACATGGCGTTACGTGACATTTTTTTTATTGTAATTTATTTGGGTTATTAAGTAATTAGGTAATTAAGTAATTATGTGATTTAGTTATTAAAAAACGAATTTAATATATTCTGCCTTTCCTTGCCTCAACCATTTTTTATAATTTTTAGCCAATGCCTTCCATTTTTACTAAAACAAAAACGTTTACGAAACATTTACAAAGCATTAACTAAAAAGATAAATTGCATTTGTGAAACTGTGCAGACGATTTGATCATCATTATAAATGAATTTATATTCAAATTTAAAGATAATATCATTAAATAATAAGTTTTTAATAACTTTTGATTTTCGTGCCACGGTGAACTTTTCGGCGGAAATGCCCATATTCAAAATTTTCCAAAAAATTATAATGCTTTTTATGTTAAGTTCTGTTACCTGTCCGCTCATAAAAATTAAAATAAATTTTGCAATGTTTTCAAAATATCAAACTTTAATTACTTTCATCTTCCGTCAAATCATATTGTAGTAAACAAAATTACTTTATATCTAAATTCAAATCAAAAACTTAACTGTAATGGACGAAAAGGGGAAAAAAATTAATATACTTTTTATTTCAGAATTACTTATTTTTAAGGTCTTGTTTGCAGTCCATCCTAGATGTGGCGTTTCAACTTTCAACCGTGACTGCCATAACACCATCGCGATTTTGTTCAATAATTCGACGTCAGTAGTTTAATTTAATTTTTATCAGCGCTAACAGAACTTAACGAAAAGAACATTACAATTTTTGGATTATTTTGAATAAATATGCTTATGCGTTTTTCTTTTTTATCTTAATTTTAGCATATCTTAAAAAAATAAAATATGTATACGAAAAGTTTCTCGTTAAAAACGGGAAGTTCGATTTTGAATTTGACCCATGGTTTCTTGGGCAAACCTTCTTGGAATTCGTCGTAGATTTCAATTTTGACAATTGCTTGATGATTTTTTTTTTAATCCATACAAAATGACCCACTCTTGCATGGATGTATTTCTCAATATAGCCAATTCTATAAACAACTTGCATAAAGGAGGGTGTTTCAGATACACCCTAACTGCTGAACAATTTTTGAAGTGAAAACTTCTTTAGGCGCGTTGAGCACTTTTTGGCTGAGAGCAAAACTATAGATTCACGATATCATCACGCTGTTAACGATATCATCACTCTGTTAGCGTAACAGAAATTATTGCTGTACAGCATTATTTCTTAGGGATTACAAAGCATCGACCAAGCCGAGGGCCGAAACGATTACCGAACCGATTACCAGACCGATTACCGAAACAATTACCAACTGATTACCGAACCAATTACCGATTACCGAGACGGTAACCAACCAAATACGGAACTAATTATCGATTGCCGACGTGATTACCAGCCAATTGCTGATTGTCGATGCGATTGCCAACCGATTACCGAACCTATTACCGATTGCCGAAAGGATTACCGAACCAATTACTGAAGCGATTACCAACCAATAACCGAACTAATTACCGTTTACCGAAGCGATTGCCAACCGCTTAATGAACGAATAACCGATTTCCGAAGATATTACCAACCGATTACGAAAGCGATTACCAATCCATTACTGATTACCGAAGCGATTACTAACTGATTACCGATTACCGAAGCGTATACCAACCAATTACCGAAGCTATTACCAACCGATTACCGAAGCGATAACTATCGAATTACCGAACCAATTACCAATTATAGATTAGTGAAGCGATTGCCAGCCCATTACCGATTACCAACCGATTACTAATTACCAAATCGATTACCAACCGATTACCGAGGCGAATGCCAGCCCATTACTGCTTACTGAAGCGATTACCATCCGATTACCAATGCGAGTACCAATCAATTACAAATTATCGAAGCGATTACCAACTGATTACCGAAGCGTATACCGACAGATTACCGAAGCGATTATCGATTACCGAAGTGATTACCAGCCGATTATCAATTACCGAAGCAATTACCAACCGCTTACCGAGCAAATTACCCAACCAAAGTAATTGTGTTACAAATATATTAACTAAATATAAACATTAAACAATACCAGTTTATACATTCAATAACGCATAAATTGATAAAAAGAGTTAAAAAGACTTCGAAAATTTATAAGAGCTATGTTATTTTATAGCTTTAGTAGATCGGGGTAAATTGCGACGATGTTCACAAAATTTTCACCAAACATCTTTTTGAATGAGCATTCAGAATAATTCACAAATACGTGATCTTTTTATGTAGGTCCTTCCCCCTCCTAAGGAAAAACCTCTGGGGATGATTATGTTTTTGGTCATAAAAAATTAAAGCAAAAAGCTTTTAGCCAATACACCAAACGAATTCGTTTCGAATTTGAGATAAAACCCAGATCGCAGATATTGATTTCGAAAACGAAATTTGTACTCGATTTGGTATTGAATCCGAGAGCGGGAGAAATGCACACTTCATTGTCGAAACGAGATTTTCAATATAATCGAATCACTTACGAAAAGAGAATTAAAAAATTAGCAAATCGTTTTGGAATAATTTTAGCAAATCGTTTTTGAAATGAAATTTTTTCAAAATTTTCATTACTACCTAAATCGAGTATTATGAAGGTTTAGCATCTACAATATGCATTGCTTGCAACATATGGCAGACAATGTTCGAAAAATGTGTCATTAAATAAATTCAGTACATGAATATATGAAAATTTTTTACATGAAATTAAGCGTAAGTCAAAGAAAAAATACAACTCTGTACTCAAAATTATAATAGGCAAGTAGAGCAAAGCAAATGTGGAACAGTAAAAAAAAAAAAAAAAATTATGACCAAGAATTATTATTGGTGACTTTAAGGAAGGGTCAGTTTCTTTTGAAGCACTAAAATTACAAAGTGGTTTTAATTTTAAATCTTCTTAGAAATGTGGAATTTTATATTAAAAATATTCGCTATATTAAAAATTCCCGGATTCATCTCGTATTCGAATCGAATAAGTAGAATAAATAATCCGAAACTAACCCGAATTCGTTTTGTGGATTACTTCTGTGGCGACAAGGAATAACGACTAAAATCAAAATATCGTGTAAAACGATATTTTAATAGCACTAACTACGACCTTTTTTAGGAAAAATATGAACCGTTAAACCAACAAAATAGGTGCAGATATAAGTGGTTATCTATTCTGTGCAAAAAATGGACTTCTCAGTACTTCCAAAGATTGGCAATAAAGAAAAAACCATATCGTTTTTTTACGATATTTTGAGTTTAGTCGTTATTCCTTGTCGCCACAGATTTGGTTGTTATGTAAGATGTTTTTATAAAAAGATCAGTCGAAGAAAAACTCAAGCAAAAAGTTTAAGGTGACTTCATTACTATGCCTAATCCAAACAGAAACAACTTTCCCAATAGTTATTTTTTTACAATTATTTAGCAAAAGCTTAATAGAAGCTCATAAAAATAAAATACTGGGCAAAAAGTATGTAATAAAAATTAAAAATTTATGATCCAAAAATTGCGATATGGTTTCAATAGCTTTAGTTCTTAACGATTTAAAAGCACACTAAACGCAATGCAGTTAAACCATTAAATTCTGCTTTAACGTTTTTTGCTTTTGTACAAATTTCAGAGTAAAACGCTGGTTATGTTCCATTAAACTGAACTGCAATAGCCATCGAAATATAAGCTTAAAACAGCTCCTTAATGTATGCCATAAATTGCAGGCATCATTTTTTGCGCTAGTAAAATGTTTGAAACTTTAGTATCACTCATTTCTGGGCTTTAAAAAGTTAGTTTCATTTTTAACTATTCATACTAACATAAATATTGTGGCCACCTAAAAGCAAATACTAAATATTCTACAGCTTAATGCCACACCACGCATACTTTCAAGTACACTTAAAAAAAAAATCAATTAATGCAAAGCGCAAATGCAATTTGAAGTTTTATTTTGGTGGCGCATAGTTAAACTGATAGCGTAAATGGAAACTCAATTAGCGCACTTGAAACCAATGCATACAAACACACAGACACACACACACACACAGAATACTTCAATCGTAGCAACTGCAGCATAATATTCACAAGCTGGAGCAGAGCTATACAGACAGAGCGAGAGATATGCTGCCGTGGCAGCCACTCACTCTTCATTAGCAGAAATGAAAATTTTATTTTAGCGCCAAGCCATATGCGAAGCTTTTTGCAGTATTATTGCATCTGTCAATGTGTTAAATTTCTATTTTCAATGCACTAAAAATGTACGAAGTAATAAAAATGTTAATAAAAATGAGACAGCACGCGCTGGAAATAAGTAATACACTGCAATATACAAAGAGAGAGAAAGAGTTGCATAAAAATATTGCATACTTTTAGGAGCCCCGTAAAACTTATAGCTAACATTTATAAGAAACACTAACTTATTTCATGTCAACTTGAGCTTAATTTTGCAAATGTTTTTTATGACTTCACAATTGATGAGTGAATGAATGAGTGATTAAGTGCTTTCGATTGAGTTTATACTTTTGTTCCAACTTATATTTGCATACAAACAAAAAATAATAATATATAAAACTGCTAACAGCTTGATTTTTCCTCACTTACTGAGCCTATAACTATGCAATTTATTTATATAAACACTCAAATACAAACTAAATACAAGAAGTTAATGCAGTTGTTTTTTTCATTTTCACCCAACTCACATTTTAGCTAGTTTTTTATTTTTATTATTTTTGCTATTGAAACTTTTGTTCATTGCCCTTGGGCGGAAGTGGAAATGCTTGCTTCCGGTGTAGCAGCAAAACTTAAAGTTAACAAAGACTGTGCCACTTAGGCAAAGCCTAGACCGCTGTACAATAACAAATACAATGCTAAAATATCTGCAGTGGAAGTCAAACATAGACAGAGAAAAACAAAAATCTAACAACAGCAAAAAAAAAAATAATAAAAACAAAAAACTGCTGCTTTAACGCCTTGCCGTTCGTTACAGACATTAAACTCGAATTATTTTATTTTTACTGTTGGTTGTCTGCTGTTGTCCTGTTCTTTGCCGCTCTGTTGCTATTTAAAATTTTATTTTTATTTTGTTATTTTTACTGTTTGCCATTCATTGTCATTGTTTGAAAATTTGTGCAACATTTTAAAATGTTCGACAAAGTTGCCTTGTATTGAATTGAAGAAAATTCTGAACTTTTGCAATTTTTTTTTTTTTTTTAATTAAGTAGATTATATTGCAACGGAAATAACGTCATAACGCCAGTCATTGTGTTGCATACTTTGAAGCGCAGTAGTTATTAAGATTTCTGCGAAAAATTCTCAAAATAACTCGCAAAGTTTGCAAAAATTTTGCGAAAGTTGAAGGTTGTAATCAGTGGAGAGTAAGATTCAGACGTTAAGAATGTGGAGATGCAGCAAAATTCAGGCGCAGTCAAGGTAATAAAGTTACAAAACATAAAAGAAGGAGAGTATAAAAATTACAGTGTCAAGGATGGATGGTTGGTTGAGTGTCTGATGGTTGAGCTTATTAAATGCAACAACCGGTAAAGCCGTAGATTAGCTGAAAGAACATTAAATACAAAAGCTAGAGTAAATAAAGGAAAGAGAAAATTGCATTCAGACATACAAAAGAAACTAATTATATTATAGCATAAATTGACAAAATTTAATATAATTAAATTTTATAACAAAAAGTTTCAATAAAAACAAATTTACTCAAACTATTTGAAATTCAAATGTTAAAAAAACATTAAAATTAAAGTGAATTTAATTAAATTTTCATTAAAACGTATTAAAAGTAGTACAATTTTGCAGGTGAGTTAGATTTCAAAATATAAAACCATAAAGCAATAAAATTTAAGCCCGTCCACAACCACGCCCACCTTCCATACAAAATAAAAAAAATTGATAACGCCATATTTTCGACAAAAATAACTAAAAATTAAAAAAATTATTGCCCACCTCCCACATACAGTTTAAAAAAAAAATCAATACAATTCGATTTTTTTATACAAAACCCATTTAGTTTTTCATTCATAAAAACTGTTTTGGCAAGTTTTGGCAGCTAATTTTTTTTTTAAGTTTAAGTATTCATCCAATAATGATGCTTGTCTAGACAAGCGCACACTGGTCGACGCTGGTAGATCTGCCAAAAATGACATTTAACTGTTTGTGCAGCTTGAAATATAAAAAGTTATGTAGCTTAAAAAAAAAATATAATGAATTCTATGTCTAACTATGCAAGTTTCTTATTTCATATTATTTTTTTAAGACTAAAAAAACAAACATTTCTTTCTGTGGTTCACATGTTACTTAACTTGAAATATACCTTTTGTTAACAAAAATTTATTGAACGCTTTATTATATAACAATTTTGATGGTTTTTGTACATAAAACCTGTAAAGATTTCACCACTTACTTTTGGAAACATGCTAATACACATTTTAATAAAATGAAAAATTTAACATCGGCCATAGGAACTCATTCATTTTCATATTTTTCCACTTTTAAACCATAATGCGGCGGTCAGAAACGAAGTTTCTTAGGCTTTTTTAACTTTGAATATCATTCGTAATAAAAGTTGTAAATATTTTTTTTCTTTCTAATTTTTTTTTATTTCATTTTTATTTTAATCAAGAAATCGAAAAGTTTCTTTTAAATTTTTTTAAAAAAAAAAGTGTTTATTTATTGAAAATTATGTACAATAAATTATTAATTATGTTATAAACTTTCAAATTGTATCATCACTTTGTATCACAGAAATTATTGGCTTATGATAAATATACACGGAGAGAAAAAAATCAAGCATTCCATGCTTGAATCAAGCAAATGGGCTATCAATTTACACTTAAGGTTGAGTTGAGCAAATTTAAGAGACATGATTTTAAGAAAAAAAAATGTTTATTTCAAGAAATGATTACTTAAAAATCAAAAAACAATTTTCTACATTCAAGTCTAATATTTGCTTGAAGTGAGAAAAATTTGCATAATTCAAGTAAACAATTTGCTCAAAACTAGACTAATTCGCTTGATTTCGGAAGTTTATTTTTCTTGAATTGAGAACAACTTGCCTGATTTAAGTTAAAATATACTGAAAAATAAAATAATTTGCTTGATTTGAGAATTTTTTTTTTCCATGAGCTGAGAAAAATTTGCTTGATTCAAGTAAACAATTTTCTAAATTTTACTTTGCTCATGCTTTACATTCGATGTTATTACTGGTAACATCGATAGCGAATACATCTCGAGCAAGGTACTGTTTAATGAACCAATAAGGCGAACAAGGTATACAAAATTGTTAAAAGAATCGCATCGCAACACTATTTACGCATTGAACGAGCCCTTGAATAGATGTTGTAAAATATTTAATAATATCAGCGAGCATTATACACCGCCAATATCGAAATTCAGATTCAAGCGTTCTCTTTCCAAATCACTTTCCTTTACATAACTACCCCCTTATTAAACACCAATTCACTTCAGAATCTTCTCCAATTCCTTTTCACCATTCTGATCCCTTTTCTATTTCCTTGATCTAGCATTTGTAGAAAAATTGTAAATCAAAAATTTTAATGTTAAATAAGTAAAACACCGCATTGTAATATTAACTCTATTCTCCCATATCCAAATGCCTCTTCTTACATTGCCGTCTACCACCCATACCTAAACAAAATTTAGTTGTTCTCCCACTCAGCTTTCCATCTTAATAATATTTTAGCATAGTATTAAAAATTAGTACATATTTTTACTATGTGTATAAAATCTGTCAGTATGTAAGCTTAGTATATAAGTTCCCCCTTCGTTCTTCTTCTTGTCTTTTCTTTTTGACGTGTTTTTGAAAATGTGTCGATTCATGTGGGCGGATTACGCCCACTGAGAATTGCATATCTTCTACATCTAAAACAAGGAAAGAGGAGAGAAAAACAAAAAACAAAAAATAAAAAATAAAAAATAAATACAACAACAACCTGTTAGAAAAATAAGTTAGAATAAGTATATTGCCTTGTTTGGCTAAATAAATAAAAAAAAAAAATAAAAAAAAAATAAATACTAGAATATTTTGCTTCATGTTAGAAAATTAATTTTTTTTTTAAAGAGCAGAATATACTTGATCGAAGTATGCAATTTGCTGAAAACGAGAATAATTTGCTCGATTTGAAAAATTTGTTTTCCTAGAATGGAGAAGAATTTGCTTCATCTTCAATAAACAATTCAACTCTATTAGAATGTTTTATCTATTTTTCTTATAAAGAGAAAAATTGGCTTGATCCAAGTAATTAATTGTCTAAAAATAAGAAGATTTGCTGAAAAGGTAAGATTATTTTGTATCTTTAATTATTTGGGAAGTTTATTTTTCTTGAATTGAGAACAACTTGCCTGATTTAAGTTAAAATATACTAAAAAATAGAATAATTTGCTTGATTTGAGAATTTTGTTTTTCCTTGAGCTGAGAACAATTTGCTTGATTCAAGTAAACAATTTTCTTAATACTAGAATATTTTGCTTCAGATTAGAAAATTAATTTTTATTTTAACCCATTAAGGACCAATGTGACGTATACGTCACGATAGCATAGCCCATATATAACGGTCGCTAAACAAAATTTGGTTTCTGCCAATTTAATTTAATATATCACATTATCCCCTCTAAGGCATTGTGATCGAGATTGCATCAATTGCAATTGGAATTTGTTTGTGAATTGACGCGCTTGCGTTAGCTTAGCTTTGTGTGTAAAGTGAAAATAAGAAAAATGTCGAAAAGCACAAAGGCCAAAAAGTAAGTATATTAAAATTTTGTATTTTTGTATATAACTATAAAAAAAGTGAATGAAGTATTACTTAGAAAAATGTGTAGATAAATTGTATAAAAGAAAAAGTGAATATTTATTGTATTATTTTCGTGTTTGATCATGTTTTTTCTTGCTGTGACGTACACGTCACATTGGTCCAAATACAGTGAAAGTACATACATTGCTTTTTTATGTTATTAGATACTTCAAAAATACGAACGAAATGCTCGATTTTCTAGAGAGCTTACAAAGTGATGATGAAGATATCGATAGAGTGTACCTAGAAGCACCCGATGAAGGTCGGCTGTCCGATGAAGATTCAGGAGAGGAAGACTGTGGTGGCACCATTGAAAATTTGAGCAAGAATCAATTACTAGCGCCGTGTGAATTAGTGTGTAACACCAAAGATGATGGCATTCTTGTAGACGATGTAGAACTGAATATTACAGATCACGATATTGCCAATTTAATAGAAGATGTTCTTCAAAACTCTTTTCAAAACATTGGGACAAGCTTATTGTTGGAATCTCCATCTTCATCGAATCAACGACCACCAGAAATTCTGGGGGAAGAATCAACTGCACGTACGTATAACATGACGCCTAAAAATATTTCAGTACGTAGTACCAACAGAAAATGGCAAAATACTTCAAAAGCAAACGGTCCTCGGGCAAAAAAAGTTAAAAAGCCTGAATCACAATTAACTTGGGTTGAAAGTGACGCTGGTAAGTCAAAACCTTTTTTCCCTGAGCCAAATTACACCGATTCTTCCGGACTATTGTCACATCAGCAATTTGAAAAATTCATTGATGATGAGGTCCTACAGATGTTATGTGAATAGTCCAATGCTTATTCAGTTCAAATAGAAGGTCAAAATCCCAACATTACCATAAATGAGATGAAGGTATTTATTGGTATCATGATTGTCACTGGGTACACATCTCGACCAAAAAAAAGAGATTATTGGTGCGAAGATTCAGATATGCTCTGCTCTTTGGTAAGCGAAAGCATGCGACGAAATAGGTTCGAAATCATATTTGGTTATATGCACTTCAAAGACAACAGCTTGGAAGATCGAGAGGACAAAATCTGGAAAATTCGTCCAATTACTGATGCGGTGAAAAATCGATGCCTCAAAAATTTTCATCCTGAACAGGATCTATCATACGATGAGTCTATGGTGGAGTATTATGGTCGACACGGTTGCAAACAATTTATTAGGGGAAAACCATTGCGTTTTGGATACAAGATGTGGTGCCTCAATACGCCCCAAGGATACCTTATAAACTTTGAGATGTACCAAGGGATAAATCCACGCATACCAGAAGAGCATCCAAACATGTATGGAAAGAACCCTGAACCACTGTTTTCAATGCTTGATGATCTCGACGAAGAAAAAAGACAGTTGCCGTACTGCATTTATTTTGATAACTTATTTACTTCTGTTTCTGTTTTGCTTGGATTGAGACAGCGGGGCTACCATGGCACTGGAACAATGCGCGAAGTTATGATACCTAAATCTTGCCCTTTACATGACAAAAAGGTACTAAAAAAGAAACAACGTGGACACATAGAGAGCATTAAACTGGAAGGTGGTGAAATATATATAACGAAATGAATTGATAACTCTGTTGTTACTGTAGCTTCAACCATTTTTGGAAAAAATCCAGTATCCAAAGTTGGTCGATACTCACGAGAACAACGCCGAAAAATCGACGTTCCCCGACCATGTGCTGTTGCCCTGTACAACGCTGCAATGGGTGGTACAGATAGTATGGATCAAAACGTAAATGCTTACAGAATTGGCGCAAGGGGCAGAAAATGGTGGTGGTCTATATTTACCTGGCTTATTGACGTTTCAATTCAAAATGCTTGGATTTTGCATCGGAAAAGCGGTTGAGGTATGACCCAAATTGATTTTCGTCGAGCTATTTCCAGCCATTATTGTGGGAGCCTTGGCATTAGAAAGCCGCCTGGAGGTTATCGAAGACCGAAAAATGAAACTGAATGCACAAACCAAAGATATGATAGTATCGATCACTTTGTGGAGATTGTTCCAGGTAACAAACGTCGACGATGCCAAGGTCATAATTGCACAACTGTGTGCATGACGATGTGTGGAAAATGTAATGTTGGCTTGTGTGTTAAATGTTTCAAGCACTACCATTTTATAAATGTTTACTAGTTTTTTAAACTTTTCCTAATTTATTTATGTGTAAGTTTTTCAAAATGTGAATAAAAATTACCTGAATTTCCTTTTTTATGTTCCTTTTAATTTAATTAATTATAACCTTTATAAGCGAATAAACCTAAAGTACAAATAAAAAAAACATTTACTCGTAAACAAAATATGCCTTTCCCATAAGTGTAAAACATAGATGCTGGCATTGGGACCAACGTGACGTATATGTCACAGGCGGAATACACGCCCCCTGAGACCTTTTTCAGATTTTTTTCTTCTGATTTCTCTTTAAGAACTCAAAGGTAGTATATGTGAAAAATTTCAACATTCTACGTCGATTTTAAAGGTCCTGTCCTTAATGGGTTAAAGAGCACAATATGCTTGATCGAGAAGAATTTGCTTCATCTTCAATAAACAATTCTCTATTAGAATGCTTTGATTTTTCTTATAAAGAGAAAAATTGGCTTGATCCAAGTAATTTATTGTCTGAAAATAAGAAGATTTGCTGAAAAGGTAAGATTATTTTGTATCTTTTATCCAAAAGTAGTAAATAGCTAAGCGCTCTCGAGCTGTTGTTGGTCTTTGGATTTTGATGTTATGGTGCTTGTTGAAACTTGGCTCAACAATGATATCAGAGATGAAGAATTCTTCGATCCGAATATTTATTTTGTGTATCGAAAAGATAGAGATAGCTCAAGAACTGGTTACTCTCGAAGCGGCGGCGTTCTTATTGCTGTCAAGCGCTTGTTTAGAACATCGGTTAGGAGTTTACTAAACAAAGGTCCTCTTCTGGACCAGCTGTGCGTATCTATTACTGGATCAACTGGCGTGCTTTTTGTCTGTGTCTCTTGTGTTCCTCCTAACAGTGCTGATGATCTGTCAATAATATTGTCGACCTTGCTTCAAATTTGAATAAAGATAATCACTTATGTATTTTGGTTGATTTTAACTTATCTTCAATAAAGTGGTCTTTTTTGTCAAATGATACTTTCTGCCTCCCAATAATATTAATCATTTACATGAAATTTTTTTAATTGATTCCTTTATGAGTGTTAATAGACTAAATGGGATTCTATATCTAATTTTTGTCAGCAGTAACATTAAATTTGAATTAAATGTCTGTGCTTTTCCGATTTCACCCTCGAATATCCATCATCTACCACTAATTTTGATTGTTGAATTTATTCATTTCCTGGAACACAGACCTTCGGTCTCTGATATAAAATTTTATTATAATTTGTGTAATTTTGACATTCCAATAGCGCGATTGCTGGTGTTGACTGGATAATTCCTTTTGACAATAAAGATGCGACTTTCTGCTTTGATCTCTTTATTAATAAGTTATATGAAATTATGTATCATACTTAATGTTTCTATTTTGAAGAATAAAATTCATAGGCTTGGTGTACCAAAGGTTTAAAAAAGCTAAAGATTTTAAGAAATAAATTTTATAAACTCTACAAAGCCACAAACAATGATCTGCTTAGAGATAAATACTTGCATTTTTCTCGTAAATTGAATTTCTTAGATAAATTTTTATACAAATTTTTATATTGAGCAGAACATCAAAACTAACCCTAAAGTTTTTTGGCGTTTTGTCCAGTCCAAGAATAATAGCTCTTTTATACCATCATCTTTAATTTGGAACGATAAAGTTTCTGATAACATTCTAGATTCTGTGATTCTTTTTGCAGATTTTTTTAAATCAACGTTTTTAATTGATTCCAGCGTGATTGATTTGAGAGTCCTCGAAGGAATTGACTCTATGTTTAACTTTGGGCACCTTTCTCTCAATGAAAGGGATGTTTTAAATGGGATTTTTGACCTAAAAAATTCGATGAAATCAGGTATTGACGGGCTATCTGCTTTTTGCCTAAAGAAATGTGCAATATCTGTTGTCAAGCCTTTGTGTGTAATTTTCAATAAAACTCTTCTTTCTGGAGATTTTATAAGTAAATGGAAAGTTGAGGCGTTACCCCTGTCTTTACGTCGACAAAGAAACAATTGTGTGTCTAAACTTTCTAACACATCAAAACTTTTTGAATATATAGTGAAAAATAAGCTTGAGTATTCTTTAATACTGATAATTACACCTTCGCAGCATGGTTTTGTTCATGGACAGTCAGCAACAACAAACTTAGCCGTTTTTACCAACTTCTGTATGTCAATTTTTTAAGGTGGCTGCCAAGTTGATACTATCAACACCGATTTTGCCAAGGCCTTTGACAAAGTTTCCCATAATACATTAATTGCTAAGCTTTCTAAAATTGGGTTTCACTCTAACTTTTTAAAATGGATCAAAAGTTAATTAACTGACAAGCTATTCTTTGTTGAAGTTGATAACGTTAAATCAACCTCTTTTATAGCATCATCTGGCGTTCCACAGGGTAGTATTTTAAGCCCTCTTCTTTTCATTCTATTTATTAACGATATTAGCAGCTGTTTTTCCTTCTCAAATTTCGCAGTTTTTGAATGGTGCATTCAAAATTGTTTATTCCTTAATATTAATAAATGTTTTCATGTTTCCTATGCTAAAATTAAAAATGTTTTCCAGAGTTCTTCTAATATCGGTAACGCCCAGTTAACGCGTGTTCATGAAATTTTAGATTTGGGAGTTTGCTTTGATACAAGTTTTTCATTTCATCGACATTTGTCATGCACACTATCTAAATTTTATTCAATGTTCGCTTTTTTAAGGCAAAATTATTCTAACTTTTCTGATCCATACACATTGAAGTGTATTTTTGTATCGTTTGTAAGGTCTCGTGTAGAATACACCTCTTTTATATGGAACCCCTACTCTGCTATTCATATACATTTGACTTGAAAGAATACAGAAAAAAATTTTAAATGTTTTAATTACTTATTTTTTTTTTAGTAATTTGTCATTAAAAGATTTTTTAATGCCTTGTGATAAATTTAAAAATTGAAAAGGTTTCAAATCAAAAATTTCAATTTTGTATAACGAAAAATTTCCAAATATCTTAATTCTAGCAGGCCACGGACTTTTTTTTTATCAATAAAGAGCGTTAGCTTGTTTTTTTTTCCTCTAACAAAAACTTTTGAGCACCGTTCAAACGATCACCGAGTGCCATCAGCCTTTAAGACAATGCATGGCAAACGAAATAAAAAACATTTTTTGCTGTTTTGTTTTGTTTTGTTTTGTTTTGTTTTGCAGCTCAGCACTGCATTTATATGTATCTCTCTTTTCGTCTTGCCTGCAGGGATGATATTGACTTAGTTGGAAAAGGGCCAGAATTCAAACAAAAATTGGGCCAATTTGACGTTAATAGGGCTTTTAGTTTTAAAAAGTGGCAATTCAATATTGAAGACTTTCTATTTGGTCACACGGTCATGCCATGGTCTCACAAATAGCACACTTTTTAATAATCTCAACAAGTCCAGTTTATTTTTGCTGAAAATAGTCAATATTTTAAATTAACAGTTTTGGGAAATCAAAAAACTTTAACTTTTTCGTGTTTTATTTCGTTTGTGCCGTTTAAGCCGAACTTGGAAGGAAGTTCTTGGTTGATCACAAAAATAGCACACTCTAATTTAAATGATTAAATTAAATCACTCTCCATCTTTATAGTGTTTAGATGATTATTTCAAGCTTTATTTAAAGGTGAATGAGCAATTTAATGTAGACTCTTCTCCGTTAAGACTTGTATGAAGACGTTGATTAGAAAAAATTCACTGCTGCCAAAAAATATATTGAGCCATGGCTGAATTTAACAAAAAATAGTTTCATAAATGACCACAATCTTAGAATAAAGAATTTTGCAAGAAGAAAATTAAGTCAAATTACATCTGATAAGATGACAAAACACTCGCCAAGAAATAAATTTGATATTTTCTACCAAAACTTCATCAGGGTGTAGAGAGATGGTACTGGCCTGATTTTCTTGGCGTTGATATTGAATTGATAACAAAATTGATTAATTTGTATGTATATTAAGGCATTGTCAGGACTACGATGGAGCCTTTAGGGCTCGCTCTTTTCATATAACGTGGAAAACAAATTAATTTTGTAGTTGAGATTACTAAAAAGTATACTTTTTATGTGATCATGGCTGTATATAACGGAACTTATTTTAATGAGAACATTTAAAAAGGCGAAAGGAAATAAAGACTAAATAAAAATCACCCAAAATTTCTCCATACAAAATTCGGTTAATTTCCGTTTAGAAACCGCCAAAAAAATTATGCGGATATGCACGTTTTTGGACGAAATTTCGTTTTTCGGTTTAGCTGTTTGCCCTACAAAAATCACCTAATTTTTTAGGACTAAATTTCACTTTTTTTCGTGTGATCGTTCACATTGACTACTAGTGAAATGGTTATCTATATTATTGTAACGCAAGCTAATTTTTTGTGATGACTATCAAATCTATACTGTAGACGCGATTTTCATAAATTTTAGGCAATTTTTTTTAGGCATAATTTTGGGCATATTTTCGTTTTTATTATGTGATTTTTTTACATTTTTCTTTAATTTTTTTTTTGGGTTATTTAACGTTTTAGTGATTTTTAATTTTATATTTTGTGTGAATTTTCTGTGGACGATATTTCCTACCTCCAATTTCTACCTCCAAATTTAAAATTTTGTAAAACGATGGCATAGTACACAATGTTGTCAACAGACATCAACCATAAAACTTTTCTTGTTAAAAATTGCGATTATTTTTTTGGCTTAAACTTTTTCAAAAGGGCCTAAAACGACTAAGAGGGGCCTCGGGGCTTTTACAATTAAAAAGGGCTAAAAAAGCCCTAAAAGCCCCCAAATATCATCCCTGCTTGCCTGTAGCTCAACTGTTTTTTATGTTGTGCTGTGCTGGCTGAGCGGAAAAAGAGAGGAGTACAGAACAACATGGAGTTTATTGAAATTCTCGTAACACAAACACGTGGAAAGAAAACGATTACGAGTAAGCAATTCGTGGCATAGGGCAGTTCTTTTTGGCTTCCAAAATCCTATGGTATGAGGGGTAGATATTGGCATTTAGGCTTTTAGCACCAATGCGCATTGAAGTGTAAGTGCTTTTTGTATACCTGCCATTTATAAACATTTGTAATGCCTCTTCATCTGTATACGGTATGGGTACTTTTGTTGGAGAATTCATTTTTTTTTTCATTTTGGCTACTCTTGAAGGAGAAGTGTAAAAATTTTTTACAGTTGCGGCTGCATCTCGCTTACCAGATGGATACAGGCTAACACCAGCAGCAAAACATAACTTTTCTGGCGAACATACATTTACTAGAGGCACGACCTCCAAACGCTTTTCACCTTAATCTGAAAACTCCATTTGGGGTCGACCAAAATTAGATGTGGAAGGCTGCGTTTCTACTTCTACAGAGAGAAGGTGAAAATAGCCATCAAGCCAAATTTTATTCTTTGATTCAAAAGTTCGTTTAATCCTGTTTGCCTGCATCCACTTTCTCTTTAAATTAACTATGAAATTCTTAAGCGATTTACTTACTTTTTCGCAATACTCTTCTGTTCGACTATTGCGGGATCCACTTTTAATGGAAAAATAATTAATGACTTCTTTACCATTCCTGTTTCTTGCTTCTCGATAGACCACACATTATACAGCTCTCTTCGTTTTGAAGGCGTGTAATCTAAAAATGCAATGAGAATCAAAGCTGCGAAAGCTGCACGTAATTTTTTATTCTTTGGAAGATAACACTTTACAGATTTGCAAAACGTAAACACTTTTACATTGAATTGATAAGAAAATAATAAAAAATTTAACTAAACTTCTGACTTTTAAAAATGTTTTGTAGTTTTATCACATGAGTTCTTTAAAATTGCTGCTAATAACAGTACGTTCAAAAAGTCCATAGGATGACACATAGATGGCGTTACTAGATTTGTCGATATGTGGCAATGGATGAAACATGGACACCACTATTACAAACCAGAATCCAAAAGACAGTCAGCTGAGTGGACAACAGTCGACGAACCGAGTCCAAAGCGAGCAAAGACCCAACAATCGGCTTGTAAGGCGTCTGTATTTTGGGATGCGAAAGAAATAATATTCATCGACTATCTCCAAAAAGGAACCACCATCAACAGCGATTATTACTGTGCACGTTTGGATCGATTGAAGGCTGAAATTGTCAAGAAACGGCCACATTTGCAAAAGAAAACAGTGTTGTTTCACCAAGTCACAAATCTATGGAAACGATGGCAAAATTGAATGAATTGGGCTTCGAATTGCTTACCCACCCACCGTTTTCTCCAGATTTAGCCCCAGCGACTTTTTCCTGTTTTCATATCTCAAGAGAATGCTTGCTGGAAAGAAATTCAAGTTCAATGATGCCTAATCGCTGAAACTGAGGCCTATTTTGACGAGAAAGAGAAATCGTACTATAAAAGTGGTATCGAAAAGTTGGAAAATCACTCTTGTTATATAACTTTTAATATCGTAGACATGTTTATTTTAACTTGAAGTTTACTTATTTTTTACAAAAAAAAAAAATTCCACTTTCAAACGATTTTCTTTAAGTTTTCATTCTCAAATGTTTTTTGAATACAACAAATTTGCAATTTTTTTTCGTCAAAAAATATTTTATAATTCAAATGCCACAAAAAAATTATTCCTTTTTTTTCGAAGCAGAGTTACGAAATATATTTAAATTCATATAATATATTCATATTCATATAATGAATATATAATGAATATCATGATAATGAATTTATTCACAACTGTTGTCGCTTTAAGCCTATCTCCCTTGATATTTTTTCCCCTACTCAGACTCATTCCACTAATGGTTGGTGACATCATTTTGTTTTTTAGCAATTTTTTTTTTTTTGATTTGTGAAAGGCTCCATACATTATACTTTTGAATTTTGTCATTTTGTTTTATTTAAAGCCACATCGCAACCCATTTTACAACACATTTCACTAGAATGATTTAACTCGATTTCCTAACGATGCAACTTCTATTTTTTTATTATTAAAAACCATCAGTTGAAAACAGTTAAGAATCTACGCTGCAAATGGGCTTTTTATGCTTATGACAGCATATTTTTATAAAATCAAAAAATGTGCTTGTAGAAAAGTTACCTGTAAAAGCCACATAAAAATAAAAAGCACGCTTTTGTTAACAAAAAAAAAAAAATAAAACAACAACAAGTACAATTTAAACATTATTCTCGAACGTAATGACACTTTGTCATTTTCTTATTTATATTTTTTGCTAAAAATTATAATGCATAAGTCATAAAAATAAAAGCAACAAACATAAAAGTGTGAAACCACTCAACATGCACACAAACACACACACATACACACACACACAAACAACAACTAGAACAAGAACTACAACAACGATTTTCTTCGCTGCAAACAACAACCAAATCCAAATAAAGGTAAGTGGAAAATGTTACCCACACGAGAACCGTTATTATCCTCTTAACCCATTGTGTGCGCAACAGCTTTGCAGCGAAATCATGCTTCTGCCAGTTTCTAGGTTAAGCGCGAAGAAAAAAAACAACCAACATGCATGCATTTTTCAATTTCTTGCAATGCTGTGAGTTGCATAGAAGAAAACTTAATACAAAAAGAACTATAAAAAAAAAACAATAAAACGAAAAAACATGGTGTGCTGCAAATCTTATGAGCGACTGCAGCTTGACATGAAAAATTCAACTTGAATGGGATTTCTTGTTGTTGTTGTTGTGCTGTTCTATGAGTGCTACTTTAGCGTGTGCATGTGTGCGTGTGTGAGTGTGTGTGTGGTGTATGCTTATGTAGCACATTTTTATTTTGTTATCTTGAGTGCGCGCAGATAAAATAGTTCCAGATTTGAAACTTGTTGTTTTTAAAAAAAAATCCGGTGGCATATTTTTAGGAACTTTTATAATAATATGATTTGTGGTTTTATACTTTTAACTAATACATGTACAATAGCTGATTTTTTTTATCAGTTTAAGGCCGTATTGTTCATCTCTGGATATTTTTAGCACTATCCAGCCGATAACTTATCCACGGCATTGAATTTAACCAGAGCTTAAAATCCTTAAATTTAAATTCGTATTGTTCACTTTTTGTTTGCTGTGGATAGCCACTTAACAGGTCTGAATATCTTAAGCCAATTTGTATGGCAGGTAGGTGTGTGGTTCTCATTCGATTTTGTCAAATATCATTGTGGTGGTCTACATTAAATATCAAAGCCTATGTGGACAATTTTAAGACCTTTCTTTAATTTGAGCAAACAAAGTTAATATACCCCTTACACATTACGCATTGGGGTATAAAAAAAATAGGTAATCGCTTTGGAAATCGGTAAGTGGTTCGGTATTCGGTAATCGGTTTGTTATCGCTTCGGTAATTGGTTGGTAATTGCTTCTGTAATCGGTTGGTAATCACTTCGATGATTAGTAATTGGCTGGTAATCGCTCCGAAAATCGGTAATGTCTTGGTAATTACTTCGGTAATCGGTAATTGGTTCAGAAATCAGTTGGTAGCCGCTTCGGAAATTGGTAATCGGTTGGTAATCGCTTCGGTAATCGGTAATGGGTTGGTAATAGCTTGGGTAATCGGTAATCGGTTGGTAATCGCTTCGGTAATTGGTTGGTAATCGGTTAGCAATCGCTTCGGTAATTGGTAATCGGTAGGTACTCGCTTCGGTAATCGGTAGGTAATTGTTTCTGTAATCTGTAATTGGTTCGGAAATTGGCTGATAATCCTCTGATTTGTTCGGTAATCAGTTGGTTATAGCTTCGGCATTCGGTAATAGGCCCGATAATAGGTTGGTAATCGCTGCGGTAATCGCTAATTGGTTCGGAAATCGGTTGGTAGTCACCTTGGTGATCTGTAATTGGTTCGGTAATCGGTTAATTATTCGCTTCGGTAATCGGCCTGGTAATCGGTAATCGGTTCAATAATCGCTTCGGTCTTCGGCTTGGTCGATGCTGGGCAATCCAATAGCAAAATAGCTTGTTTGTGTCCGAACCACGGAACTCTTGACTGATAATCTGCGGACTGATAATTAGACAGCAAGTCTACTGAAGCAATTTATGACCGTCAAACTAAGTGCAACATGAAATGAAACAAGTGGCTATTTATTTGCATGTTGTTTTTTTTTGCGTAGGTGAAGCTTTCAAAAAAAAAAAAAAACGAAATGGCCATTTCCGCCCTTGAAAGGACTTTGACCGAGCTTCTTATGATTAATTGTGTTGTGTGTATTGTGAAATGATTGTACGAATGAATTATGTTCTCAAGAAGCTTTTCATGGCAGTTTTTACTCTCTGAGCACATCTGAACAACCGAACAGAAAAATTAATTCAATTGGAAAAACTTTCTGTGTCAGGTGGAAATTGAACCAGATTTCTCTGTCGTATGGGCCACGCACTCTTTTCACTGCGCCACGGCCGCCACGAGCGTCAGCTGTGCAGCTCTCACAGCGTAAGATAAAAACAAAAAAAGAGCACAAGAAGAACCAAGTGTTTTTTTGTTGCTATCTAAGTGCTCAGGAAAAAACAGTGCGAGAAAAATACAAAAAAGCTAACCGTTACAGATCACTGGTGGGTTATCTGTAGCACTTTCTTTTACCGTCTCAACCAGTTCATTGAAACGTCTAGGCAGATCAGATTAGAAAACATATTGGAGCAAAAGAGATGCATGACTTGGTTTCTTTATTGCTCCAATGTAAAAATCTAATCTGATCTGCGTGCCTGTCTGAACCGGCGTTCACTATGTTCACAACCTTAGGCGTTGACGAACGGAATGTGAACGATCTTCCACTTTCCCGTGCTCATCAAAATTCGATACCAAACGGCGAATAGTGTTGTCGTAGAATCTTTGGTGCTTTTGGCCACAATATTTTCGACGATATGCTCGTTGAGTTAACACAACTGAACGATTTTATTCAATGAACGGCGCCACTATTTGAGCGCATTGTTTCGGCGTGAAGCGATTCGTGGTTAAAATTGTATTGAATTGAGCGCACCCTCTGTATTTGTAAATTTTTTTAAATAAAAGTTGGCCTGTTCTATTTAAACTTCGATTAGTTTGGAGATAATAGGTACAATTTTTTTACTGATTTTCAAAGATCTTTTAGAATTATCTATTAGAAATGGTGCAATTTTGACTTTTAAAATAAGTTTCCAAAGTTAAAAATTTATTTTTCCAAAACTAAATTTTCACTCCAAATTCACGGCCTTCTTTTAAAATATTTTCATATTTTCTTAATTTGTTTAACCAAAAAATTTACTTTTATGTATTACCACTACTCATTTGTAATAGTTTTTTATATATCATCGGGGGGTTTCAACCTGGAAAAATATACAAAAGTCCACAAGTACAGTTTTTTAAAAAAAGTTGCATATTCTTAGGCTATGGAAAACTTTCTAAAATATTTTTAAAGCATTATTTTCTTTTCTATCTCCTCAACTTATAGCCAAATCCGTGAAGGCATCATACGCTGCATTCTGGCCACTGATATGGCGCGCCACAATGAAATACTAACCCAGTTCAAAGATATTACGCCCATATTCGACTATTCCAATCGTTCACACATTAATTTGGTGAGTACTTTAACCCAGAATTCAGCTCACTTCACTGAACCCTTTCTTGCTCACTTTGTAACACGTTTCACACATGTTTTATCCACCCCCTACACAGCTCTGCATGGTTCTCATCAAGGTCGCCGATATCTCCAACGAGGCACGCCCCATGGACGTTGCTGAACCTTGGCTGGATCGCTTGCTGCAGGAGTTCTTTGCACAAAGTGCTGCCGAAAAATCTGAGGGTCTACCCGTTACGCCTTTTATGGATCCCGACAAGGTTAGCAAACCCGGTTCGCAGGTGCGTTTTATTGGACTTGTGCTACTGCCATTATTTGAAGCTCTTGGCGATTTGGTGCCTGAGCTGACAGAACTGATAATCATACCGGTGCGCGTAGCACTGGACTATTACAAGTGAGTTTTTTATTGTTGTTGCAGCCCAAGAGACACAAAATCTAAAAAGATGCATTTGTTTATTATTTTCTTGTTTCAGACGCTTAAACGATGCTCAAAACAAGTCGCGCAAATCCGTTGCCGAGAATACTGCCAACGCTGTCTCCGAGAGCAACAGCTGCTCCGGTGACGGCGCTGCAGTAAGTGGTACCGGTGGTGTTGGTGGTGGTGGCAATGGCTCGTCTGCTGTTGGTGCCAGCAACTCTGGCGGCAGTATTTCACCCCAAATGCCGCGCTCTCAGTCGGGCATTAGTGTGAAGTCCCGCCGGAGCATTCCGTCTCAGAAGTCGGCCTCACGCACCTCAGTGGACGAGCCAACGTGTATAGCAGCAGAGCTGCATGATCTGCCTGAAGGTAGTGAAAGCGGTGATTCGGAAACAGCTACAGAAGTGGATGTAAGTACAACTTTGAGCTGGGAAGGGTATTTAGATAATATAATAACAACAAATAAGAAGAGATTTAAAGCAAAAAACAGTCTCAAAAAACAATTTCAAATTGAAAAATTTGACTGTTGACTGTTTTAAATTTTCGATCTTCTTAAAGACTTTAACTTCAATATTTCAATTATCTTCAATTCTTACAATTGTGTTATAACAATAAACAGCTGTTAAAAAGAAATTTTTTTTTACAATGCAAATTATTTTGAAAAAGTTTTTCAAATACAGTGCCTTTTTAAATTGTTCAATTTGCTTTTGGTTAGATATAAACTAATTTTCTTAAAGAGAATTTTTTATTTTAAACTGTGGGAAATAGAAAATATTGACTAGTAAAATATGCCCGGAAAAATATGCTAACAAAACTCAATGTGCTCAAGCTCTTTCTGTTCCTTTGTGCCTTATTTTTAATCTGTTTTTATCATCTCGTACATTTTTGTATAGTTGGAAAATTTCCCATATTACTCCAGTTTTTAAATCAGGATCTAAACATGATATTTCTAATTATCGGCCCATTTCAAAATTATCTAACATTTCGAAGACTTTTGAGAGAATTGTTGAAAATAAGATCACTTTTCTAGTTAAACAACAGCTTTGTCTTGAACAGCATGGTTTCATTTCTAGTCGGTTTACCTTAACTAATCTATCGATTTTTACTGAATAGTGCATTTCCTCCTTTGAGATGGGTTGTCAAGTGAATACGATTTACACGGACTTCTCTTAAGCGTTTGATAAGGTCTGCCATAATAATTTAATCGCTAAACTGTTCAAAATGGGATTTCACTCATCATTTTTGGATTGAATTAAATCTTACCTTAGTGGCAGATCTTATTATGTTTCTATAAATAATATTAACTCCTATAAGTTCCCTGCTTTTTCGGGTGAACCGCAAGGAAGTATTTTGGGTCCCCTATTATTCATATTATTTATTAATGGTATAAACAAAACCTTCCGCAACTCAAAATGTTTGCTTTATGCTGATGACTTTAAACTATTTAAAAGGGTAAGTAGCATATCTGATACGGTTCTTTTACAATCTGATTTAGATAATTTGCTTTAATGGAGTAAACTAAACGCTCTTCCGTTAAATATTTCTAAATGCTTCCATATTACTTATTCTAAATGCAATCAATTCCTAATACATTCTTACAATCTTTCCGATATACCTATGTGTGTGGAATCTATAAAAGATCTTGGTGTTGTATTTGACTTGAAGTTCACATTTAATGAACACATTAACTTCATTGTTCCTAAAGCATACTCTCTTCTAGCGTTTATACGCAGAAATAGTTCAGAGTTTTCTGACCCACATACTGTTAAATCACTTTTTGATGCTTTTGTACGTTCAAAACTTGAATACGCCTCTTTCGTCTGGAATCCGCACTATGCCGTTCATACCTCGCGGTTAGAAAAAAATTCAAAAGCGATATACAAAATTTGCTCTTAGTTCGCTATATTATCGTGAAGATCTCCCACCATATAATGTAAAATGTTTGCTTTTAGGCATAAAAACCTTGGAGACGCCAAGAAAAGTTCAGTCCCTTGTTTTTATATATGATATATTATCGGGGAGGATGATCCTCCATCTGACACAGAAAATTTTTTCAATTGAATTAATTTTTCTGTTCGGCCGTCACCTCTCTGCAGACAATGGCAAACCTCAGAGAGTAAAAACTGCCATGAAAAGCTTCTTGAGAACATAAGCCGTTCGGAGTCGGCGTAAAACATGTAGGTCCAGTTCTCGATCATTTGTGTGCAAACATTTCACATCACACACAACACAATTGATCATTAGAGGCTCGGTCAAAGTCCTTTCAAGGGCTGAGATGGCCATTTCGTTTTTTTTTTTTTTATATTATCGGGGAACATCGACAGTTCATCTCTTTTGGCATTAATAAATTTTAATATACCACCAAGATAGTTGCGGCGTTTTAAAATATTTTATATTCAATTTCATAGATCTAATTATGCACGTAATGAGCCAATACAAAGAGCTCTATCTTTATTTAATGATTTATCGCTTCGAGTTGTGTTTGATTTCTCATTGTCGAAAAGTTGTTTTAAATCTTTGTTAAATACTTTATTTTTAGTTTAAGTTTATTTGTTATATATTATTAACTTTTGTTAAGCCTAGTCTGTAAAGATTCATGCCATAGACTCAAATAAATAAATTAAATTAAATTCAATTAAAAAACACTCATTGATATTATGTCTTGTAGGAGTCATACAGTTATTGAGTCACACTGTTAAATATAACTCTATTTTTTTAATAAACTCATAAAACTGTTCAAGCTTTGAAAGTATTTCATTTCTATATGACTTTTTGTTGTACAACTGAAAATTATGTTTTTGGTATAAAAAGTAAAGAACAAGTATCGCATATAATATCAGTAAAAAAAAAAACACATTAAAAAATTAAACGATTTCGAAATTTGTGTTGCGATATCTTTCAGCGCGGATTGCATTCATTCGGTTTCTGAAATAGTTTGTATTTAAAGTTATATTCCACCAACTAGTGACATTAATTTATATAATGACCATTTATTTAATATCAAGTTTATCGTGTTAGTTCACTACTTCCACATCAAACTCCATGCGTATTAGGGGATTTTAATTTGGGTAATATTGAATGGAATTTCTGCGACTCAATGTATTCTCTTGGTCTTTCCCAAATCAATTCTTTTAAAAACGACATAAATCGAATTTTAGATTTAATTTTTATGAATAATGATATTAAATATGAGTTATTTAAATGTGACATTCCTTTAACGTCCAAATCAGTTCATCACAAAGCATGAATTCATAAATAATCAAGTGAATGATTTAAATATTTCTTATGATCTTTATAAAGCAAATTATGAGTCTTTGAATGATTATTTTTTTTTTCTATTGATTGGAGCTATGAAATTGGTTCCAGAGACATAAAAAATATGTGTCTTGCATTTAAGAAAATTTTAGAAGAGGGATTTAATTCATATGTTCCTTTAAAAAATCCGAAACGGACAAACAATTTGCCCATGGTACAATCACAGATTGTCTCAGCTTAAAAACTTAAGAAATAAGGCACATAAAAAATTCAAAAAAACCAACTCTGATGAAGATAAATCTATATTTGTACAGCTCAGACGTGAATTTGAATTTGTATCAAACTTTCTGTATAAAAATTATGTTTGTTTAATGGAACAAAATATAAAATACAACCCTAAGTCTTTTTGGACTTTTTATAATTCTAAGCGTAAATGCTCTGGATTTCGTAAATCCATGGAATTCAGAGGCGTTAAAGCCAACAATAATAAAGAAATCTGCGAGTTATTTGCACAATATTTCGAATCAGTCTTTGATAACATCAGCCAGACCAATGATCCTAATAAATTTCCGTTTGTTTCAGAAGTATTTAATATTGGAAGCTTACAGATATCAGAAAATGAAGTTCTTAAAGCACTTCAAAGTATTGACTGTTCTAAGAGTGGTGGGTACGACTTATTGCCACCAGTTTTCTTAAAATCTTGCGCTTATTCTCTTTGCACTGCACTAAGTATTATTTTTAATAAGTCTCTCTTGAGAGGAATATATTTAGATGAATGAAAATTAGCATATGTTTCCCCAATATTTAAATCTGGATAGAAGTATCTTATTGAAAACTATAGACCAATTGTTAAACTTTCAGTCATACCGAAACTTTTAGATAAATTAATTGCCGAAAAATTGTTTTCTGAAGTGCGGAATTATAACTCGACTGTTCAGCATGGATTTTTCGCTGGTAAATTCACTAGCACAAATTTAGCTATTTTTTCAAATTTCTGCATGAATGCCATATAGAAAGGCTTCCAAGTTGATGTGTTATACACAGATTTTGTTAAAGCTTTTGATAGCTTAAGCCACAAATTATTGGTTTCCAAATTAGGTAAGCTAGGTTTTCACTCTAACTTTTTAAAATGGATGAACTCGTACCTTACAAACAGAAAATTATTCATAAAAATAGAAAACAGTTACTCTTCTATGCTTCATGTTACCTGAGGTGCTCCCCAGGGAAGCCATTTAGGGCCACTTTTGTTTATTTTATATATAAACGATATACCAAATCAATTTAAATTCTGTCAATCTTTGATGTACGCTGACGACTTGAAAATGTTCTCAGTTATTAAAAATTCCTCTGAGTGCTTAAAATTTCAAGCAGATATTAATGCTGTTCTGCTCTGGTGTGAGGTTAATGGCTTAGAATTAAATTTTTCCAAGTGCCATATCCTTAACCTTTTATCGAAAAAATGTTTGCATTACACACCAATATTCATACAGCGCCAACAATTTTTTCAAAAGACCAACAACCGTTAAAGATCTTGGCATTTATTTTGATTCTTGTTTCTCGTTTAAAACTCATAGAGACTACGTTATTTCGAGGTCAAACTCTCAACTAAGTTCTCTGATCCACACACAGTGAAATCCATTTTTATGAGCTTGGTCAGGTCCCTTTTAGAATATTCCAGTGTTATTTGGAGCCCTTCATATGCAGTTGATGTTAACAGAGTCGAAAAACTGCAAGAAAAAGTTTTCTCGCTTTGCTCTGCGTAACTTATACACATATCAGGACATGCCTTCATATATTGTTCGTTGCAAACTTCTTGGAATTCGAACTCTGGAGCAAAGAAGAAAACATTTTTCAATATTATTTATTAAAGACATTTTAGATGGCAAAATCCAATGTCCAAAATTGCTGGAACTTATCTATTTGTATGCGCCAATAAGAGGCCTTAGGGAAAGACCGCTATTTTATATTTTTCCCCATCAAACTAACTTTACTCAAAATGAGGGCATCTCTAAATGTTTAAGTCTATGTTGCTAGCCATGTGGACTTCAGTATGAATAGAGAAATATTTAAGAAAATATTAGTTGAAATGTTATCTCTAGTTTCAGATATTTAGGTTAAGTTGCTGTATTATAGCTGTGAGGGCAGTTGCCCAGTAGATGAAATAAATAAATTAATAAATAAATTTCCTCAATTAAGTATGGTAAATTCGAAAAAGCGTGAACAATTTTTTGAGAACCACTGTATATGGTTGAGTGTTTTTAAGCAGCAGCTTTCTAACTCTTCACAGCGCAGTCCACATTGTTTCGCAACTCCAAGTTTGTTAGCTCCAAACATGAACAGTTTTACAAGCTTTTGTCACTGAAACAGCTTTAATTGAGCACTATAGTGCACTTGTGCTTATTTTTTAATTATTCTGGTTGAAATGTTTGCTTGGGCGCCAAATTTTTCGCGTAATGATTTCCGCCTCTTGTTTGTAGGTTGTTAAAATCTTGAGCTTTATTTGATTGTTGTTTTGTGTTGGTGGGAGGAGACAGGGAAAGGGGTTGAATAATAGTTTTTTTAAGAATATTTGCACAATTTTTGGCTCATTAAAATTTGCAAAAAACAAGCGACATTGTTAAACAGGTAGAGCTAGGTAAAGCAAGGAAACAAGAGCGCATACTTCAGTTTTACTAAAACGGCACGTAGGAAGAGTTTGCAACAATAATTGAAGCAGGTGTTTAAGTGCTTAAAACTATGTATAAAAAGTCTTTAATTTAAGTATAACAAAAGTATAAGAATTTAAAAGTTAAATTAGTTAAATATAGTAATAGTTAAAAATGTTTACTTGTTGCTTGGTTGAGCTATGGCCGTAGCACTAAAATCGAAAAAGCTTTTTTGTAGTTTTGTTATCTTTTATATATTTTTATTTTTCGATATTTCGGCTTAATTTCGGCCATCTTCAGGACCTGAAGTAAAATTACAAAATAAACAAATTAAACAAAATCACAAAACACTATTTTAAACAAATTACATAAAATTAATAATTGTGTCACGTGCGTGCATTAAAAATGCGTGTTGTCAGTCAGCTATATTAATGTTAACTAAATTTTTGTTTGATTAAATGTTTGTATATGTGAGCGCAAATTTCTGTGTCCGATTTGAAGTTGAGTCGTTTGTTTGATGGAGTGTTTATAATATGTAGCATTCCAATTGTATATCTTCTGGCGTAGTTTTTCTCTTCTTGTAGTATTTTTGTCTCTTCAAAGTCTGGACAGTGATTATTTCGAATGCAGTGGGCTGCAAGTGCCGTTTTATTGTCGTGTTTTGATTTTAAGTCTGATTTATGTGATACTAATCTTGTCCTATATGTTAGTCCCGTCACCTTTGCATGCTATTTCGTAAACAACGTTCGCCTTGTCCACCTTATCCACTTTACTTTTTGTTTTGCTATATGTGTTTCTCAAAGTGTTATTAGTTTTAGGAGCTAGTAAGAATTTTTTTTTTGTCGTAGATATCAGTTTTTTTAAATTTTTCTGTGAAACCGTGTACGTATGTTACTCCTTTGTACATTTTTGGCTGTGGACTTCGTGTTGTGTTGTTGGGTTGGTTCATAACTTCTCTTATAAGCCGATTGATTGTATGTTCTGGAAAACTATTCTTGGTGAGTATGTGTCTAATGCGTGTTTTATTGACTTTGTGGAAAACTGTATCGCTGATGCCGAGCACTCTATTTATAAAATTTTTGGCTGTATACATTATAACTTTTTTTGGGTGTTTATCTTCCTGACGCTGATGGTTTTTCGTACCAATCCATTTTGATAATATTTAATCAAACAAAAATTTAGTTCACATTAACCGTTGTGTCAACAGCTGTTGGGTTTTATCCACATCGACAGTAGATGTACCCGGGTACTTCATACGTTTTGTATGGCAGATAGTTGCTTTTGATATACAAATATTAACTACTACCTGGATTCTTGTAATTTTCTGGTTTTTTTTTTTTTATTTATTGGAAATATTGTCTAGTTAACAAAACTTTTATCATAATTTGGGAAAAAAAAAATTTGGTACCTAAATAATCAATTTTTACCAAAAATGGGAATTGCCAAAATCCATAAAAATTTAACAATTTCCAAATTCTTTTTTAATCCTTGTAATTTGATCCCTTTTTACCAAGAAAAATAATTAACATTGAATTTTCATTCGCAAAATTCCGTTATATTTGAACTGAAAATCAACCCCTCTTGCTCATAGTGCTATTTTTAGTACCTGCGCAGAATAATTATAACTCATAAAATATTTGTTCAATGTAAACATTTTTTTTTTGGAATGTGTAGGAAAACACGTCTACTAACAGGAACAAAAGGGTATTTGGGAATATCTTGCCTACCTACCCTTGCACAACCAGTTTTGCAGGCAGAAACATGATTTTTTGCGCAGGTTTCGTTTTGAGTAGTTTTGTATGCATAAGTCAGTTTATGTGCGATTTTTGAAGTGTAAAGACCTAAAAATTTATTTTGTGCGGCAAATATATAAAAAGTGAAAATAAAATGGATGGTGCAATTTGTAATAAGCCTGTGTGCGCAGAGCACTCGAAGGATCATCCACAATGCCTCAGATGCTGCTAAAATTCATAAAATATATTTTTTACTTTCATTATAATGATTTTCTATAAATAAATAAACAAATTTCCATAAAATAAACTAAATATTTCCATTTATTTCTATATATTTGTATGAATTTTCATAGAACATCAGCTGTTGACGCTAGGTCATTTTCTAGTAACTGGGTTATATTTTCCAAACGGTTGGTCCAATTGACCTGAAATTTCACACCAATATCAATTACATATTTCCAAGCTATGATACGAAGTTTCATCAAGATTGGACCAGCCGCTTGGAAGATATAGCAATATAAAGTGAACTTTGCCATTTATTTCTATATATTTGTATGAATTTTCATACAAGTACCCGGGTACATCAGCAGTCGACGCCATTCCACTAACTTGAATTTGGGCTGTATCGACTGAACTGCTGCTCCAATCTTGATGAAACTTTTCCACATGATGCAAAAGTGTATGGTTGAGGATATCATGAAATTTCAGGTCAATCGGACTAACCGTTTGGAAGATACAGGAAAATTAAAGTTGCAAATGTACCCGTGGGCTCTACGATCGACACAACGGTTAATATAGCTGACTGACAACACGCATTTGTGACACAATTATTAATTTTATGTAATTTGTTTAAAATAGTGTTTTGTGATTTTATTTAATTTGTTTATTTTGTAATTTTTCTTCAGGTCCTGAAGATGGCTTAAAAATTAAGCCGTAATATGGAAAAATAAAAATACATAAAACATAAAAAAACTACAAAAAAGTTTTTTTGATTTTATTGCTACTGCCATAGCTCAGCCAAGCAACAAGTAAACATTTTAAGAAGGCCGATTACAACAACTCATCAATAGTTAAAAATGTTAAAACTAGAATCTAAATAATATGAAAATTAAACGTGGTCAAAGACTTAGGGGACACTTAAATAAATTACTAGAATACCAAATTATATTAATATACAATAAAAAAAGTCTGTCTTAATTTTACTCTTAAGGCGGTCTTCTCATTCAAAACCCGTTTTTTGGACCCTTTTTAAAAAAATTCTTATTTGAAAACGCAAAGAATAATTGAAAACTTTTTTATTTATTGTATTACAAAAGGTTCAGAGTAAATAAAAAAATTTTTTTGCCTCGATACGTGGGCTGTTCAAAAAGTAATGAGACTTCAAAGTTGGTGGTGAAAAAAAAAGGTGTCGTCACGGCGGCCACGATTCCGGGTCTCCGGAGCGTCTGAAATGAAAAAAAAAAACGGGGTTATAATCAGTATAGATGTGAACCTCAAGCTTAATTTTGTGATTTTTTTTGACAAAATGGCGGCCATTCAAAAAAAAAATTTCAATTTCGGGTTTTTTTTTTTGTAGTTTAGTGTAAAAAAAAAATAGTAAAAAATTTTTTAAAATTATGGTCGAGGTTCACCCGAGAATGGTGACAATTCTGCGTCGATTCCATTTTTTTTCATGAAAATCGGTTCAGTTAAACTGGAGATATCATGGCCGCCAGTTCGAAAAACGTGGGTTCGAGATAAACGCGTTTAAAGTTTGAAGTAATTTTTTTGGGAAAAAAAAAAAAAATCAAAAATGTTTAAATGCAGTTTTAAAGAGCTGACAATTTTTACTTACAAATATTAGTCGGCGATGCCAGCTCCATACAGGCCACCTTCCTCTTTTTCGTAGAAACTGCTTTCTGCTGCCCTCTCTGCTCTGCGAGCCGTTCTGCCAGCTTTTGATGATGCCGCAGCTCGAGTCTCTGATCGGTTCAATCTGTCTTCATTGCGAGATAGTGCGTATTCGTATGCGTTTTTGCCAATCGCAATACCCATCAAACCCATAATTTTAAGTATGGGTATAAAACCGTCGTTGAAGAGGCACGTTGCAATGAAATTGGCCACTTCGATGGTGCGTGCGCCTGAGTTTATGTGTTTGGGCGAAAGTGACCAAAGAACAGAATTGTAGGACTCATTGGAATTCTGAGTTTCAGATCCAAGGCATCTTTCAAGCAAATTATCTGCCGACAGCGCTTCGTAAGCTGGTTTTATTACCTCCATCACCTTCTTGTCCATCAGACCTTGCTTCACAAAAAAGGCTGTATCTTCTAAAGTATTTCGAATTTCTAAAAATCCTTTTAGGGGCATATTCACAACTACCCAAGCTATAAATAAAAAAAGTTGAAAAAAAAAAGTTGCTCAATGAGAAGACCCCCTTAATATAAAATCAGAAACTCCTTCAATCATATTAACCCATTAAGACCGAGAAGAGCACAATTTTCATACAATGTGTGAGACTTATTTTTTGCCATACAAAATTTAAATAAAACATTCCAAGCACACCTATTCTACTATTATTGAGGTTGCTCTTTCGATTGGTGTAGTCAGATTCACACTTAACTTTTTTTTCGAAAAATACTTCTAAAAAAATAATTTTTGTTCTTCTTACAGGTTGCCGAGAAGACCTCCAAATTCAAAGTCGACACTGAGGGCAGCAGCAACCGTTCCAAATCATCGCACTCCACCTCACGCAAGTCTTCGCGCGAAAAGCGTCCCTCAATGATCGGTGAGATGTGCAGCGCCGGTGGTGGTCAACGCATACGCAACTCATATGGCAACATACACGGCTATCACTCGAACCGCTGTCACTTCGGCTCCAACCGCGCCGTCAGTCTCGATCAGTATAGCTGCAATAATCGGCGTCTTTCCGACGGTCTACAGCAGGTCATTTCAGATAGCAACGTCTTCTATAATCGCCACAATCGCAACAGCCTGGAGACGGGTGCCGCAAAACTAGTCGAGGACCTCAACATGAATGCCACCGTTAGCGGTCAATTGCCACCCCAGTCTATGCTGCAGCAGCTGCACTTCCAGCATCAGCAGCAGCTACAGCCACATATATGCAGCTATGACGCCAGCTGTGGTGGCAAACAAGTGCCAAACATTGAGTGTGCCGTCAATGCTGCAGCTCTCCCCGCAGATGCACAACAGTGCAACATTAATGTCAACATGAGTGCCTCCAATGGCAACTGCTCACCCTCAACACAAGTGATGATGCCCAAGCAACATTGCTGTGCTGCGGCCGCTGCTGCTGCTGCAGCTGCATCTGCTGCCAGCTTTTCCGCTAATGGCGGCAACAGCCCGCCAAATGCTGCCAAATCCTCTTGGAAGGCGCGTCTCAAGCAATTTTCCGACTACTTTAACTTCTCCTTCGACAAAAGCTCAAAGCGTTACGCCAGCACACGCAGCAGTCCTTGCTCGGTGCGCAACAATAATGCCGTCAGCGTAGCTACCATCGATCCCTTGACCGGCAAGCCGGGCGTCTGCTGCACCATCTCGAATAACCTTCAATCACCGGGTCTGTTGCACAGCAAGCAGCATCATGAACTCATCAAAGCTGGCCGCAATCGCGCCTACAGCCTCGACGTGCCCTGCAGTCGCACCAATCCGTGCTACAGCAGCAGCAGCGGTGGCGGCGAGTCACGCAAGTCCTCACGTCATGATGAGAACAGCCAGCGCGGTGGCTTGTCGGGCGGTTCCGGCATCGGAATCAATGACGACAATAACAGCAACAATACGCTGCACAGTAGCAGTGGCGCTGGCAGCGAAATGCCTATCTGTCTGCCACCGCCCATACGCATCGGCAGCGTTGATGCCACCGACACAATATTGATCACTACAGGCCTGCCCAGGGTTATCACTCCGACAAACCTCGTGGAAGCCGAACCTAGCCTCAGCATTGACTTGGGTATGGCCAGCGGTTCATCCTCAGATCCGCCCAAGATTTGACAACGGGGGAGCTCCGAAACAACAACAAATTCCCTTTCGAATAATGGTGCATTTGCTGCACTGCTGCAGCAGCAGCAGCAACAACAGTTGGGACAGCAAGATCTGCCACCGCCGCTGCAGAGCTCGAGCTCTTGCAACGTGTCATCGATGTCGATGACCATCTGGTCGGCAATAGCGCATCGGCTGAGTGCGTTGGTGTGTCATTGTTGTGAGCGTAAATTGCCAGAACCGGAAAATGTTTAGAGAGCAAAAAACGGGTTTGGGTGGGGATAAAACTAGTAGGTAGTGGTTAGCATCTAAGGAGAGGGCTTTGGAGCAAAGCTGCACAAATGAACAAGAGGTTGGGAAAGTAACAAAAGAAGGGCAAATACAGTTGGAACACTTTTGTGGGTAGTTAGCGTAGCAGAGCAATTATTACAAAATCTAATACTTGAGCTTTGGAAAAAGAAAATAAGTGCAATCAAATTCATATACATAAATTAGCTTCCAGTTAAAACGTATGTGCTGCACTGTGCCGAATATGTGCTGTCAAGAGACGCATTGCAAAAAAAATATACAGCATCGTTGAGGTTTATCAAGTATGTAGGTGCTTGTTTAAGAAATTGTTTTCTGACATTTGCTAGTTGTGCTGTGTTGTGCTCAGTTTGTGCTGCATATAACTAACAAAAAATATAAAAAAATATTTTATATATGTAAATTGCTTAAAAAATTAAAAGCTCTTTTGCGAAATATTTCTTTCTCTATATGATACACTACAGCACAATCCGAGCACATTACAGCACAAATTGCATAGTTTTGAAAAAACTAAGAGTAGAGCTAATATGCTGAAAATAAGCACTACCTCACATTAATCACAAGCTCAGAATTTTTTTTTTTTTCTTCTTTCCAATGTGGAACAAATTAACCACATTACAGCATATATTTTTTTTTTTATAAAAACTATTACTTTTTTAATGTGAGCTCAAAAATACATGTAGACCCAATTAATCAGGATCTTTGTTGAAACCGTTTACTAGACTCATTACTAGTCCTTTGTTCGATACTATTTTACTTATTTAATAATTTGACTTTGGCTTAGCAAATAAAACCTTTAAAGTCAGTACGTATTAATTAAGTGGAAATAAATTTTTGCTTACACTCGCAGTAAGCGGCACATTGAATTTTCAAAATTCAAACCCAGTTTTATGAGCAGAATTTTGGAAAACCTATATTTGGTATATAATTTTCGATATATAAATTACATCTGGTCATCTAGGCCTATCGATATATTTCTTGGAATTTAAATCAAGTATCTCAAAACTCTTTAAGACTCTTAAATATGCAAAAGAAAGCTTCAAGCCTATAAATTTTTAAAACTCTCCTCAGCTGATACTTCATCTTTACTTTAATAATTTTTATTCTGAGCCAGAAATCGATAGTTTAAAAGCTTCCTAAAGCTTTAGATTTTATAAGCACAAATGTAGAAAACCTATATTTGCCCTCTTAATATATAAGTTACTATCGAAGCACTTTTGGAAAAATTCGTCTTGAGCTATCGACATTTCTATCCAGAATTTTCAACCAAGTACCTCAATACCCTTTAAGACCCTTTAATATACTAAAGAAGCTTCTGTTTAATATCTGTTTGACTCTTCTCACCCGCTACTCTAACTTAACTTTTATAATCTTTATTTTTAAACAGAAATTGATACTTTAAAGAAACACTCAAAGCATATTTATATAGTAATTGAAGCATCTCTTCAAAATACTACTCATTGACCCGAAACCTGAATTTAATTTCTAAATTGTTTTACCAGAATTTTTGTAAACGTGTAAATCCTTAAATAATTCCAAGTTGAATATATTTTCAAGTTGCGGAGTCAATACTCGTGTCTTGTATCTAAAGAAATTGCATTTTTGAAACCATACGAGTGACCATAATAACCATAAATGATATGCTAGCCTTCAAAATCTTTAAATACTGCCAATAATTTTTGAATTGACAATTTTTATTCAACGTAGCCCCAAAACACTTTTGTTCTTTTGATTTGAGCTGTGGCCATGTTTTGCTCTGTAATACATAGTTCTGCTTAAGCTAGTCATTTGTGCTCTTCAAGCCCTCCTCCAGTAATTCCCTTAAAAAACTACTTTGCGATATTGTTCTCAGGCTTCTCAGTATATAATCAAACCATCAGCAATTTCCAAATTGTACTTCATTTATATAGTTTCATGACTAACACATTCGAAACCTTATCGAAACTTTTGAAAGTACTATGGTAAATCTATGTTCGGAAAGCAACTAATGTTTGAGAACCACGCCGTTTGTCTGCGGATAATTCTTAAAAATTGCTTGTACCATAAGTTTCGATAAAAGGAAAAACAAATTATATTATGAGCACACAATGTTAAGAATACACAAAGATATATATATACATACAAACCCGCTGAATACTAACCACTGATCTGAGAAGCACGATGCAAGTACTAAATGAAAGCCCAGGGTCAACTTTTAAATCTGCATACTTTGAAAAATTTTTAAAATAAAACTTGCCTCAAAATTTCATGTTAAAACAAACTTATACTTTTTATTATATATATATACATATATGCGTTTTTTGCTGTACATTAAAATAAAAAATACAATAAAAATATCAACTGAAAGGTCCGGGGTCATTCTGTCTGAGAATTTAACAAGGAAAGAAAATATGAAGATCTGCAGTAACCCTAATTTTGACAATTTTTCCAAGGATTTTATGGATGCCGATTAAATGGTTGACTCTTGACCTTTTATTTGGTACTTCAGTCGTCCTTTCTGATCAGTTGCTTGCACACAGCGGGTTTTTGAATTTGTATAAGAATTTTAAAATTTTCTGGAATCCCTTCCATTAACATTTTTATAGTCCTATCTGGTGCCTCCCCAGCTGCTAAAGTCCACTTTAACTAAAAATTATTAAGGTTCTTGACACCTTTTTCAACGCCAATAGAAAAATCACCTAAGCCGGCTTAGATAAAAAGAATTGTATTGAAATTAGAAACTTATGATTATTCACTAAAGTAATACATTGCTTTGAAATACATTGCTTTTAATACATTTAATACATTGCTTTGAAAGCAAATACTCCGATACCCTGTCAATAAAAAAGTGTTTGATTCACCCAAGCCAAGTTAGCTAGTTATTATTATTATTATTATTATATTAGCTAGTGTCCGACCGAATGTGAATTTTCTGCCGAATTCAAACACAAAAAAAAATTTTGTGTATTTGTGTTAAAGTATTTACAAAATACTTAGTTAATTTATCGCCCAAATCAACACTGGTAAGTGGAATGGAAAACATGGTGTTTTGATGAAGAACTTGAGAGGCTGAAAATTGCCAAAACTATCTTATCAATAATACTAGGTTTTTTGTTAATTTTGCATAAGCTTTTTTGTCGGTGTAGTATCTCTTGACCCAAGCTCTGGACAGTTAGATGGATTCGCCACTTTGGGTACTAAAACCACATTATTCTTCTCATATTAAGCCAATTCCACTTTGCCATAGGGGCATGAGGCGAGGTCAGGCCAGAAGAACGTGGACACCTCATGTGAGTGTATAAATCAGCGTAAATAAATCGTCTTTGAATGCAATCTTGTACATTAACACCTTACCGTTAATTGACCACAACTGCAAATTGCTTCGCAAACTAAGAATTTTTTTCGGGAATTCTGTAACCTTATCCTCTCTAAAATTTCTAGCAACGTTTACACGACAATTGGCAACATAAAATTCCTGTCCAGGAAGCTACGAGTAGTCCTCTGGAACGTACGTCTCGTCGTTCATTATGCAGCACTGAAATTTTTCGCTATTACTTTATTTAAGACTAGTATAAAAGCCCCTCTTACGACGAGTTTTAATTATTTTTTGCCATTATTACAGTGCTTTTACAACATACTGTTCTAAAAAACGTTCAGCCTGAAAGTATGCACATGCAAAAAAGGCAAGCATGTCAATGATAAATATTAAATGAATTTTCTGTGCATACCTTCAGGCCTAACATTTTTCAGGACAGTACATGTTGGGAAGAAACTGTTATGATCGCAAAAAATATTTACAGTTTGAGCGATATTAGGTGCAGAGTATTGTGCTTGCCTTTTATATATAACAGCGTTCCTATCTGGGAGTTTTTGGATCTTGTATGTCTTCAGTTCCATCTTTATTTTTTTCAAACTTTCAAACTTTCTGGCGAATTTTCTTTCGGAAATTCTCGGAATTTCTTGAAGGCAGACATAATTTTTTGACCTACTCCTGGTGATTTGAGAATTCTTCTTTTCTCCAAAACCTGTTTTTCGATCGATAGTTATATCTGACCACTAAATATTTGGACTACATGAGTCTTTTTATTAACTTTCAACGCTTTGGCAATTTTATTATACGTCCATTTAGGCTGATTCTGATAAATTTTAATTATGGTTTCTCACAATTCTACTTCACTTGCCTTTTTCCGATTTAACTAGATTCTTATTGATGATGACGATGGAATATAATATTATCTCACATTAATTTCGAAGTTAATGAATAACAATTTTGAATTTTGGATCTTTCAACAACAGTTTATGGCAAGAAATGTAATGAACAATTTCATTTGATGCAGTCCTTACAATGTATGAGGTTATCACTGGACCAGATGCTTGTTTCTACTTTTTGCTGTATAGATTCATGATGCAAAAGAGGCTCAAAAATATTTCTTCCATTTGTGACTAATAATATTACGTGATTTCTATTACTTTTTTCAAAACCAATTTTTTTTTTTTTATCAAACTACCCTGATATCTACTACGTACTTTGACAGACAGATATTCTAATTAATATTTTTGTTTTTGCTTTGTCCTCCAATTAGGTTTTATAGAGCAATGTACTGTCTTTTTGTCATACTAAAGTATATTTTTTCTTAAGTCAGTCGTTGATTGATCAACCAATGATCAACGATGCTCAATTTTTTCGAGGAATTTTAGACAGGCATGATTTGCTACTGTCGTTTGTTTGAAGGCGTAATGAAGAACAGATTCCTTAAATAAATTTCTTTTTGTATATGATGGATTGCTAAACACATCGATAGGCCATACTTATGAAATCGATTTCGTAATTTAAAATACCAGGTCTAAACTTTTTTTACTTATTCCATGTCCAGTCTTTACCTTAAGTCGCTCCACTATGTAACAACTAAGAAGCAACGTGTTGCCAAATAGTCATGAAACTGTTTTGAGACATAAAGTTAAAAAATTTTTTTAGAAATTTTCCATAGTCTCACTACTTTTGTGCAGTTGGCTCATAAATTTTTGCAAGATGTTGATGTACATTTTAGAAAATTGCTTCAAATTTGGCGGTTTGTACCTCCTTTTCTGCACTTATAGGCATGTTTCAACAATTTTTAAAGCAGCGCTTTTGCAAGAAATATTGCAAAATATTTTGTGAATCTGGAATGTGCTACAGCAACATATAAATGAAATAATATCTTATGCAATATTGTGTACTATTTTATCTCTTGGCAACATGTTGCATAGAAATGTTGCAACATTTTAGATGTTGGTATTTTATAGTGCATTAGTCATTTTAATGCAGTATACGATGCTGCACCTTAATTATTCCTTTTTGTTAACACACATTAATGCAACAAGCTGCATTAACATTTAAGTGCAACATGTTGATGCAACATTTTC
Organism: Coremacera marginata; assembly: GCA_914767935.1. NCBI lineage: Eukaryota > Metazoa > Arthropoda > Insecta > Diptera > Sciomyzidae > Coremacera > Coremacera marginata. The sequence continues at coordinate 152,595,109 of OU612046.1, read as the reverse complement.
AATAAAAAACAAAAAAAAAACAAAATACAGTCAAATTATTATGATTTTTCACTAAGCATTCATCGCATAAATTTTGTACTATTTTAAAGCTTCATTATAGTAATAATTCATTAACATATACAGTATTGTGCAAAATCTAAGGAACTTCCCTAGCCATTTGAACTAAGTTTTGGATTTTTTTTTTTTATAGCGCCGAAAATGAAACTAGATCAACTCAACCACATAGCATAAGCTAAGCTAGCAGCAGATATTGGTACGTTTAAGCTTTAAAAACTTGTGAGTAGACTGCGGATTTCTATGCAGAAAAAAAAATTTTCTGAATACAGTAATTTTCCGATATAAGAGCCGAGCAAAATGCTAAAAATTCAATTACTTTATCCGGGAAAATCTTTTATGAAAATCCCGGTTAAAAGCAGTTTTGGATCTAATAAGAAAAACCCGTTTAACGAACCTTTTGGGGCTTATATAATAATTACACTCTTACACTAAGGGAAAAAAATATTAAATTTATTCAAAAACATTTTAAATTTATCCAAAAACAGGGTCCAGACTTACATTTTTTGGCACTTGACCACTTGCCGCCGTAGCTCAATAAACATATTTTTTTACAGGCATGCAAATACAAGACCAAAGATGCCATGTTACAAAAAAAAAAAGTTCACAACGCTGTCAACTTTTTTAATTTTTTCTATCCCGGGAATTTTGTATGAATTTTTTCAAATGGTTCACACATTTGCAACTTAATAACCAGGTAGATTTTTTTAAGCGGGAAATACTTTAAACGATAGTTTTCCTGTATAATGCTTATGGGGATTTTTTTTTACCTAATTTTGTTAACTTATAACAGGGGAAATCCATTAACCGGGGGGCTTATATCCAGAAATTACTGTATAGGTGTTTCAACTGTTCTTACCTATAAATTCCTATATTATATAGAGTTTCCTAATGTTTTTTTCAAATGCAAATTATATGCATGTTATATGCAATATATATGCAAGTAATATGCAAACAATGTGCAAAGAATATGCAAAAAACATTCAATTTAAAAATTTAAAATTTCAATTTTCATTGCAGTCAAGATAATTTGAAGATATTTTTTTAATATCTAACTGCAGATGTACATATTAGTTTTTCGATTCTAATTTTATTTAATGATAGTTTATGTTACAATAAGCAAAAATGGTTCTTTCAAGTCTTCAGGTAAAACATTAGCAATAATTTCCTAGTACAATTTAACCCTCAAAACCAAACCCTTACGATCAAAATTGACCCCATAATTCAAATAAATAAATAAAAAACCGGTGTTTCATAAAAAAACCTTTTTTTAAACAAAACAAAGCTTTTTCAGTAATAATATTCCCCTTATTAATAACTCTAAATAAAAGTACAAAGAACCCCGATGTAACCAATTTGATGTGCCTCCAAAATTACCCCAAAAATATTGAAAGAAAGTTATTTCATATCCCAGCAGAGAAAGTAATCATTACAGAAGTAACTATGTATTCGTATTACGTCATAAGAGGAAAAAGTTCTGCTATGGAAGACAAGCCCTTATAAAAAGGTCATTACTATGAACATAGGGATGTCATAGGAAATAATAACCTTCGCTTACATCTCATACTCGCTGTAAGTGAGACCATAATGAGTTGCGGTATAATGAATTGGTTAGTTGGGATAGAACTACTTACAGATGTCATTATTTGGTTATAACAAATATGTATCTACCGTACAAGCAAGAGGCCTTGCTGACAAACCTCATTATTTTAAGTTTTACTTGTAAGCTAAGCAACTGAAGCACAATAACCTTTTAATATTTCAGGTTCAAGAATAGTTCGTTTTTTTTTTTTGTAAGTCAGTTAACATTTATGCAGTAATGCCTATTCCATATATTGCAAGTACTTAGAGAGCTAATGATTTTGCAAATTTGTATGTTTCTTTTTATTTTTCAGATGAATTCTTCTTTTTCCTCATCTTCTTGTAATTTCCAACAAATGTCTCCTAACAGAGCATCTAGGTACTTATCACTATACGAGTACCAGTGCCAGATAGAAACGTTCACCATGCTCATCAGATTTGATTGGCGAATATTGACCGAATTTTTCTGCGTGGCAATGCAAGAAATTTAGTTTCAGCTCTAGATGCTCTGTTAGAAGGCGTTTGTTAAAGTTAACTTATAAGAAGAAACATTTAGAGATATACTTGATTTAATTTTTTTTGGGTCCCTTTGGGGACCCATAAAAATGGTTATTTTGGGTTAATTTTTATTATTGCTTATTAATTTTTTTAATTGCTTTTTTTTTTTGTTTAACAAATTTTTTAATACGAAACACAGGCTGTTTTAAAATATGGCGTCAATTTGAACCCTAAGAGATTCGTTTTGTGGATTAAACTGTTTTATGAAATTATTTCCTAGGTATGATTTAATGTTACTCCTGAAGACATGAAGACACTAAAGTTAAAGAAAAAAGTTTTTCAAACAAAAACTGCATTAACATGTACTTGACTTTGAACATCGAATTATTCGAAAATGGGTCAACGGTGTCTGAATTATGCTGAAATGTTATGTCACAAGCTTGATTGAAAAAAAAGCGCACGATTCATGCACAGTGTAATTATCAAATTTTTAAATATTTTTATCATATATTTTTTTTCAATATATAAATTTTTTTGAATTTTACTTGTGAAGGAATAATATCACAAGATAGTACAGTATACAACAGTTTTGTAAAACCTATTTATCAAATACTACATGTAAGACCATTATTTGCATACAATTTAAAACGGCATCTTTGAAAATAAGTAAGCTATAACAAATTGCAGTCAAAAATATAAAATATGAAAATATTAAAGTTGCTTGCAATATATATGCAACATATGCAAATTATATGCACGTTATATACAAGTTATATGTAAGTTATATGCAATTTGTATGCAACGTTTGCATTTGTATGCAACATATGCAAGTTTCACGCAACGTATTCAAGAAGCATGCAACGTATGCAAGATATATGCAACGTATTCAAGTTGCATGCAACATATTCAAGATATTTGCAATGTGCAGAATGTATGCAATAGGCAGAATATGCAATATATATGCAATTGCATAAAAATTCGCAGTCTACTTATGAGTACTGTAGAGCGATATGTGTGCAAAGATCTTACTTACCGTAATCAATAAAAAACTATTGTATTATTAAATGTTTGTTGCGTACAAATGTTCATGAAGTGCACAAATTGCAGTGCAAAATGTGTTTTTTGTTTTTAAATGTTAAATTTTTCAAAGTATTGTCCACTACTTTTTTCCATCTATCTGACAATTTTTGAATACCATCTCGTTGCGATCCACGCATCGATCTTATTTTGGAGTTATCCAATAGTGCTAAAGTGCTGTTCCTAAAGGACATGCGTCATCGATAAAAACAAACAGTAGTCGGAAGGAGCAAAGTCAGGGCTATACGGCGGGTGGGGGGGTAGGACTTCCCATTTCAGCGTTTCAAGGTATTTTTTGACCGGCTGTGCAACATGTGGCCAAGCGTTGTCATGTTGCAAAATTACCTTGTCATGCCTTTGCTCGTATTCTGGCCGTTTTTACTTTAACGCTCGGTTCAAACGCATCAATTGAGTTCGATAGAGTTGCCTTGTAATGGTTTCACCCAGATGTAGCAGCTTATAGTACACCACTCCCAATTGGTCCTACCAAATATAGACCATGACCTTCGGCCATGAATATTCGGCTGTGGATATCAAAAAAACACGGAGGCTGATTGACTGAAACTTAATTCAACTGCCAATAACAAATTACTTAGATTATGCACACTACTGTATTTCACACAATTACATTTATACACTATATAATTACAACAACGTATTTTTGCCAATAACATAAGAACAACAACAAATCTTGTCGTATTTTTATATAAGAAAAACATTTAACTAGCTCTAAGCTTTTGAGCTAAAGCATTTCTTAATATTAATTTTTAAATATATTATATAAATTTTATTAGTTATAATTTATATAAAAATATTTTTTTTATATTAGTCTTAAGCTTTGTTTAAAATTTCTAGTTAGATATCATTTAAAAATTATAATGAATTTTATTTAAGTATCGCAAGTATCGCTAAATATTTTCATAGCTGGTAGGCATTTATTTATATTTCGTTTAATGCAAAATTTCTATTTGTATTATTTCTATTAAAAAAAAAAAACAACAACAACAACAAAACAAATTAAAAATATAATTAAATTTACCAAATAATTTATTTGAGTTTTTATTTTTAATTTTGCACACCTATTTAGCTGTGTTAATTTATTTCTGTTTTCGTTTTTACAGCAGCATAGTTTTAATAGGCGTGCCTAAAGCAGTGCTTTATTTATTTGTAAACTTAGTTAATTACAATAAAAACGCTTAAAGGCACTAGCGGCTCTAATTTTGCGGTTTAATTGGTTTTTTTATATTTTTTATGCTCCTGAAAATATGCAATTAACGTAAATGCAAAGTCATTAACTTTTGTTATATTACAAACAAAAATGAACGCATGTTTTGGCGCTGTAGTTGTGCTTGTAAATTCAATTAACACATACACCACCTACAAATATGCCATCAAAATTTTGAAAACTGCTCTATAGCTTAACAAATCGAATTTGATAGCGCCTGCTGCTAATGCTGCCTAAAAAATGCGATAGACTACAACAGTGGCGCAGATATAATTTGGCAAATGAAGAAAATTAAAAAGAAAAGAAAAATTACTATAGTTATATTTATAGCTTTATTTTGTATTACTAACGAAGCATTCAACGAACGATGGCTATGCGAACGATGTTGAATTCAAACGGAAATCTGTATTTCGAACGAAGCTTATCGTTGGCTCATTCGTCAAGCTTTTGTTTGACATGTACACTCAAACTGTTATACACAAGCAGTTGACAAATGTGGCACTGCCATATCAAACACTAGGGAAGTTTTTTGTATTTTGTCTACTTACTTCAAAGATGTTTTTAATATGTTGCTTCGTTTCTTATATGTTGGCAGTGCTTTTTGGTTTTGTCCGGTTTGTGTATTCAATAAATAAACTTTGAGCAATTATGTGGTTTGCGGACTTGCTTTTCATTATTATTGTTTTCAGTGATTGTGTTTGCTTTTGACATAACAATATAAAATGTATGCAGCTATTGCAGTTTTTATTTTTATTTTATGTATTTCAAGTGCTTCACAGCCTTCAAACACTGTATATATTTATATATTTCATAATTTATTTACCTTTAGGTTTAGATTTTTTAATTTTTTAACCATTCTTTTAAAGTTTGCAACCACAACGATAGCATAAAAGTGTTCGTTTGATTTTGACGTTTGGATTCGTGGTTTCAGTGCTCGTTAGAAATACATATTGTAAATATGTAACTGTACTACGGAATCGTTCGTTGGCTGATCAGCTGTTATCGTTGTTGATTCTGTTCGAATTACAAATTTCAAAAACACGAACGAACACTGTTTTGAACGAAACGATTGATCGGATAGGAATACGAAATGAAGCCATTAGAGTTTTTTTTATACTTTTTAGCAAAGTGAGGAGATAAAAGTGAAAAAAGCTGAATTAAATTTTTATCTTAGAGCGTACATTGCACTATATATAAAAAATTCTACTCAACGATAATGAATTTTGATAAATTAAAACCACAATCATCAGAGTTTAGATAAATGCAAGAACAATTCCATTTTCAATATTTTGCCAAATGACACACATTTTCAAAAACAGCTTAGAAGTCGTTTAGTGCTTTGCAATTTTTTAAATAAAATTTTTTTAAGGTGACCTCTACTTTCTAAGTCATACAAAATTAAAGTTTTTATATTTAATATTGTGAAAAAAAGTATTATAATTATTCACAAAAGCTTTTCCATACATTTTTAAGTAAGTATCAAATATTAAAAAAATAATAAAGTTCGGCGAAAAATAATAAAGAGGGCGTCTTCTAAATATAAAAGAAACCTGTAATGATAAAGCAAAATTTCAAAATGGGATCACTTTATTAGAGGCCTGGGCACCGAACGAACCTAAAAAAATTTGAACTTTTTTGATTGCAGTATAGTCTCGCTTATCCGGACACTCGCTAAACCGAACTTCCCAGTAATACGAACCTCTCTACACTTCGGACACTTTAATACTGTACCGCTTTAGTTCGGACAGAAAAAAATTTAAAGCATGTTTGGTTTACAATTTGACTCTTTTTTTTAACCGGAATCAGTGTATTATTGTAATGCGTATGGTAAAAGCGGTATGTATTTTATATTATTTCCTAATTACATTTGTATGTACATGTATGTAAAAATATTTTTGTGAAACAATGTTAATTTATTATTATTCATTACTTAAGTTCCTATAATTTCTTTATAAAACTGTTTTAATAAATAAGATTGAGCAAATATAGCTGAAATATATATTTTATATTCACTTCCACCGGAACTTCCAGTAATACGGACATACTCCGAAACTATATGTGTCCGGATTAGCGAGACTATTCTGTATTTAAATGTTTTTTTGCAAAATTGCGTCTGTGCAAAAAAAAATACTCAAAGTGCATGTTTTAAGAGGCTCGATCGATGCCCAGGCCTTTAATGAAGTGATCCCAAGCTGAAATGTTGCTTTATCGTTTCCAGTCTTTGCGGAAAATCATGAATGACCTAAAACTCAGCTTTTAGAAAACGCCCTCTTATGACGCCAGAAGCAACAAAAAGTGGCCAAACTTTTTTTTAATATTTGATGCTTGCTTAATAAGGTTTTGTACAGCTTTTTTGAGTAAATATAATATAGATTTAGAAAGTAAAGATCTTCTAAACACTTAAACATAACATTATTTTTAAATGCATGAAGGGGCAATGGGAGGATACATCTCGTCATTATTTCCCCCCCTCGCCTCCCTTTCGCCTACGCCATACGTTGGGAAAAAAATAAGAAAAACCCTCGCATTGCTTTTAAAAAAGCGTCTAAACGGTTAGATGTAGAAAAAACAATTTTTGATATTTTATTTTAGAAGCATCGAAAAATAGTGGGCAGCACTTTTTGTCATACCCTACACTCGGAAATTTAGACTTATTATAAGTCTTATAGCATGCATACAAATATATTTAAGAAAAACTTGTTTTAAATTCTCAAAATATAATCGATATATATTTTAACGAAAGATTTTCCCCCTCGCCTCCCTTTCGCCTACGCCACACGTAGGGAAAAAAATGAGAAAAACCCTCGTATTGCTTAAAAAAAGCGTCTAAACGGTTAGATGTAGAAAAAACAATTTTTGATATTTTATTTTAGAAGCATCGAAAAATAGTGGGGAGCACTTTTAGTCATACCCTACACTCGGAAATTTAGACTTATTATAAGTCTTATAGCATGCATACACATATATTTTAGAAAAACTTGTTTTAAATTCTCAAAATATAATCGATATTTATTTTAACGAATTATTTTCAAATAGAAAACAAAAATCCTCAATAACCCTTTACAGCATTGTTCATTTTTATACAATTTTTTCTTTTTGCAAACAGAAAGCAAAGATAAATTGAAAAATTGGATGCAATTATTTCTGTTCGTTTTCTATTCAAGCTCAAATGTGTAAAAATTGTTCTCAATTCCTGAGAATTTTTTAACCTTTTAACGACCAAATAAAAAAATCCCAGAATTGATATTCTAGGTATGAGTTTGAAAAGAAATTCACAGCAAAAAGCTAATAAATATGGTAATAAAATTGTACCCAGTCGGAAAAAAATATGTTTTAAGCCTTCGCTTTCTAAAATAATTCTCAAAACTAATTTCAGATTTTTATAAAGGTATAAAAAAGCAATTTTAGAGATTGTGATATTATAAAATTACTTTTAACTATCTCATTACCTGCTTTTAATACGTTTTACCCAATTTAACCCTTTAGACACCACGTTTTCCAAGTACCTTTTTTAACCCATTAACCGCCGGTGTTGATTTAAAACAACGCTAACTTTTAAAAAAAACTCAAAAATCAACGCATTAAACTTTTGACTTGAAATTTTGGGGAAACAATGTTTATTGCATTGGGGTTCAATGTAGCTAATAAACCTTTGACATTCTTGAGGAGGAGAGGTGTATGTACCTTTGGAGAGTATGAGTGTGAGTGTAGGAAAAAATCACATTTTTTGCACATTTTTTGTTTCCAGTGACAAGAATGTAAGGCCAAAAAATCAAAATAAAAGTTCAACAAACAAAAGCTCCACTTCAAGTAAAAATGTGATACATTTATGCCCAACGTTGCTTTGAAGCAACACCCATTTTCCGGTAAACCAGAGTTGCGGTTTTTTTGAAACTCAGAATTTGTGATCTGGGGATCAAATACGCAACTTCTGAAAAAAATGATCGAAATCGACTGACAGAATCACACCGTGTCGTTTAATGGGTTAAGGCTTCTACAGATTTTGAATTCTTTATTGGAGTGTTTCATAGCTTCCTCTCAGTGACGGATCTAGTGAAATATTGCTCTCAGAACTAACAAATATTTTTCAAAATTAGAAAACACTAAAATTATAATAAAAATTCAAACTTTAAGGGGGTGGGCTTGGAACTAATTTTTTTTTTTTTTTTTTAAATAATTTTTGTGATTATTTAGCAAAAATGGAATCTATTAAATTCATAGCTAAATCATAAACAAATTTTGTCGTCATTCGGAAAGGCCTATTTTTTGATAATTTGCCCATTTCAAACAAGACAAATTATCGAAATTATTTAAAAAAAAATCAAACTTTTTGATATTTTAAAAATTGCCCAATTTCAAACCTTAAAATAATTTAAGAAACATATTTACTTCTTGTTGTTGTAGCTTGAATACAAGCCATTCTATAGAATTTTAACTATAGCGGGAAGTCGAGCACTTCAGCGTCAGAGCATACTCGGAACAGTCATAGTTTAAAGCTCAAATACTGAAAAAGGCGCAAGTAGTCGCAAAAGAATTTGGTACCACCAGAAAGAGGAAATTTTGAAATGTGGACTCAAAAGAATTTTCATGGATTTGAATGGATTTAAAAAAAAATTATAGCTCATTAAAAATTTTTAATTTTCAGAAAAAAATACAAAAAACGCACAAATTCAAACAAGCTTCATTCTCCCAAGAAGAACTTCAAAAAAAAAACACACACACAGAATTAACCCCCTATTAAAGAGTATAAATTGTGTAATTTCATTAAATATATTTTATAATTAAAAATTACATACGCATTTTTATTGAGTAGTATAAAATATATAAAAATTTCTTCCAAAAAGCACCATCTTTGTTTGATCGCGTCGACTACATCATGCGTTAGTTTGACAAACAAAATCATTTTTCTGCATAAGAAATAGGTCTAGATTACAAAAGGAATTGAAAAAATGTAAGCCCCTTAACTTTCAAAATACACCTAATGCGAGAGTTTTGCCTCTATTTTGCCCAACGTATGCCACTGTCCTGCTATTTGAGCATAGCTCTGCGTTGGCTTGTTTATCTTTCAAACAGCTTGACTGAGTTGCCATTGGCAACATATGGCTACGCTGCACACGCTTCCACGCATATTAATCTTCCTTGAAACGACTCCCACATAAAGCTGAAAATCCTTTCAATCCTCCATCATTGCACACATACGCAATGGACCAATTATTTGTCCTGCAGCACAATCAATTTTTAGTGCTATTCTTGGTAAAGTAACGCTGCCGTACTTGAGTGTTGCTGCTTAATTGAGCAAAGCATACTTTTTGGCGATTTCCATTGAATTGTTCTGTCTCAGATAGTCACTATTTTTTAAAGCAAATATGTTATATAAAGTCAAAGTAGAAGTTATAAACTTCAAACAAGATAGCTTTAAATTTTCATATTGTTTTTTATATAAAATTGAATAGAGCAAATACGCTCTTCGAAACTCACATATTTGTAAAAAGTTGGTACTTTGCACGTCGATAGTACTTCAAAAAATAAAAATATTTCCATGTTTCTTTTATTTTTTTTTTTTTTTTTGAGGAAATATACTTCCAACAGCTGTTCTTTATGCTTAAAATTTATTATTTTTTTTTCTATTTTTTTCTTATTTTTTTTTTTTTTGATTTTTTTGTTTTTATTCCTTCACTCAAAAAAAAAAACAAACAACAAACTTTTGTTGAACGTGTATTGACAAAAATTTATCAAATCAACCTAGGTTTTTGTCAATTTGATAAAAATTGTTCATATTGACAAAAACCTAGGTTGATTTGACAAATTTTTATCAATATACGTCCAACAAAAGTTTTTTGTTGATTTTTTTTTTTTGAGTGTTGATAAAGGAAAAACTATCGGAGGCATACTACTAGCCGAAAAATTATAAAATACCGTGAGAAGTATACAATACAAAAAATTCTATTTTTAATTTAAGATGAAAGTATTTTGTATGCATAAATTGTGTAAGCTATTTTTGAAAAACTCGTTGAAAATAGTAAACATGAATTCTCCTACGTACAATTTTGAGAATGCGTTAAAAACTAATGCTTCAAAGCAACAAAATTTACAAAATGCAAATGCAAATGCAAAATGCAAAATGCAAAACTAATAGTGATGGTATCCTTGAAAAATTTGAATGAAATTTTTAGTGGCCAAAAATATTACCATTTTTCATTCAAGTATTGGTAAAAAATTACACCGCAAGAAAGATCATTCCAAACACTTTAAAACATATCCTCAAAATTTTTTTTTTTTTTTTAGAACTAACAGTTTTGAAGATATTGTTTTTGTACTACTAGTCGAAATGAAAATTTTTGTTTTTTTTTAATTTTCCACTGCATAATTTGCAAAAAAAATATATGAAAAAAATATGCAAATATTTTTATTTTTTAAAGTACTATCGATGTGCAAAATTTCGAAAAAGATTGCAATCGTCAAAATAAGTTTTTGGACAAAAGTGTCCGATTTGACATGGAATAAACGATACATATTTTTTTTACTCAAAATTATTTCTAAATAATTTTTGAAAAACATAATCTTTTTTATTTCTGAAATACATTTTCTTTTTTTGTTTTTTTATTTACTTAAAGGTTTATTGTTTATTATTCCATAAGTTTTAGAGAAAGTCGTGCTTACGTGCATTAAGACATTTTTTTTTTTTTTAAAATTTTTATTTTTTCCGAAAAGTAGACAAATAATTATCAAGATAAAAAAACGCTACCAACACTTAATGCTCATGTCTTTATAAGTAATCCATATAAAGCGAACGCAATGAAGGCAACCAAAACTAACAATAAATAGAGGCAAAGCACTGCGAAATTCACCTAAAATTCAATAAATTTATATAAATTTTCTAAATCAGTTTTTTACTTGAGTTTTTTACATATTCAGCAATTTTTCTAGGGGTGGCAACCTGCAAGCCAAAACGTGAAATGGTTGATATTAGATCCTTTTTGAAAATTATATGTAAAATTATAATTTTTTGATAATTCAAATGATTGGTAAGCGTAGGATTGTGACTTTTTACTTGCTCTTATCAACGTTTGCAGTAAATCAACAATACATTGACTGTATGAAGAGTTATAAGCAAAAAAGCCATGGAGTGGCAACCTACAAGTGTCTGCTCTACTTACATGGCTTCACAAAGAATTTTGTTTTTTTTTTCAATTCAGTCGAATTTTGATGCAACTTAAATGTATTAATAAATTTGTTGATATTTAAAACGCATTTTTGCCTAAAATGAATTTAAGCAAAGTTCGTCTAAGCTTTGTTGACACCCAAAAGTAGGCAATACTTTAGGCTTCAGGTAGCACAATTTTAAATCTTTACAAAAATAGTCTTTTGTTAAATAATATAAATAAAAACTTCAAAATGTGCTCCTTGAAAATCATATTTTCAAAGCAGTTATGTTTACATTCTGTGTTTACAATTTTAATGTAAAATAATTAGAGTAAACATAATTTATTATTTATGTATGTCAATATTTTTTTAAATATATTTTTTAATATTAAACCTAAAAATATGCTATAAAAAAATTGTTTATCCAAGTATATATTTTGTGATATAATCCCCACCGCAAATCAACCTGCAAGCAAGAATATTGCAACCATCGCTGAGGGAGCATAAAAGCGCTAAAGATGCATCACTATCAACATGCTCAACACTGTCTGTATTGTCAGCGTTGAAGCTGTCAGTCAATGTGTCTGCGGTCTTTAGGGAAATATGTTAAGAGAGCAGCTAAAACATAGTTCTTTTTTTCATAGCAGAGAATAGCGCAATTTTTCAGAGCTACATTTAGCAACTAACCAACACACAAGTTAGACGGCCAACCGAACACTGCGCGGGCGGAAATGGTAGCAAGCACATTTTTCATGGAGCTGGCATTTCCGGTATCATGGCAATGAACACACCGTGGGGAATTAAACTGTTTGTAGAGAAAGTAGTTATGTAGTTGCGCAAAGTTGTGAATAAGCAAACAAACAAAGGCGAACAAAAACTTAAACATAATAAAACAAAAACAAAAATAATGCAGATACCACCAAAGTAAAGTAAACTTAATTAAGCAAATTAATGACAAACACAAACTGAATAAATATTTTCAAAACAAACAAACAACAACAACAACAACAGACTATGTAGAGCATATTAAACATATCGCAAAGTTAAAACAGCAAGTTGTTGGCGATAGAGTAGAAAAAAGTAGAAAAAAAAAAAAAATCTTAAATTCTAGTAGCAAAGAGCAAAAAAGAAATAATAAATGTCATACCTTATATACGAGCAGCATTTATGTCAAAATATTAACTATATACTATGCATTAAATAGAAATCCAAGCTGGATCTTGGTAAATATTTCACAATTTAACTAAGAATTTCCAATAAAAAAATATTATTAAAAAGAAAAAAATACTTAATACTGAAATAGCAGAAATATATATAAGCAAAAAAGTAAAACACTTATGAATCACATTAAAAAGCTCGTATAACTAGAAAAACTAAAATTAAGCCTAAGTATTTGTCAAAAACTTATGAATGTCACTAGTTGTAACTGTAGCTAGGCCTTTAAGTAAACCAATTTCCAAATTTAACAAAAAAAAAAAAAAATACAAAAAAAATATTAAGAAAAAACATTTCCATTAAATGAAGAAAAATATAAGTTTATTGGAACTAACAAAAAAATTAACAGAAAATTAGCTTTCAAAATTCATAAACTGACAGTCAATGCTAAGTGTAGTTAGAAATTTATTTTCTAACTAAAAAATTGTAAACTTTTTATTTAAAAAATATTGATACTGAAAATTCCTTATATGAATCACTAAGTTCTTTTCTTGAAAACTTTTCGTAGACTGTTTCTTGATGTGAATCTTATTTCATCTAATAATAATAGCTCTAGTGAAATTCATTTAGTTGATAGTTTTTTAAAACTTGATTTGCTTCAAATCAATAGCATCGGTAATAGGCTTAACAGAATTTTGAACTTAATTTTTATAAACAATAATATGTATTAGAACCTCTTTAAAAATCCTTTTCCATTTTCTGCTTCTGACATGCACCACGTTCCGTTGGACCATTAAACTCGAGTTTTATGTATTTTCAACATAAAGTACTGCTATGATGTTGTATCATATAATTGCAAATAAGGTGGTTTTAATTTTTTAAATAATCTTTTTGAAAATGTAGACTGGTTTTCGGAGCTGATGTCTCTTCATGTTTTACTGAATTTAAAGCTAAAGTAATTGAAATATTCAATATATGAATGAAATATTCAATATGAATATTTCAAGATTTCTTACAAAATCTTATAAGCTTCCTTGGCTTACTACGGGTGTTGAAAAACTACAAAATTTAAGAAACAATTCCTTCAAAAAATTTAGTAGTATTTTTAGAAAAATATCAGCTTTATACGAAGAAATTAAATTTTCTAAATAAATATCTTTACAACCAATATATTTTAGTTTTTGAATCTAAAATTAAATCCAACCCTAAAGCCTTTTGGAGGTTCGTCAAATCGAAAAAAAGTTCTTCCAATATGCGAAGTGCTGTTTTTTATAAAGATAAAAAGGCTGATGATGCCGCTAATCTTTTTGCCGAATATTTTGAATCCAATTTTGAATCTGACAGTAACAATTTTACTTTAAACGATAACTTCTTTAACCCATTTCAGCCTGATGGGGTGAAATTTCACCCCTTCATAAGCATTTTTTCTTTTAGCTTTCAAAACTAAATGGTCGGAGCTTTTTGTTTGATATTTTTTGGATCATCGTTTCCTCGAGCTTCTAGGCGGAGCATAGGGCCTCAACAACCCCTTTCCATTTCGTTCTGTTTTGAGCCAGCTGTTTGAGTTGGCCACAGGCATATCCCGACACGGTAACCTCTTTTTCCAGGCATCGCCTCCATGTCAGCTTAGGGCGTCCCCTCCTTCGGTTTCCTTGCGGGTTCCAGTCGAGAGCTTGGCGGCATACTTCGATGGGTGGTTTACGCAAAGTGTGGCCTATCCAGCTCCATTTCCTCAGTTTGATCGTTTGCCTTATCCTAGTTTTGTTTGCCTAGCTGTCATTGCTTATAGTGTTGGGCCACCAAATTTTTAAAACGCGGCGAAGACAACGGTTGACGAAGCTCTGTATTTTGCTGTTTAGCGCCTCGGTCGTGAGCCAAGTCTGGCAACCATATAAAAGAACTGACAGCACGTTGGACTTAAAAATACGGAGCTTGGTATGGATAGAGAGTAGAGACGAGTTCCAAATACTTCCCAGTTGGGCGGAAGCACCTTTAGCTTTTCCTATCCTCGCTTGTATGTCTTTTAACATGCTGTTGTTAGGGGATAGGATGCTGCCGAGATATTGGAAGCCTTCTACGTACTCAATTGCTTCCGTGCCGATGTTAAGGCCTGAGTTATTGATTGTGGGGTTGACGCACATCGTTTTTGTCTTGTTGATGTTGATGTGTAGACCAGCTTTCTCGGAATCGACAACGAGGTCGTTCAGCTTTTGTTGCATGTCTGAGTTTTTCACGGAGAGAACACATATGTCATCGACATAGTCAAGATCCTCAAGAGTTTCTGCAAAGTTCCAGAAGAGACCCCTGTTCTTTTCGTGGACAGTATCGTAAAGGATCTCATCGATGACAATTAGAAACAAAAGTGGAGAAAGCAGGCAGCCTTGCCGTACGCCGGAGTTTGTGCCATAAGGCATCTGAAGCCGTCATACTGGGATTTTATATGCGCTATCAGTTCTCTTGGCACGCCTCTCTGTACGAGTGCTCGCCAGATAGAATGTTGCGAGGCGCTGTCGAAGGCTGTGGTGTAGTCAATATATGCGAGGTGAAGTGACGTTTGCCATTCGTTGACCTGGTCGATGATGATCCTTAGGGTGTTGATCTGGTCTATGCAGGAGCGGTGAGAGCGAAAACCGGCTTGCTGCTTCTTTATTGGTTCATCCAGGTGTTTGGAGATGCGATTCAGCAATATTCTTGTAAATATTTTGGATGGAATCGACAAGAGCATAATTCCTCTGTAGTTGTTACATAGTGAGAGGTCATCTTTCTTTGGAAGTTTAATTAAGACTCCTAGCAGCTAATCATATGGAAGCTTTACATCGCTCCAAATCGCATTAAACAACGGTAGAAACAATTAAACAGACAACGTCGTATCGGTTTTTATGACTTCTGCAGGGATATCGTCAAAGCCTGGTGCCTTGTTGCTTTTTAATTGTTTAATAGCGCAACGATCTCCGATAATGATGGTGGGTAGATATTTAGCCACGCTGCTGTTGTAGGCACTGCGGCCGTATCGCTGTTGGGTGTTGTTTTTATTTTTATATTTATAACTCCACTTTCAGAAGTGGTAATAAGAATGATATTTCTAACTTTAGGTCAATCTCGAAGCTATCAACCATTTCGAAACTCTTTGAAGACAGCATTAACGACAAGTTGTATTTTCAAGTAAAGCGTCTAATTTGTCCTAATCAACACGGTTTCGTCTCAGGTCGTTCTACTGTATCAAGCCTGATAGTCTGCGCTGAAGATTGTATTTCTGCTTTTTAAAGTGGATACCAACTGGATACAATATATACAGATTTTTCTTAAACTATTGATAAGGTATCACACAATATATCGACCCCCTTTGCGCAAAATTATCGTATGTGCCAAAAACCAAATTTTTTTCTTTACTATACACTTTACTTTTCTTTTTATACACTTTAATATTGATTTATCTGAAAGTTACGGTGTAGCGAATAGAGGCATGGTACGAAAGGCTTACATAAAAGTATCACGTTCTACTTTTAATTAAAAAAAAAAGTAGTAAATATAACAACAATTACTATGCACAAAATATTTTTGCATGGCACATACGATAATTTCGCCCACAAGAAAACAATGCATTGATCAAATATACAGTCAATTTTTGGCGTAACTACAAGGATTTTAGCTACAATATTTCACCACGTTATGCGTTGTGGTATGTAGAACAAATTTGCATCAAAAAGTCAAAAAAAAAAAAAAAAAAAAAGGCACTTACGATAATTTCGCCAAAACGTTCGATATTGATATTAAAACTTGCTATCCTCATACAATAACTTTGGTCTTATTTAACCGATAAAACTTTCTTTGTAGTAATTGATAGTGTGAAATCTGCCAAATACATACCCTCATCTGGAGTTGCGCAAGTCAGCATTCTGGGACCATTACTTTTCACTCTGTTCATAAATGATATTAGTTCCTGATTTTTAAAATTTAACTTTCTCATTTATGCAGATGATTTCAAAATACATAATACAATCAACGTGAATTATAGAAAGTTTTTGTATGGTGTTGTTAAAACCGTCTTTCTCTAAGCATAAATAAGTGCTTTCAAATTGCGTTTTCCAAATCACATAACATCATCAAGTTATATTCTATTGGTACGTGTGTCTTACTTAGAGTTGATAAAACGTCTGTCTTAGGTGTAATCTACGATCCTAAATTTACCTTTACAAGTCATTTTGACTTTATTATATCTAAAGCATACGCTATGGTGGCGTTTGTTCGCAGAAATAGTTCTTCCTTTTCTGATCTATACACGCATAAAACTTGTACTCATCGTTCGTAAAATCTAAATTAGAATATGGAAACAATTCAATTTGGAAACCTTTCTATGAAGCGCATATAAATCGCATTGAACGTATACAATAGGTCTTCACTCGCTATGCTCTACGGGGTTTAAATTTTAGTGATCTTATTCCACCCATATAATGATCGTTGCTTACTTATTAGTCTAAAAACTTTGCAAAGTAAAAAAACAATACTGTCGCTCTTGTTTATTTTCAACGTAATAAGCGATGTCATTGATTGTCCACGCTTTTTAGCGATGATAAATTTTAATATTCCATTTAGAAGCCTCCGTTCTTGTGATTTATTTTATGTTGAATTGTTAAGAGCTAATTTTGCATTAAATACTCCTATCAATCGATCCTTAGTTGAATTAAATAAGCTATCTATAAAAGCATTGAAATTGATTTTGCGTGCTCAAAAATAATCAAAAAAAAAAATTAATTATTTTTACCACTAAGCCTAATTTAACATTATTTTGTTATTTTAACCCTACGATTCATAACCGGGTACCCGTGTACCTTTTTTGACTTTAAAGTGCTGCTGTGCCTATAATTTTTGAGATATGGACATAAAACTCCGAATCATCAGAGATTTTGGCTAAACTAAGACTTAAATACCAAAAAATTCAAAATATTTTCAATATTTTCTTTAAAAAATTATTTTAAATGTTTTACCCCCATAAACACACAACCGGGTCCCCGGGTACCCTAATGCAATTCCTATGTAAATGCCTGACATGTAAATGAAAAAACGTTTTTTTGTGTTGTTTTTATTGGAAATAAATGTCTTTTTTAATTATTTTATCATATTTTATATATATTATATTATAATTCATCCGAATCACTATCGTTGTTATTGTGGCAATTGTAGCATTTAGTAATTGTTATTGCGTGCTCATCGCATATCGGCGTGCTACATATGCTGCAATTTTTTCTAGTTTTTCTTCTGCGCTTATTTGGAAGAAGGTTGCACATGTAGCACACGCCCGTATGTGCTTTTCTGCCCCTTTGTCGTGCTGACGGAGATGTTGACGGACCTGCAGCACAAAGCACACTCTCCAACGGCCTTCCGAGGATGCTTTCAATTGCATTTTTTGTTGAAAATTGCCGCACGCTTTGCACATTTGAAATTCTATTTTCTATAACAGGAATGCACAGGTTTTCTGCCAGTTGACGCAGGAAATTCTTCCTGCGCGTCGTGGTGTATCGTGCAGTTGGATTATTTCCATAATATATGATGTGTGATGCAAATGCGCTCACATCAATGATGTTATAGAAAAATGCCATCGGCCATCTTCTTGTTTGTCGCTGGGTCGTGTATTCTTGGAGCGTTTGGTCCATAACGTCCACCCCACCTTTTGTTTGGTTGTAAAAATTGATAATTTCTGGTTTCCCATTCTCGTCAATTTGTGCATCATCATGCATACTAGAAAGAAGGATGACCGAGTTGGACTTCCGCTGCTTATATGAGAGCAGTGTTACGTTGTCGTGGAAGCCAAATAAACTTGAACCAACGTCTTTTTTTTTTGTCTTCTTTCATCTCCGCAGGGATGTAAGCTTTGTTGCGGCGGAGTGTACCCACAATACTGAGCTTTTCTACTTTTAGTTGCCTAGCCAACGGCAGCATCGTAAAAAAATTATCCATTGTGATATTTCGTCCGCTACCGTAGTATGGCCCAACTAAATCTCTCACCACTCTTTCGCCAACACCAACTTCACGACCAGTTTCTTGTTTTCCAGTATATATTTGGCCATGAAGTGGATATGAGTTTTTGGCATCGCAAATCCACCATACTTTTATACCATATTTTGCTGGCTTCGAGGGTATATATTGTGTGAATTTGCTGCTACCACGGTATGGATATAATTGTTCATCAATGGTCAAATATTCTGATGGCACATAATATCTGGCAAGATTTGCATTGAGCATTATCCAAATATCGCGAATTGGCGCCGCTTTGTCTTGACGCTGCCGCTCTACCCGTGTTCTGGGGTCGTCAAACCGCATAAAACGCAGCAAATCGAAAAACCTGTTTATTCCCATGGTGGCACGGAATATTGGGTGAGCCTGTGACGTCCACAAATCTCTTGCGTTTTCGTCATTAGAATGATTTGTGCCAGCCATCAAAATCATTCCAATGAACGCATAAATTTCGTTGATTGTCGTGTCTTTCCACTTCAACTGACGTCTATTGGGATTCGCTTCATTGTACGCATTATATGTGGCATGCGCTTTTCTATTTGTGTGGCGCACTATTATATCCACCATTTCCACTGTGAGGTATGATTTGAAACACTGCAAAGGCGTCATATTTTCAGTTATCCGCGCTGGACCACAGCGGTCTCTGAATATATTCTGGCTTCTCACTTGTTGGCAACTACGTGGTGTTCGCTGCCATTGTGTGCCGTCACGTGCAGTCATGTAGTCTGCTGGGTTTGTTGTTGGTGCATCTTCTTGCATAGCATCATCTTCACTTTCGTCATCAAATAAAATTTCCTCTGGTGCGTCAATAGCAGCTGCAATTTCGTTTGCGTTGTCAACATTCAAATCTTCATTCTCTGATTCCGAAACTTCGCCAGTATAGGACACATTTCCTTCATTTTGGTCATCCACAGGGTCCACTTCAAGGTCCTCATCTTGAGTCACTTCCTCAAATAAACTTTGAATATATGTGCTTCTTGCTTCATCACTCAAATTCCAGTATTCCCTTGAAGACAAATATCGGTCGTTGCGGCTCATTTTTCACCAACTTCACTGTTCAAATATTCAACACAGAATGACGAAGCAAATGAAATATTTCAATTTTACGACACAAATGAACATCTGCTATCTAATTCAAAAGCAATTAAGCAAGTAGGTACCGAAAATAAGCAGAATAAGCAAATAAACAACCCTTACATAAAACCAGTTTCTGCCTACTTGTGTCGCTTTAGGTACTTATATACGAACAGAAACCAGTTTTTTTTCCAAATATCAAATTTGTACAGTTGAGAACGCAAAATATAATCAACAACAAAAATATTTACAGGAAAATATTATTTTATTTCAATAAACGCAAAACAACCTACTTCGGGTACACGGGTACCTGGTTATTAAATTAAAGGAGTTTTGCTGGTTATGAATCGTACGGTTAAAAATATTGTTTTTATTGTTATTATGTGTTATCTAATTCTTATCTTAACCCATTAAAGCCCGCTCATAGAACGGCTCGTACGATTTTGATGTAGTTCTGTAATATGAGTCTGTGAAACCATAGAAGTTGATAGAAAAAATAAAAAAAAATTTATCTGAGCACACAACTGAGATATGACACGGGTAAGGTTACAGGTGAAATTTCCAGGAATGTCAAAAAACCGCTGTCGGTTTTTTTACTTCCATAGAATACACCTTAGGCTATCTGGAAAAGGTGCGCGTTTTTCGTTTTCTCCTTTTCCTATTTTTGGCAGCACTTTCCTCAGCAATTTTCGACACAAAAAATCTGCGATTTTTGCCTGTGATGTTTAACCTGTCAAACTTAAGGTAAGCCGTGGAAAATTAGACTGTTACACTTTTTTCTCTTTACTATAAAAAAAAAAATTGGCGCAATATCTCTCATCTAGCCTGCGCTAGAATTTCTTACGTGTCAACACTTTCTTCGTATGATATATAATACATTTTCATTAATGGGTTAAGGGCTGTTTGATAATTACAAACAGATAAATTTAATTAGTGAAAAATTAAACAAGGAATGATTTTTACGGCAAAAAACGTTTTACTTCTCAAGATAGTCTCCTATTAACTCGATACAACGTTCCTCCAATTTTTTGATCCCATCCAAAAAATACGTTTACGAGAGGTCCTCAAAATAGGCATCTGTTTCGGTAATGAGCTCCTCTCTGGTGGTGAATCTCTTTCCACCGAGCCATTTCATCAAGTTTGAAAACAGAAAATAGTCACTAGGGGTCAAATCTGGAGAGTATGTTGGATGATGAAGCAATTCGTACATCAATTCATGGAATTTTTCCATCGAAGCTGGGATCACAGTTACTAATCGACGGAAAAATCCTTCTTGTCTTTGCTCAAAATCGCCAAACACGCATTTGAATTAGTCACACTATTGCGTTTATGGTCGAGAGTGAACAAACGCGGCACCCATTTTGCGAATTATTTTTTCATATCCAAATAATTTCGCAAAACGTTTTACACCCATTCGTTTAAGATGCCTACGGCCTTAACAATATTATTTTTTATTTTAATGACCATTTCTGGTATGGCGACCTCATTTGGGCGTCCAGAACGTTCGGTGTCAATTGTGCTTGTACGACCGCATCGGAATTCAGTAAACCACTTGTGAATCATTCCAATGAATGGTGCAAAGTCCCATAGTATTTATCAGACCTTCTCATGGTTTGGATAATGGTTTTTTTTTGCCAAAAAAAATAATGCTTGGCGAGCACACAAAATTCACTTTTTTCCATTTTCGCCAAAATTCACAAGATCGTCTGCTGTCAATGGCTGCCAAACACAAACTAACAGCCCTATTCTACCAGCTTATCTAAGCTCACCACATTAACAAAATAGTTAATATTAACAAGTTGTTAATGTTCCGTATTCTGGTGAAAATTTAAAAGCTCTTTTCTTTACAATTTTGTTAATTGCACAAAGTATCTTAACAACGACAACACAATCTTAAAATGTATGTGTTTAGCTAAAGAATTGTTGTGCAAATAATAAAAATAATATAAATTAGAATATAATATTGAATTAATATAAATAAATCTGTGAAAAATTAAAGAGTTTTAACGGGTTTTAAGTTTTGATAATGAAGAAAATCAAAGATCGGAAAAAATTGAGCGATGGCGCTATTTAAAACGTCTTCAAAATGAAAATGATTCATTCCATCTACCTCTTCATCTATTGTTTTATTTCTATCCAACTCTAAATACAATTAAATATCGAAATGAAAAATCTAAATATAATAATATACATATGCCAGCCAAAAGTTGAGGGTGCTGCCGGCAAAAATTTTATATAAAATAGGAGCTGCTCCTGCGTGGTTCACTTAAACTTTGTTTGGCTATTGAAAAATGTAAATTTGTGTTTCAAATAAAAACAAAAATCTTGAGATTACTTAATTCTTTACATTTTCCATTTTGCTTGCTGATATAATAAACAATAAAATTTAATCGAAAAAACAGCTGGCGTTTGAATGCTATGAGTTTCACATTCTCACCACGCGTGGTGAACTT
Source organism: Coremacera marginata (assembly GCA_914767935.1). Taxonomy (NCBI): domain Eukaryota; kingdom Metazoa; phylum Arthropoda; class Insecta; order Diptera; family Sciomyzidae; genus Coremacera; species Coremacera marginata. The sequence continues at coordinate 152,572,837 of OU612046.1, read as the reverse complement.
TTAAGCTTTTTAGAGCTTTCAAATTGCAAATGATTTTTTAGAATATGAACATTTACATTACATAACAATAATATTAACAAGAGCTCCTTAACAATTCCTTGTTAAGTTAACAAGCAGAATAGAGCTGTAAGCGTCGCAACGAGCTGACAGTCTATTAACAGAAGGTAGTTGACAGGATCAGTGTTGTATTTAAAGTTACTACGCGGGAAATTTCATTTTTCAATGAATTATCAAATCGCCCTTACTTAATTTATAATATATTAATTTTGTAGTCAGAAAGAAAATTATTCGCTTGATGAAATAAATAAATAAATAAAAAAAAAATCTTCCCAAAGTCATTAGGTTGAGTAGAGCAAACATGTCCAGTAGACTCGGTTAGATTTATACAGAAAATACTTAAGTATTTTTAATTCGATAATTGTGAGTGAAATACTTTGGGCAATTAAAAGTTCAAGAATTGTCAAAGCCGGGCCGGTTCTGCTCAAAAAACTGATTTTGTAGGGGTTACAATTTGCGGTAAAAACACAAACTATATATTTTGATGTAAAACTAGGTAAAGAATCTGATTCTGGACTTAAAATTGGTGAATAATTTAGTCTAATGCCACCAAATTCATTGGAAGCGGAATTGGAGTTTTTTTATAATACGAGTATTTTTTTTAGGCTTACCCATTAGGTCGATGCTGATGATTTTTAACAAACTTTTTTATGCAGTACTGATGACCATTTAGTGTAGACAGTAACTAAAGAAAAATTATAAAATTTTGACCATTTATAGAAAAGGTACGATTTTTTTTTTTTAAGTGCTTTTTGAAAGTAGCACAGTATGAAATATAGTAAACTTTGTTTCAGTCATTGTGAATGCGTTTCTATTACTGCGTACTTTCTGTTACTGCGTACTCTTCAACTGGCATCAAATTGGTGAAGTTCGAATTCATAGTTCTTAAGATTGTTTGCAAAAACTTGAAAAAGAGCTAAAAACCCGGATTTCTGATACTCAAAAAGTTTCTTTGGAAAAATAAATTAATTTCATTATTGTAACCATTTTCGCAGTCATAAAATATAGTTGGCTTTTTTTTTTTTTTAAATGTGCTCGCCATTTTGGATCTGTCATATTGAATTTGAACTTTTTACAAATTTTGCCTACCTGGCCCATGATTTGCATGTTTAATAACTTAAACTATTAATAACTATTACAATTTAAACTATGACCCAAAGGTTAGGCTGGGGAATCCTTAAGAATTTCCAGTCAAACTTCTTTAACAAGTTTTTTTTTAATCTGTTTCGAAACTATTTCGAAAAATTTACATTGAATTATAAAAACTTTGCTTCATTGACTGTGCACAGTTTATTCGTAGTGATGTTAAAGCTCACTTCTATTACGTTAATATATTCAGTATATTAAAAGGTGTTTTTCACTTATATTATTCCCATTAAAGTTCCATTAAAATAAAACAAAAAAGTTTTGATTAAACATGATTACTTGAATTTATGTGCATCATATCTTCAATTAAAGAATGACATGTAATATCTTCGTTAAGAAATTTAAGAACACCGAATTGTTTTTTAATTTAATTTCTCACAGATTTTTATACACAAATATATATAATTTATAACAAAAGCCAATAACCATTGACTTGTAAGTAAGAAAAAGTAAAAAAGGGCCCCTTAAGCTAACTTTTACGCAAAAACTTATGAATTATATAGTATCGAAAAAGTATTATTTTTAAATATGTATTTTGCCAAAATGGGCGTGCAGTTTTATGTATCTATATAACTGCGTCTTTTACCAAACTCAACTGTACAATCCTAACATACAAATCTGCACCAGTTTTTCAATATATTAACTACTAAAATTATTATTTTGAAACATATGACAACTAAAAGACTAAAGCTTGAATTTATTCAGTAATCGTAAAATATATAAATTAACATTTTTAACTGTAAGTATAACAATAATATTATTAATAATAATTACCTTCAAAAAATGATGAATATATTTTCTAAAATTCAAGTATTATCCATGCATTCGAATATGTTTAGCAGTCAATTAACAAAAAAAATCTTCCTCTACTGAACACAACAAAGAAAAACAAAATTATACAAGAAAGAGAAAAACAAGAAAGATAAGAGCGATAAGTAAATTTTAAAATATAAAATATTTATAATATTTTCGAACACATACATATAGTGTAGATCAAGTAAATGTACAAGAAATTTTCGAGCATCAAAATTATTACTTCTTAGCTGCACTTCAAATCATTTTAAATAGTTTTAAGTAACTGATCGGAAAACTTCTACAACAGCAAAACCATAACAACCATAACAACTAAATGACAAGCGTACAATTTGGACCAAGTACATAAAAACCAAAAAGAGCACTACAATTTCTTTGTAGTGTTGTGTAGAAACAACCAATCAACCTTAGCATAAAATGCATTTTGAAAAAACTGGAAAACCAATTAAAACAATTTTAACACAAAAAGTAGCATTTTTAAATAGCATGTACTTAAATAATACTTATGCACTACTAGCAAGTAGTTGATCTATAAAAAAAAAAATTAAACAGAATGTTGCGAGCATAAAAATCAATATTGCATGGAGGAACTGAAGATTCTATCTAGAATTTGAGTAAGATAATTACTATGATTTATAATTCACGATCTAAGAATAAAGATTCATCGTTGAAGGTTCATGAGTCATGATGATTCATAGTTAAATTTGATTATTCATATTAATTTTTATATCCATTTAATTCATGATTGATAGATATTTATGATTTATGGTCTAATCATTATTCATGATCAATGATTCGTGATGTATGGTCAATCGTTTATATGATTTAGGATTTATGATTCATAATTCACGATTAATATTTCGTTATATGTGATTCAAGACTTTTGAGAAATGTTTCAAAATTGAAATAAATGAATCAATGAATCATTGTTCAAGTTATATTATTCCTATTGGTTTTAATATTCATATTTATGATGACGTATGGCTTATGATTATTTATTAATGTTTCATGATTTGCGAATAATGTTTCATGTTTTAAGATTCGTGAATTCGATTTATCGTATTTGTTTTAATATTACTGTGATTTGTAATTCACGATTCATGATACAGAATTAAAATCTTATGCTTCATGATTCATTATTTTTAATTTAAGGTTCATAATTTATGATTTAAGGTTCACGCTTTATGATTGAAGATGCATGAATCATGATTCATAGTTTTAGTTATCTTATTCATATTCATCTTATATTCATATGTCTAATGATTCATTATGCATGATTCATAATTAATGTGACCAACTGTTCAGAAAAAATCGGAATCATTCCGAAATTTAAGGGCAAGTTCCGGTGTTCCCAAATTGAAGCTTCGGAATGCCACAATTTTCTGCTCTATTCCGAAATATACCGAAATTTAGCTCAGATAAAAAAAAAATATTACGTCAAATTAAGAAAATACCACCCAACTGATGGTAAACCACCTAATCTGGTGAGAGTGGCAATCGCATACTTTTGCACAGAGTTGTAAAAAAATGCAATAATTTTGTATTGCAACCAGTGACTTCATAGCTAATGTCTTCAAGATTTGTTTGAAATCTTTACATCATTTTTGATTGCAATGACTTCAACACAATAAGTCCTAGAATCATTGTGTGTTATTGAATGCATTCAAAAGAATTGAAGTCACTGCTGACTTCTCTAAATTTTACGTCGCAGTCATGACTGAAATGCTTAATTAATTGCATTCATTAATTCTTAAGATAAGATTACAATCACTGCATTAAATTGTCTTTGTAGTCAATTTGAAGTCATTAAAGTCATATAATTTCAATCTTTCAAAATAAATTAAATCATGACCGAGAAAAATCATTAAAGCCACTATATATACTTTGTCAGCCTAAACTCTACTGTAAACAATAGAGCCCTGCGTGAGTATATTAGTAGAGCCCTGCATATCAAGTGAATATACCCTGATTCTCTGCTGTAGCAGTCACTGCAAGCAAAACAGTGCAAAGCAGAAATGGGATAAAGGAAATTTTTTATTCTTTAGCAAGAGAATATATTCAGGGAGACGAAAAAGCATACTCATGCAGTGCTCTGAGTACATTGCTAGTAAACAATTTCAAACTCTAATTTGTATCAAAAAACAATTTAATTCCAAAACGGTACGAAATTAGTGAACAATTGCAAAGAACATGTTTTGGTTTGGTTTTTGGTTTTTTTTGTACCTAATAAAAAACTTTTGTTAATATGATAATTATTTTTTTTATTTGTGTAATATAAGTCGTTTTATAGAACTTGTATTTTGAAATTTTTTTTTCATTTTTCAAAATGACTTCAAAACTTTTTGAATGGTATAAAAAGACTTCAATTGAATGCAAATTATTTAAACATTTCAGTGACTTAAAACATGATTTCAACTGACTTCAAATATTTTATTGACTTCAAATCATACTTCAATCATAGAGCATGAATCAAAGCACTTCAACAAAAATTTTAACGAACTGATTTCGAAATCATGACTACAAAATGATTGCTAATTTCCAAAAATTAAGTCATAAAATAAAAAAGTTATTGAATGACTTAAATATTTTTTTTTTTTTTTGCATTCTGTGCCAGTTTTCGATTGCATGAATGAATTCTTTTACAATTCTGCTTTTGGATGAGTCAATCATATTTTCTTTCAATCGAATTACCAGAAAAATATATTGTGAGCTGATTTGTTTTGCAGTTATCTCAAAAAAAAATATAATTTAATCTCCAAATATAAATAGTTCAGGTTTGTCAAACACAACTTGCAAGTTTATTGCTTCGATTTCTTTGGATTGCTTAAATAAATCCAAAAATTACCTGAAGAAATTCCTAAGAAAGATAAACACAGCTTCAAACCGAAAGCTAGTAACTTCTTCTGTAAATGTGGATTTGATAAACATCAGAAATGATTGATTTTAATGTTTGATGTCGCACATTGCTTCGTTCTTTTAAACTATATTAAAATCACAAAAGTTGCCAAATTAACGAATAAAAAAATATTTGGATTATAAAGAATCCGAAATATATTCCGAAATTTCACTAAAAGTAGTTGGTCACATTATTCATAATTAATGATTCCTGGATCGTGATTTTGTTTCAGAATTCATGATTAAATAATGGATATTAATGATTCAAGATTCATGAGTCATGATTCACAATTAATGACTTCATTAATGACTTCTGCTATATATATATATATATATACATTTATAGTGGTCCCCGGTTAATGCGCCCCGCTTAACCGGGTTTCCCGTTCAACTGAGCCGAAAAGAAAGCAAACTGAATATTCTTAATATCCTTTATTGAGTTTCCCGGCTAAATGCGTTGAAAATTAAGCATTTTAGCTGACGCAAAAAAACGGGGATCACTGTATGTATATATATATATATATCACAGGTATATGAACATGTAGGAGCGTGATTACCTTATTTTAAAATTGGATGAAAACACATTTTAAAGAGGTTCGTTAAAACAGAAACTTGTTTATTAACCATTCATAAATAATGAGTAATTTTTATATTCATACAATTCGAATCAAAATGCATAATTCGTAAACAATAATTAATAATTCATAATTCATGGTCCATAATGTATAATTAAAAATTCATAACTCATAATACATAATTCATAATTCAAAATTCATAATTCATAGTTCATAACTCATAATTCATAACTCATAGTTCATAATTCATTATTCATAGTTCATATTCATAATTCATGATTCAGAATTCATAATTCATAATTCATAATTCATGATTCATGATTCAGGATTCATAATTTGTTCATCATTCATAATTCATTCATCATTCATAATTCATTCATCATTCATAATTCATAATTCATATTTCATAATTCATATTTCATAATTCATAATTCATAATTCAAAATTCATAATACAAAATTCGTAATTCATAATTAAAAATTCATAATTCATTTCATGATTCATAACTAATCATTCATAGCTGAAAATTTATAATTCATTATTCATGATTCATAACTCACATAATCCACGATTCATAATTCATCATTCATAATTCATGATATAATAGTCATGTTTTTCCTCATCCATTTTATTTAAAAATGAAAAATAATAATTCCGGCAATATTGATATAATTGCCAGCAATATTCTGTCTATTAAAAGAATTTCCCCGTAAACAAACCCACACAAAGTATGAGCGTAAACTTTTCACATAACCTAACTACCTGTCTTTAAATATAAATTAAAAACTAAATGATTTTTAATATTTGTAAAAAGGTTTCCTACAGCAAAAATACTCTTTTTAACAAAAATCAAAATATGTACTTCTAGAAAAATAAAACTACTTTTTTTAACCTTATATTTTCAACTTACACCTGCACACCAAAAATATAACTAATAACCGACTAGAAATTTTGAAATAAATTTTAACACATTTGAGCTTATATATATGACCACATCAAAATTGTATCAAAATTAAATACTGGCCATATATTAAAATGTATTTTTAATAAAAATTTGTATTATAATTGAATGCTCAGTTTGTATTAAATTTTAATACTGATTGATTTTGTATTAATATGTTATGCTGAAGTACGTATTTATTAAACTGATTATGGATAAGATTTAAATGCTCAGTCCTTATTTAATTTTAGTACTGAAACCAAAATTCAATGCTAATTTTTTATTAAATTTTTTCCATACTTGAATATGGAATGAGTCTTAAAAGTAAATAAGTATTGATTATTTTTATTATTAAAACTAAAGCATAAGTTTTAAATTGTCTACCATTGTAGGTCTCAAACTCATGTCATCAATGAAATGAAAGTTATAAGCATTGCTTGTACACCGCACTGAAATAAAAAATTGTGCACACAAACTATATTCTAAAGCTTTTTTTTTACCGAAAAAGTAACTCTGAATCATTATCATTTTGAATCTTAAGAAACTGAAAATTTAAACGGAAGGTATTAAATATTATACAATATGGCTTATAATTAAATCGTAATTTTTGTACCGTATTATAATATAATACAAAATATATTGTTTATACATTTTTTTTATCTATTGGATAGTATTTTTTTTTTAATACTTTTTGTATACACTCGTATAAAAATTTATTCCAATATTTCTAACCGTATATATTTCCAAACAATTAAGACAAAATTCATTTCATTATTTGAAATAAGACACAAGATTCTTAAGTATAATAAATTAAAATATTATCAAAATTAATTCTTATCAACGTATTTTATACATTTTAGAAAAAGAATCCTTTTAGAAAAAAAATCCTTTAAAAAAAATATAAATAAGAACAGAAAAACGGCCTCTAATGCTTAAAACTAAATTTTCTGAAGAAATAATGATGAAATTATAATAAAAGTTGTAATTAGAACAACTTATAAATGAATATAATTTAATAGAAAAAATTATTATTGAATAAATATATAAAATTATTGTGCAAATATTTTTAATTTAAAATATCGCATTAAGAAAAAATGCACATTTTCAATTGTGAATTATACAATTCAATGTAAGAAACGAGTGTCGAAATTTCTCTTGCAAAGTATAAACGTTGAATAAATATATATGCAAGCGATACTACAGTTGCATTCAAACCTGAAAAGTAATGCTTATGAAACTGTGTTTATGCATAGAGTGTAAGTGAAGTTAATGTAGCATTTCTTATATGATTTATTATTGAAAGGCATGTTATTGATTCAAATATTTATTAAAGAATATGTATTTAAAATTAAAAGCTGATGCAATTATAAAAAATCACTTACTTGCATTTAATGAATGGAATTTACAGTACAGTATTTAGCCGCTAGTTTATTTCATTAAAATTAGTAAAAATCAACGCAAAACAAAATCTATTAATTATTCTTAAAAATGTTCGAAACGATGCAATTACAAATTACATCCAATTTTAAAATTCCAATTAGGAAAGGTAAAAAAATCATATTCCATGAAGTAAAAATAAAACTACAATTACCAAATAAGTATAAAATCAATGTTTATGTTAATGAAAGTCTAAATATATTTAAAATAGTTATAAAATTAAAAAACATGCAAAATATAACTGTGCATTACAAATACAACTACTATGCTAATGAAGATGATGATGATGAAATCAATAAACTACAGTAAAAAGAAATGCAAACATATACAATTTAAATCAGTCTAATAAAGGAAATGTAATAAATAAAGTTTGCGTGTCAGTTTTTTTTTATTTGTTTTAAAAGTTTACAGATCAAGGTTACTAATGAATTAATTTGAAAATATGACAAGTCGAAGTTATATGGTTGGTGAGTAAAAACAATGAGATATCCAAAATATTCATATAATCAAACGATATAGAAGTTTCGTGGTAAACTTACTCCAAGTACTTAAAAAGAAAAAGCAAAGAAAAATAGAAAAAGAAAAGAAAACGCAGTGTAAGAACTGGAATAAAAGTTAGTTGAACACGTTGAAATTCACTAAAAAGTTTGAAAATAACACTCATAACTGTTTGACAATTTGACCCTAAGGTTTAAAAAGCACTGTAGTAAGATTATGACAAGCAATGGAAAAGCAGTATAAAAACTTGGGAAGCAGTGAGAAATTACGAATTCACTGACCACCTTCAACAAGTTATTGCGAAAATTAAAATAATATTAATCAATTTAAAGAGAGTTTAGAAAGTCTCTCTCACTGAGCGGAGAGGAAGATAGAGCGCAAAAACTTTATATAAAAAAAGAGTGCAAAACTTGCTGTAGGTGATCAGTGAATCCGCCTTTAAGTTTTAAGACGGTTAAAGTTAACACAAAAATATATCATCGAAAATTACAATTTTTTCAGCGTTTACAAACTTTGAATTTTTTTCAAGGCTCTTGCTACTGCTTTAACTTGTGCTTTCGAAAAATCAAACAGTCGCAGCATAAGCAGAAGCAGAAAACTAGTTTCAATAGTTCGCAAAGTGCTTCGGTGCTCGACAACGTCGGCAGTCCATCGTCTTGATTGACTGAAACTGTTCGCAAAATCGAAAGTCGAAGCAGCAGCAGTTGTTCAATTTTCGTAAGTCGAAGCAGCATAAGTTTTTCAACAGTAGTAGCAGACTGTTTTGCTCTCATGAGTTTTGCTTATTATTTTTAACTTTTGTTTGATCACTCGATTTATTAAATTTTTTCAATTTTGTTATGATTATGATTGCATTATAACTATAATTGTTCATTGGTTAGAAAGAATAAGCAGAAATTATAAGCGCAAAACAGTCTGCTACGACTGTTGTAAAACTTATGCTGCTTCGACTTACGAAAGTTCAGCAACTGCTTCTGCTTCGACTATCGACTTTTTCAACGGTTTCAGTTAATCAAAACGACGACTGCCCAAGCGCTTTGCAAACTATTCAAACTAGTTTTCTGCTTCTGCTTATGCTGCGACTGTTTGATTTTTCGCAAAGCACAAGTTGAAGCAGTGGAATGCTTTGAAGTTATGAAAACAGTTAGTGCTTAAAAAAGCAATAATTTGACGACGTTTGCTATTTTGACTGCAACAATTTAATCACTGAATTTTTTCCAATTAAAGCACGCTGTACAATAATTTTTAATTTTTTCGATAACAATATACAACAATAAACGGATTATGATAGCAGAGTCAAAAAAAAATTAACGAGTGCATCGACGTTTTGAAAGTTTGCGTCTGAATTTATTTAGTATGGGTTTTAAAAATACACTTTCTACATCTGTAAGTATAACGAAACGAACGTTGAACGTCGCACAGTGGTATATAAGACCCCGTTTTTGAAAATGAATTCACACAATTCTTTTAGCCATCTCAAAACTAATTTTTTAAGTCCATTTTTTTATTAGGAATTAAAAAACATTTATAAATTTATCAATTTCAGTGAAAAATTTCTTTTTTTATAATAATTATATGTTACAGTTCTAAAACCTACAATCTTAGGATACTATTTTCTTCTGGACAAATTTTTTTTGGAAATAAATTTTGATTGCTACGTATATTGTCATCATAGCTCTCTTCACAATGATCATCGCCGTCATCATCCCCATCATGTTTTGACAAATAGGGCTGCCAGATATTCAGTATTAAACAGTACGTCACGTATTTTGAATTAGATTTTCCCGTATTTTTTAAAAGGTTATGTGCATTTTATTTTCACATGCGTGAAAATAAATACTGCACTTTTTCCAGTTTCAACGATCAACTAACTTAATTGTTCCTAGATATAACTACCTTAACAGTAGCAGATTCTTCTTCATTAGCACCGTCAGACTTTTGACCGTCAGACATGCAACTTTTAATCATTTCATGACATTAAATCTATAAATCTATTGCTCTTTTTTATACTATTTTCAGATATTAAGTTATTATATATAAGTTATAATATTAATTAATTCGCATAAATAGTTATTTTGCTAATTTTAATTATAATTTAATTTGTTTAGTTTTAATTTTATTTTAATGGTTCATGTGACTCTTATTTATTTATCTGTGACTAACTTAATTTATGTAATTTAATATCTGATTTTCAGTTATAATAACTACAATTAAATGTTAGTTTTAAGTTAACAACATAAGTTGTAATACCTATGATTATGTCTCTTGCTGTACTCGTACTATAAAAGACTAAGTCTTAATGTACGCCAAAATAAATAATAATATTTCGTATTCGCATATTTATTTATTTACTAGCGATACCCGGTCTGCGTTACTACAGTCGACCACTATATTGGTATTCCACTATATTCCACTATATTGGTATTCTATATTTAATAAATTTAAACTTTTGTTAGACCGTTAATTTGTCCGATGCCCCTTCCAGTTTCCCAGTAGCAAGACATCACCAAATTAGTAACTCCATTCTAAGTTCATTGAAACATTGTTTCATTCGGTGACATTTACTTCCAAAGCTATTTGATTTCAAAAATTTGGCTTGTATGGGTGAAGCCACATCTTCTTGTTCAATGCTCGTCCCAGTTTTCTATTAGAAGGACATCACTTAGTGGTAACTGAGCTTAAATGTTCTGTGAATTTTACTACTATAACTATTCTGTGTCGAAAATTTCCATTCTGAGCTTAAATGTTCTGTGACTTTTACTACTAAAGCTCTTCTGTGTCGAAAATTTGACTTGTGTGGACAAAAACATGCCCCATTTTGCAATGCACATACTAGTTTTCCACTAGAAAGACATTTTAGTAACTCCATACGGATTATTATGCAATAATAAATTACTATGCGATTTAGTTCCAAAGCTCTTCAATATCAAATATTTTAATTGTTTGAGTGGTGCCACGCCCCCTTTTTCAATTATCGCTTAATTTTACCAGTCGAAGTACACAACTAAATAGTAAGCTCGCACGCGATTTTCAATGATGTGTGACTTATAGTTCGAAAGTTAAAACGAAAATTTGGGGTGTTGAAAAAGTGCCCCGACCCAAGCCCATAAAAAATAACAGTAGAACGACACGTATAAACTGAAGTCAAATACCGAATTCCGAGGTTGTACGATCTGTAATTCCAAAGTTATTCGGATGGGTTGTAACAGTGAGCGTTGCAGCATTTATATATATAGTGATCGCCACTTGGACCCATAGCACCTTCATATCAAGTTTCACTATCAAAACACGTACAGTTCAGGAATTACCCAAACCGTTCTAAAAGCACTACAGTAACAGTTTTTCATGCACACAAAATAACACAAAAATTGTACATTACAAAAGGTCAGCGTTGGAGTAATAGTTTAGGAAGAGACGAATAAGTAACTCAAAAAGTTTGAGAAGCATTAGAAATAACGTTTAATCGCCTAACAATGACTGGAAATCAACACGAGAGTTAAAGAAACATTGCAATAACAATCAGCAAATAGAGATGACTAGAACGTCAAACTTTTTTAACTTTTAATCATTAAAAACAATCGATATTATTATTACGCAAGCGCATTTTATGTGATGACTATCAAATCTATACTGAAAAAGATTTTCATAAATAAGGTAGCAATTGAAAGGTTTTGCTGTGAAGATGTGCAATAAGGTCCAATTTTTTCTAAAATTATGTGTGTTTTTTATAAAAAGCTGAAACAATTTTCTATGAATAAAAACAAATTTCTTTATAATGCCTAAAAGTATGTGATAGATTTTTATAATAATGCTATGCTAAGTAATAACTGGGCTACTTAACAATTCAACAGAAACATGGAAAGTTTCGATAAAATCCTTAGTTCAAAGGTAAAAATAGTCCTTTACACAAAAAAAAAATGACTTATCACTTGATATTTGTTTATATTGGCGTTTTAACGCCCCACGGGATAACTAGTTGAATTAAAACCAACGTTTTGTCAGATTGAAATCAAAATGTTTCAAAAAAGTTAATAAATTTAAATTCTAATGTTATTGCATTTTTAAACGTCATCAATTTCGCTAATTTCCTAAACTAAGATTTGTTTTTCAAACCTGATTTGAAAGTCAATTTATAACACAATAATAGCATACTACTTTTAAAAATGATAAATTGCTTTACAACGAGACTAAAAACAATTCTCACTTTTATTTTTCACTTATTGAGAATTATTCAAATTTAATTTAATTTGCATGATCAATAAAATTTTATAAGCTTATTCAATTTCAAACGATATCAAGTTCTGATTCTCGAAAAACATTCAAACTAAACATTTTCGAGTACACATATATGTGGAATCATTTAACCTCTGGTGATCCCAAGAATAGCAAAGACACGATAAGCATCATCAACAGTATATAAGAGAGGAAAAAATTAAAATTAGGTGATCAAGTAGCAAGAGCGTTTAAGTTTTGAGGTATGTTTGAAGCTTTCATATAATAATTTTTAGGAGAGGATTAAACTATTTGCTCAAATCTATAAGATAACTCACTGCTAAAATGCTAAAATAATTATGTGGAGAACGAGAGCGTATTTTTTAAAACTAGTTTAGTTTTTTGCGAGGTATATTGAACCTGGTAGTAGTTGTACTTGAAATTCTCTCTTGTTTTGGGTACAGCACCTGTCAAAATCAGGTTTTAACGAATAAAAGCAAAACAAATAACAAAACTTGCAAATTATAATGTGCTATGTGTTTGACAGCTGCTGTACCCACCATTTGGAGACGACACTACCATGTTAAATATACCTTCGTTTTTTGCACTGATTTCATAGCTTAATAGCAAAATAACAATAATAATGATCATTTTCATCTCTTCGGACTTGGCTGTTCAACTGGTTTCTTATTGTCTTTAGTTTGTTGCCGCTGCTTGTACGTGTCGCATCACGAGTTGTAGTAACAGCTCGAAAAATTTTTAGCTTACGTTTTTTCACCGTGCTCAAGTGTTAAAAATTTAAATTTTTAAGCATATAAAAAAAATTGTTACAAAGAAAACGTGTGTTTAAATACAACAAAATGCACTTCAAAGTCAATAAAACTTTTTTGGCTCTTACGCTGGTCTTATTTAGCGTGATTCAGTGCGAAATTGCAGGTAACCGAAATAATTTACCACAAAGGTTTTTATTGTTATGCTAATAAGCCAGGGTCGTTGAGAGCCATTCCGCAGCACAGTGGAATGAATTAACAAAAAAAAAAAAATTAATAAAAAAAAATAATTCAATACACCCCGAAGAAGGTGGAAAATACTAGCGAAACGTCGGGAAAACATGAAATATACTTTTTAATTTGCATCTATACTGGGACAAAAAAAGAAAGCAGCATTTATTCAAAAATAAAAGCGATAAAATAGTTTCAAAACAAATTTTAACTACAGGAAGTGCATGTTTCACACGATTTTTTTTTTATTCACTTTAAAGTGTAAATTAAAATTCACTTAATTATAAATCTCAAAAAGATTTTACACCTGGATAGTAAAGTACTTTAAATAGTCAAAGAGAGACTTTAAATAGTTTAAAAGGAGCACCTCTAAAAAATCTTTTTGGAGCCACAAAAAATTACCAATATGGTATTATTTTTGAACTTATACATTTTATGTTCGATCTAAGGATATGATATACCATTAAAAGGGACTTAACTAGTATTATATTTTCCTCTCAGAGCTTTTGGACTTTCAAAGTCATATTCGACTGGTAAGCCTTGCTACCTCAATTTCACCCCCAAACCCCCCTTTTTCCACCGAACTTAATTTATTTTCTCAAAAAATTTAACTTCTTAAAAATGTTTTCAATTCTTGCTCGAAAAGTACATTATTTGGCAATGAAACAAATAAATTATAGCAATTTTAAAGTGTAGTATTACCTACAAAGATTCTTAAAACCAAAGTTGTTTTATTAATGTTTGTCAAACATAATGATTTGAGTTATTGAATATTTGGGGTTTTTAAGAAAACTTATATCAATTTTTGTGAAAAGTTTGGGTGTGGCTTATGAGAGGATTACAAAATGGCAGTTAAAGATATTGATTTAAAAAATTTTTTGTATATTTTTAAATAAGTATTTAATATTTGTATTATTGTATTTTTGTAAAAGTGTCTATTTTGGAGGAAAGGATATCTCGGATTTGGAAAATCTGAAAAAAACAAAAAAGATCCTGTTAGGGCTGTTTTGATCTAGTTGTTTTGTGAAAAAACATTTTTTATTTTATTGAAAATGTTGAAAAAATGGATAAAAAATTGAAATTTTTAATAAAATTAAAAGTTTTTTCACAAAACAACTTGACCAAAACAGCCCAAGCCAAAGACATTGGTCAAAATATATCTCCACATTCATATCAAGAAGATATGTCAAGTTGTTTTGTGAAAAAAACTTTTTTATTTTATTAAAAATATTGGGAAAAAATTGGAAAAAATTTAAAATTTTAAATGAAAACAAATTTTTCTCAAAACAAACAGAAGACAACACTGCCGTCATAAGGAAGAGAGCGGCATCTACACTTTTCAAATTTCTCAGGAAAATGCCTAAAAATAAAAAGAAAATATATTATGGACAAGGGATGGAATTATTATAAAAATTTAGTTTGTCCGGATAGTTAAATACTACACAGTATTAATTATACAGGATTTTTAATGAACTTACCAATAATGCAAAAACTGTGGCATAAAATACTGTATTTGCCGCTTTTTGCTTGCTTCTTCTTCAAATTCAGGCAATTGAAAAATTTTAAAAAGTCGTATCTACATTACTTTTTACATCTATAAAGAAAAAAGGTTGCTTATTTTTGTTTAAAATGTCATCAAAACCATCTTACCGATATAAAGGCACCATATTATTAGGGTAAAACCGAATGTACAATATTTATTTACAATCAATTAATTACAAAAATTTCCTTGACGCAAACTTTATTTTGTATGACTCAAAAAAAATTTGTTTATAAAAAACAAAGTCAAAGTGCGGCATCTACATGTAGATACGACATTTTTGACTCTGTTTCTGTAGATACTGCGTTTTATCATGGAATGATACCTAAATTTTGTGTAGATACGACAACTAAGATCAAAATATTTAGACTTGAGGCCAAAAATTCGTGATTTTTATTTTATAATCCTAAAGAGGTTGGATAACAAATAAGGAAAATACAATAAAATCAATTTTGATTTTCATGCTAGATGCCGCCCTCTTCCTTATGACGGCAGAACAAGACTAAGCATTAAAGGATTGGTCAAAATATTTATATAAGATTGATATAGTTTTTTTTCAAAATTTTTAATTTATAAAAAACGGTGGCTCGCGGAAGTCAAAATTAAACAAATGCTTTTAACTTAAGGGTAAGAGTAGAAGCATACGATTTTGTAGACCTTTAAAAAAAAACTCAATGTCAATCCTTGAAAAAAAGTTTCATTAAGGCCCTCAAAGAATTTCAAGTCAATCCCCGATTAGTTTTTGAGTTTTTTGTTTTCTTCGTGTCTCAGGGATTTTTTTATTACGAGGAAATAGTGTCACAAGAACACAACAAAATGTTTTTTTAAAAGTTAAAACATTCTTAAAAAATCACTACAATGTAAAAGTATATGAACATATTATTACAATGGAAATCTTATTATTTTAATTTTAATAATTTGTAATTTGTTTTATTTTCATAAATATATTAATTTCTTTATGAATACTTTTTTAATGAGACTTTTAATCAGAAGCGCCAACTTCAAAGCTTTTGTATTCATAAAAAAATTAATATATTTATGATAATAAAACAAATTAGAAAAAAATCAATATAATAAGATTTCCAATGTTGTAATATGTTTAAATAAATTATCAAATATGACCAAGAAATTAAGAGGAAAAGTAACTTTAAAATTAATTTTTTACTTTAGAGTGATTTTGTAGTCGGTTTTTTTTTTTATTTTAAAAAAGTTTTTATATCTTTCTTTTTAGAGAATATGATAAATTTCCAAAAAGTGTATAATCTTCATTAATACAATTGTTCTTAAAAAAGTTGTTCTATTAAATTCTGAAAGTTTGTTGATTATTTCCAATAGCTGTTTCTTTAATTTAAATTAGATGGCACGTGTTTCGAAATAACTATACCCATTATTGTAACGAATTTTATTACCCTAGTGTCAATATTATTCGATATATAGTGTTTTTCTAATATTGCCACGCCCATTTATCGAATAACGATTTCTTTATTGACCGTAATTTTTAATAACAATACCTACCCCTGTACTAAATTGCAGTACTATAGTCTCAAAATTATTCAAGATACATTGTTTTTCTAACATTGCGACGCCCATTTGTCGAATAACGCCCATTTTCTTGACCGCAATTTGTAATAATTGTGCCTACCCCTACACTAAATTGCAGTACCATAGTATCAACATTATTCGAGATACAGAGTCTTTCTAGTATTGCCATGCCTCTTTCTCAGATACCACCTACTTTTTTAGATGGGCACCTCCATGTTTGTGATATCTATCTGTTCACCAAAAAGATACATTTAAATGATATAAACAAAAAAAAAACAGAACCCAACGAACTTGAGAACCTCAGTTAAAAGTCGGAAGTCGGTTAAAAATATAAAAAAGTTTTTAAATCGATATTTTTAACAGCTATTTCGTGATCATCTCATTAAACTCTTAAATTTTTCACAAAAAATTAATGTAAGTCCCATTAACACATAACGGTGATGTATAACGGTTAACATTTTTGAGGTCTTCCCTTTTTATATTTTTGGTTTTAACTACAAAAAATTGGTGAAGCAGAAACTTGCAACTTTTGGCATGGAGGGAAATATTTTACTTTCTCATTTTCGATCTCTCCTGCAAGTTTTTGCTGTAAGGAAACGAATTTTAGTTAAAAAAATGAGCAAGTTTTCAAAAGCTTACACAAACTTGCCAGGAAGAAAACAACCTAATGTTATCTAATGTCACTGCAGCGGGTTTTAAGTCACTTATCGTTTCAATCAGTATTTTGTTTTTACAAGTGGTTATAATTTGCTTAATTTAACGTTGTCGGTATGTAGATCAATGTATTCTGGATTTTTATTTGACTTTAGGTATGCTTGTGCAAAAGTAAACAGACTGTCAATTATAATACCTATAACGTTTCCTTACGTTACATACTGTTTTGATGGCATCTACGAGACTAATACTTTTATATTAATTTTCTTTGAATTAGACCCATGGTAGAAGAAAGAAAAAGTATCATCATGGCTGATCATGATCTCTTTCTCAGCTACCACAATTCTCAAAATCAATGCAAATAATTTCGTCACTTGGCAAATCAAGTTCCCGCTCAGTGTTGTTTGTGTATTTTTTTTTTTTTTTTTTTTTTTTACAGTTATGGTTACCTTTTCTTATCATACCATGATTGGACCTATGTACTTTGTTTGCATATCGAGTTTAAATCGAGATTATGCCCTTCGTGGAGATTAACTCACTTATATTGTTGGTTTTTACGAGATCAGCCATACAAAATTTAATATCTACGGAACGAGATTAGAAATTAATCTACTTCTTAATCTACTCAAAAAGGTTTGCTACCATGTAAATATCGATAATTTATTCAAAAATGCGAAGGTGTAAAGAAGTCATAAAATGAAATGTCAAATAATTGTTTACAACTGGTTAAGACGCCAATATAGGATTTGCATTTGCGTTTATAAGTTTTTCAAAAATTTGTCAGTTTAATGTAAAAAAATATATATAAAAAATGTAATGCTAAAACTTTAAGTTTAACAAGTATAAATGAAGTTAAATACATAAAATTAAGCAATGCAACGAAATGTTAAAGTTAATCTCGACCCCGCTATTGTAAACAGTTGAGATTACCGAAGGTGATAAGGCTAATCTTCTTTCTCTTAATCCTCATATGTAAACCATGATGGAATAATAATAAGGTGTTAGTGAGTTTCACACTTCTCTCTCAAAATGATAAATTTATGTTTCTCCGCTCTTGTTAAAAACAGCTGATGGTGAATTGCAATGAAAAGAAATTTTCTTAAGTTCGTGTTTTTTGTGCAAATAAACAAGATTTTCAGTTTATCGAGCTATAATCAGTTGAGAGATTGAACATTCTTTCATGGCATTCGAAATGTTCTTGAAGCAGACAATGTAAGTGCAAGACAGTTTGCAAACTGGCCAAATCTTCATGTCGAACTTGGCAAATGGGTGGAGACAACTGCAATAACTTTTTGCCAACAGGACACGGCTCAATTAATTGCATTAAATATTTATTTATACTTAATTCGCAGAAAAAAGAATAAAAACTATAACACATCATGACCTAGCAATTCAGGCAAATAATACAATTTGATAACTATCAACAATTCCGCTCTTTCGCTCACAATTTTTTGACAGAATGAAAGCAATTCTTGATGTTGTCAAAAACTCACACCTTATTATTATTAGTGGTATTCAATGAACGACGTATTTGTGATGTAAACTGCGTATGTGTGGTAAGTTGTATGAACTTACATCGATGCATCGATGTATTTTGGGCATCCCTACTGTGCATGTCTCAGTAGATACTCCAGCTCATTTAACTCTATAATTTTTGTTAAATAACCTCATTCTTAATTTGGTTCTTGCATCTACTTAGCACATTCAAAGTTTAAATAACGCCATCTCTTTTTGTTTTTCCGCATATCATGCTACAGTACGTACATCACCAAGGTGAATCACCAAGCTTATACAGTGCAATACAAAAGTTTTCGTAGTGCCATGTTTTTCGAATCAAGCTTATTCACTTAGAGAGTGAATTTTATGAAAGAAAAATGCCAAAATTATATCTGAAATATGCGCAATATATTCAAAATATAAAATATATTTGCAATATGCAAAACATATTGTATATAAAACATACAAAAATATGCATAACACATATTGAGAATAAAATAAGTTGGAGAGATAAAATAAGTGTTGAGGAACCAGAAATTCACCTATGCGATAGAAATGATTTAAGTTTGTGAAGTTCATGCCCATTTGACATGCATTACATGGTTTTATCATTTGGTGAATTAAGTCAAAAATTAATATTATTACTTATTTTAATTTTGATATCAATAAATCTACTCAGATGGCGTTACTATACAAAATTGCTTTAATTTAGTGTGCATGGCTTACCTTTGGTTTTCCTTTTTTCCGCATCAAAGCGGCACACATTGTTTTTTTTTTTTTTTTGCTAAAGAAATGTCATCACCTTTCTCTTAAATCTTCAGGTATTGGCAATTTATTTTATAAGAACATTTCAATGAGGAAAAGAGAGACTGAAGGAGTATATTTTAGTTCATATGAAAATGGAATTGCGAGATAGAAAAAGTAAGCTGATTGCATTAATTTTACAAGACCATTAACTCGTATTAATATTTTTAAATTCAATAACGAATTTTAGTATATTTTCGTGGAGCATTTTTATTTACCACTTTTTCCTGATACAAAAGTAGTGGGACTAAAAGGGCTGCAGTATTCTCGAGCTCTTAAAATTTGTTAACAAACCTGTCAATATATTTATCAAACATCGTTCATATATAATATGTATCCTTAAATAATCTTGAATGCCATAAGAACTTTGAACCAAATCTACGCTACAGTTAAGGAGATAACAATTGAAGATGTCAAGAAAGTAGGGACTATGAGCACGCTTCAAGGCAAACTAAGGCTGTTCTCTTTAAAACTATTTAAAATACAAATTATAATATACCAAATATGTGAGAAACTTGTATAAAAGACATAATGTGTTTTTATATTATGCAATTCTTATACAAAATTTAAAAATTATATGCAAAATATTCTGAAAATATACCATACATGCAATATATGCTACGAGTATCAATGCAGATATGCAAACATATAAGGCATAACCCAAGTTAATGTGAGAATCGTTTCTGCCTACACTGAGCAAACAAATTGGTTACGGCAACAAAAAAAAAAAAATGCCCAACCACATTTTTAAACTTACAGGAACCTCACATTTATAGTTGTTTGAACATACTTTTCGATTGTCGTGAAAGAATTTGATGTTGTTTGAATTCTTCTCCTAAATGAATATCGAAACATACAACTGACCACTCGCTTAACATAATAAATAATTGATTATCGCAACAGATACTTAAATTTTATTTACAACAAATTTTGATCTATTTTAAAAGCTTTAAAAAATTTATTTTGTTTTTATTACCCAATCAAAAAATTATTTGTATATTTGTATATTATTTTAATAAACAAATTTAAAAAGCATTATTTTAATGAGTAATAATATTGACAGTGAGAAGTTTCGTTATTCCATCAGATTAGTGCAAAACCAAAATATAAATTTAAAATTTTTAAAACGAATCTCTCAAAAATATTCTCTTATTTATTTCTGGATTTAGTTTTTATTAATATTTAAAGCAAATACTTGAATTAAACTGTTTCCAAACTTTTTCTTGATCGCATTTTTGTCTCTCATTGTTTATCCGACAAACACGGTCATTATAACTAAACTAAGTATGGACAGAAAAAATTTATCTATTTTGCTAAAAAATATCTTTTAAATTTAACACAAGTAAAGTTTGTATTTATTAGAAGGGGGCCAGGAATAGAAAAAGGCAGTTCGTTTCAGTAGATAGCCAATCGAGGAATGCATGAAGATGAAAACATATTGAATGTTAATCACTAATTAATTAATTCGCACTTCTAGGCAAGGGCTTCAAGATCATATTTGGAGCTTCTTTATTAAATATTTATTATATATTTGATAGGTGATGAAAATATTCATCTTCTCTCAACTCTCTTGGGCATCGTCGCAAAGTTGGTTGCCTAAGCCTTCTGTACAGGTAGTACCATGGGAAGTGTTTAAGAGAAATACATGGCCTGACGTCACCAGCTCGTGTGTTTCCTAGGTATCCAAGCCCATTCCCTAACCATTGCGAGATAATTCGTTCTTCGGTCGCTAAGTAAAATTGTGGATCAATCTCCCTGCGAGCATGTTTCCCGGTAGTTTCAATCTGTGTAAATTTAAATCAAATCTTCACCGACACTACTCCATCTTTCCACCCTCCAACTAACTATCACCCGTCTTCCGAATCAACACAGTACTTTCGCATTCATATGGGGCATCCCTGAGCGTTGGTTAAGTCTAAAAAAAGAAAAAACATTGGCTGTTTGAAATGACGTATAGTTGTGAGAGACGTTATTCGGTTATAAAATATATTATTCGGTTAAGAGAATCAATACTTGGTCATGCATTTTTGGTATTTTCAAGGTCAAGTTGAATAATGTGTTGAGTCTGTTTCAACAACCATATTTTTATATGGACAAACGATTTTTATGCGCGGTTCAACATTTTCGATTCTGAATACCGAATTCAGTTTATAATAAGCGAACTTTATTTATAACAACTATTATACCAAAGACCTTACCAAAAATGTTGGGACCATAACTAATCTGTTTTCTGAGTGTATTCCAAGAATATTTCTTCAGGGTTTCAATCGGCTTATATGATGTCTAATTAACCCAAATGATATTTTTAGTATTTTTTTTATTTAAGTATTTATTGAGTCTTTGGGAAAAAACGACTAGTGCAATATAGCTTAAAGTATAAGGAATATTAAACACGAATTATTACTGTTCAATTGCATTGAATCGCTTTCGATACAGTTTAGAATCTTTAAACGCGTTTTTGTCGAAAACTGTTTTTAATAAATGTTTCTGTTTTGAGAAAACTAGCATAACTAAAGAAACTATTCGTTCGTTTGTTTCAGGTATTCTCCTCAGTCAAACTGTATCAATTTTTCGTTTTTCACACGTTACGAGCCTTACCCAACAGTCATTACCGATTTTCCTTCTTTATTACCTACAGTTATTAATATACTTGATGTAATTTGGTATATTCACATTTCCGAATTATTTAAATACCATCTGTATATAAAAAAAATATTATATTAGAATACCTCTTTTTAATATACAAACCTTTCTGGTTAAGGCTAAAAAATGACAGTATAGGTCATAAAATTTGACAAATGCAAACCATTCTTCACAATAATCCACCTTACATCTCGAAATTTTTGGCCAACTACAATACCTGCTTTAATTAAATATAACTTTTTTCAAAAAGTGAGATTCGGCTTGAACAATATATATATATAAACACGCTCTTTTGCTTACGTAAGAAAATTAAAAATAAGCCCAGAAAATTTTTTTAATTTGCATAACCCTAATTGCACCATGTTGATCAATAATAAAAAAGTCTTTTCAAAAATGCTTAACAAGATCAAAACTTAGCTTAAGATCAATTAAATAATTTTGATAAAAAGTTTCTCAAGAACTGGTTTAGTTTATTTGCGGGTTTCGTTATAACTTAAATTTGCCTGATCGGAATGATCTGTTTTGGTTTAGGATCTTTTTTACCAAATTGGAAGGTCAAAAAATAAAGAATATTATCGATCTTTTTTTACGCATGGAATAATTTCAACAGAGTACGAAGTTAATTTGACACTTTTTAGAAAGTTTTTAAAAATTGTTTCACACTCGAATTCTAAGATAATAATCTTTACTACACCTTTATGTAAAACGAAACGAACGTTGAACCTTGTGCGAGACACGGCAAGCAATAAACTTTTTCATACCAAAAAATATTGTTGCTCGTTTCTTTCACAGCGTTCAAAAGCTCGTTTTATTATGAATAAAGATGAAATTAGTCCACTTAGCTCATTATTAATTCCGGCAACATAAATAGTTTAGTTTCTCTTGATAACAGCCTAAATTTAATAAATGCTTTATTAATCTTTCCTCATTTTTCCATTCTATTCCAGCCAGTTACAAGACCGAGGTTGAGATCACGCCTTCACCTATCGAAGAGCCAACAACCAAAAAGTCAGGCTTTTTTGGTGGCATAAAAAATTTCTTCCGTGGCTCTTCCACAACTACCACAGTTGAGCCCATAATAGAGGTTACTACACCTAAAAGCGTGCCAGTACCACAAGCGCCCAAGCAAAATGTTCCCCCACCAAATGCCGCACCAACTGGACAAAAGCCACCACCGCTGATTATACCGCAAGTACCGTTAGTGCCATTGGGACCACGTCCAGATACTCCACCCTCCTCACCGCTTGCAGGCAGCCCACAGCAGCAACCGCAATGGCCGCAAGCTCCCGGTCAAGTTACATCCACAACAACTGGGCGTCCAACATTGGCACAACAGTTTCCGCAGCAACCACAACAACCACAAAATCCAGCAGCAGGTGGCACCCTCCCCTTTGGAGGTAATCAAAGGCCTGGTGCCCAGCCCAATTTGCCACCAGGCTATACACCCTATCGTCCTTCACGCCCACAACCATCCGGCTTGGATCTAAGCTATGGTGGCGCTTCAGGTGGACGTCCTCAAAGTGGTGGTCAGCCCGGTTTTGGCTTGGCACCACTAACTAGCTCGACTTCAACGACGACTACGACCACCACAACTACATCAACAACTCCAAAACCTGCACCACAAAGTCCAATGAACTTTGATTTACGCGTTGGTGGCACTTCACCATCCTTAATACCAGGTTCTGTTTCCACCACAACAACGCCACGCTCGCCTCAAATTAAAGAAGATTTTCCTGCATTACCTGCACCAGGCAGAACATCAAGCGGTGCAAAAGAGGACTTCCCAGCTTTGCCAGTACCAAAATCACCCACTCTAGGACCAGCTTCACCCTCAACGCCTACAAAACCCTCATCACCATCAGCTTGGGGCGGTGCAACTACACCGAGTTGGGGCACACCAGCAACGCCTACGAGATCTGGTTCACCCACACCAACACCTGATCGCGTCTCTTTTGTGCCACATGCGCCCGGCAGCTCAACAACTGTGCGACCTGGCTTTGAGAGCAGCGGCAATTCTATCGCCACTGATGCAGAAATAGAAGCGCTTACCGAGATTCTCTACACCAAGGAGACAAACAGTCAGCTGAACTTGATACGAATAAATCTGCAAGGCAAAACACGTTCCATTGACAGCACTGATGAGGCCCCACAGCCGTAGGCTTAACCAGTATCTACTCAATTTATTGTTTCTACTTAACTTTGTTTTTGCAGTCTTCTCGAGGTTGATCCTAAGGCTTTGGAACCACCCACGATTGCCAAATTACGGCTGCTTTTCAATAACTACGAAATGGACACCTTGACCAACGAGCACGTGACGCCGAATGAGCGTCTAGAGGAGAACGATTTTGTGGATACCGTCATGACAACATCAGTCATGCGGCAGGCTATGCTTTTCCTGCAAAACAAAGGTGAATTTTTTATAGGATGTGCCTAAGATTCCAATACATTTTTTTTTTTTTTCTTACTTTGACAGGAATTGTTTCGCCTGATCCCAAAACTCATCGCGATCTAGTCAAAGAGCTGTGGTTTACACAGTACTCACGTGGTAACGGCAAGATTGGCAGCTCCGGTTTCGAACACGTCTTTGTCAATGAAGTCAAGAACGGTACTATTATCGGTCTACATAATTGGGTTTACTTCAATGAAGAGGAGAAATCAGGACACTTAGACTATATGGGTTATATGAAGGCAATAGATTTGGGCACGGTAATGATAAACGAGCTGTTTTATTGAAGCCATTTCCCAAATATCAGATTTTCATATTAATTACAGAAAGGCAAGGTGATTAAGATGCGCTTCAACCACAACGGTCTAAAAAAGCCTGTAAATACACTCTTTGCTGGCACCTCACCCGAATTGGAACTGGCATTATATACTGTCTGCTTCAAGTTACGTCCCGATAGTACATGTCCCGTTTCTTTGGGTAACAGTAAGTTCGGAATCGTCACTTACTCATGGCGCTACAGAGGCAAGAGCTTGATTGGCAGCGCTTTCCCGGAAATATAGGGTTGAGTTATACGGATGGTAGTGATAGGAGATAAAAGCTTTAATTTGTGAGATTTTCTAGAGTTTTTTGTATTTTATTTGCATGATTTAATAAAGTTTAAAAAAAATAATTTAATTCTTATAAAAAAAAAATAGTTTCTTTTAAAGTGCTTTTAATTAATGGATTAAAAAAAACTGTAATATTCAAAATATTTTGGTATCACTGTTTTTAGATGAAAATAAGAATATAACAGTACGTTCAAAAAGTCCATAGGATAGCACATATAGGCTATTCACAGTCTAAGTACGCAGGCCTGTTTTGTTTACGATTTGTTCTTTTTACGCCAACTTACGTAAGCGTATTTTTCTTTGTTGTTGTTTTGCATGCAAGCGCAAATACGCAAACACACGTAAATAAAAGTAGCCCTTGGACGTGTTTTTGTGTCTGGAATTTTGATGCCCTATCTACAGCATATATAACAAGGTTGCAAAACCATTGAATACGGCAAACACGTTCTGAGGTGCTCACAGTTGCAAAAATAACAAACACTATAAATACGCTTTGTTAATTTACGTTTAAACTGTGAATAGCGCAATACATGGCGTTACTAGATTTTTTTTCATGTGATTTTTATTTAGTACCAACCTTCAAACGATACGTATAAAAATTTGACAACAATCTGGCAATTGATACGTGAGTTATAGCATTTTGTGTGCAACTATTGTTATTGAAAAAAAAAAGGAAAGAAGTAAATTTTGAGTTTTGATAAAGCATTGCTTTTTGATGAAAAAAAATACAGTGGAAACCAACCAATGTCTTGATAAACATTTTCCGGACTCTGCTCCATCGAGACAAATGGTAAAAAAGTGGATTGCTGAATTCCAATCAGTCGTACCAGCACAAATGGTGAAGAGCGCAGTGGACGCCCAAATCAAACTATTATTCCACAAATTGGTTATGAACGATCGCAAATTGAAGGTACACGAGCTAGCTGACCTTGTAAAGATATCAGATGGTTTTTACCATTTTACACGAACATTTGGGTATGCGAAAGCTTTGTGCAAAGTGGGTACCGACTGAGCTCACAGTCGACCAAAAACAACAACGCGGTTTGGCGTTGTTAAACCGCAATAAAATCGAATTCTCTTGTCGATATGTGACAATGGATGAAACATGGCTTCACTATTACACACCAGAATCCAAAAGACAGTCAGCTGAGTGGACAGCAGTCGACGAACCGAATCTAAAGCGAGCAAAGACCCAATAGTCGGCTTGTAAGGTGATGGCGTCTGTTTTTTGGGATGCGAAAGAAATCATATTTATCGACTATCTCCAGAAAGGAACCACCATCAACAGCGACTATTACTGTGCACTTTTGGATCGATTGAAGTCTTAAATCGCCAAGAAACGGCCACATTTGCAAAAGGAAAAAATTGTTGCTTCACCGAGACAATGCAACGTATCACAAATTGATGAAAAAGATGCCAAAATTGCATGAATTGGGCTTCGAATTGCTTACCCACCCACCGTTCTCCAGATTTAGCCCCCAGCGACTTTTTCCTGTGTTCAGATCTCAAGAGACTGATTACTGGAAAAAAATTCAAGTCAAATGATGAAGTAGTCGCTGAAACTGAGGCCTATTTTGACGAGAAAAGAAAATCGTACTATAAAAGTGGTATCTCGTCGTATCGCTCATGGTATCGTTATGTGGTGGTATACTCGTTGTATCGCTCTCGAAGGCTACTATGTTGAATAATATAATCGAGTTTTATCAAAATTTTATTTTTTTCTTACTTATCCTACGGACTTATTGAATGACCTGATAGGCCTTTTCCACACTAGGTCAACGCCAATCCAACGCAACTTCAACGCAACAGCGAAAAAGTGGAAAAGCAATGCAATTATAAACCGAATGCTTTCAGACTTGCTACAAAAGTCGTGCTTCTTACACTAATTTAATACATTACCCTTGCTCATTTATACTGAAAACTATTTCTTCTTCTTCTAGATTCTTTTAATAAAAAGAAGGAACTAATTAATTAACTTATTCATGCTGATTAATATATAGCATACTGCACTACAAATATTTGAATTCACAAAACAAACAAACGGATCCAACAAGTCGCCGATGAAAATTGCGGAAAGCCGCGTTGAACAAGTTGAGAACGTGTCGAAAACTAAAAAATACACAGGCTAGCAACTTGATTTGGAGTTGCGTTGACCAAGTGTGGAAAAGGCCTTACATACATATATTGCTTTGTTTCCATAGTCGTAGACCTACATTGATGCACTGTTAAGTTTTAATTAGAATCAAAAAAAAAAAATTAAAGCAGCTCAATTTCTAGATTTATTTTACGCAAACATTTCCAATTGATTGATACATTCATGAATTTATAGACTGGACGAACTGATGAGGTGTCCACATTATTGATGGTTGCACTGTAGTTTTATGTCAGTCTATTTAAAAAAGGTTTTAATCTTTGATATTCCTATAGTTTAAGCGCAAATGAAAACCGGCTCTAAGTACAGAACAAAACAAAAGTGGATTGTAATGCAGTACTGTACGTGACAAAAATGAATATTGTACAGAAAATGAAAAAAAATGCAAAACCTCTCATTAATTTACATACACAAACCATGATATAATAAACAAGGTAGCTGAAGTGTTGCTTGTGCTCTCATTTTGTCAACCATGTCTATCAAAATCTTTCAAAATTTTTTCTTATTTTCTATGACAGTTTTGATTCTACACTCTCTCCTTAACAGCTACCAGGTTAATTTTATCATGCCACAAGCTATGTCTGAGCTTGGTTAGTTCCACACAGTATTGCCATATAGTTTAATATATCGGATATGTAACGATTCTCAGATTTTAATCCGATAACCCAAAATTTTACTAAAATTCTTAAAAGTAATAATCAAAAAAAAAAGCCGCCACGCATGGTAGAAATGAAACTTGTATAGAAAAAGGAATTTCTGGGATTGGCTCATATATTTTATTAACATTGTTTTCGGCTCAGCCTAGTGGGGAATATTCGTGGTGGCCATTTTATGTTACAATTTTTTAATGACAATACATTTTAGTACATTTTCGGGAATTTTATATAAGCTTTGTGGCTTGTGCATTACTATTAATAAAGCCAATACCCAACCCAAGGCCATCAGATAAGGAAGAAAAGAAGAATCCATATTTAATGGTCAAACAGCAGCTCCACTTCGTATAAGTACGTTGCTCAGAGGGTAAAACATCCGTCTGAAGATTGAGAATTGGTGGGCTTGAATCGCACTGTGAACAAATACCCTACAAGAAACCATTTTGTCGATTTTATTTTACAGTGTGTGTAAAAATTAACAATTTTTATTATTGTTTGCTCTATCCCCCATCTAATTCGCTGTGTTGTTGCATATGTGGCTAAAGAAGTTTCACTTTAAAAATACAAATTTCAAGAATATTGAGTAGTGTTGAATGTGACCCAGTGGTCGTACAGGGTTTAAGATATAAAAAATATTAAACTTAAAGAGATTTTAATTTAACGTCGATGGGCGTGCAATACTGCGTATCCGCCACTTGCACATACACACACACCGTGATAGTAAAATTCTAAAGGAGTGCAGAAAAACTGCTTTCTTTTAAACTTTTGAATGGATTTTCAACTAAATTAAAAACATTTAGTGAAAGTAGATACTTGCTTTGTTCCAATATCAGTATTTAACGGAAAATCCGACCTTTATTAACTAACTCGAATTGAATTAAAATCCAGAATTCAATTTTGGCCTTTTTGCAATATACTCCGTATTGCAAGTGGCTGATAAGCGGTATTGCACGCCCAACGACGATAAGCTATTTACCCAATAAAATAGTTCTTACCACATCTTCGATGTTTGAACCAGTGATGTGATTTTGATTTATACAAAAATCCCGAGCGCATCCCGATTTAGACCTGCTTATCCCACCAAAATGACACGAAAAACTCTATATACACCAATAACATCTTTTCATCCAATTAATGAAAGAAATAATTTTCTTTTTTATCTTTTGCAGAAAAAAAGCTCAAAACTATGGTTAAATCAGCCATACTTTTATTTCTAAAACTATTGGATTTTTGGGGATTTTTTTCGTAAAAATACTTAAAATCGAAATTTTCAAATATCTTCTAGAGAAAAGATTCATAACAACCAGGTTATTTTGCATTATTAAACATTTATTTGCATCTGCATTAGGTATAGTTTCAAAATATATTTCCACAAGATTTCATTAACATTTTTTAAAGTTGGATTTTTTTTTTTTTATTTTTTTAATACAAGAACAAATAAGAGCTTTTTCAAAAAGTAAAATATCACAACTCTGATGGCTTTCGTAAAATTTTCATGTTTGAAAGCTTATTTTAAAGAAATATTAAATAAAAAAAGAGCTGTGGACAGGCTTTTTTAAAATTAACATTTATACAAAAGTTATTTGGGTTTTTTTAAAAAAATTGTATTATTTCCCCCCATGTCACCAAGTACTGACATGTTTCGATGCAAGTCGGCACGGGTTTCCGTGATCACAAAATATTATTTACATTTATTTCAAGATCATACAAAAAAATTTAGGGGATATGCCACAAAAAAAAAGAAAAAACAACTTCAACTTTTTTGGGACACACTTATGAATATATAAAAAAGGCTTACGAGCTTATTTTGCCTAAGATTGCTATTAGGAGTATTGTTATAAGGATTAATAATCTATTGATCATAATAAAATGGTTTGAATTGTTATAATAATATGTAAGGTGAGGTGGGGTATTGTGTACAATGGGGTGATGTGTAACACGGCAAGTTTTCGTACAAAATGTTAACATATGAGTGAACTGTAATATGTGTCTTTTGATAACATTTAGTTTTTCATAAGTGTTGGAAGTAGGCAGACACACATTTTATGAGAGTTTTTTAAAAGAGTGAAAAATGTTTGTTGAAAAGTTTTTTTAAGTCTACAAAAAATAGCCTTTCGAATAAAATTTTCTTCAGATTTTAAAAGTAAGTAGATGTTATATGTGGTATTGTTTAATATCTTTAAATATAACACAGGATTTTAAATATTTTCACATTGTGGTAAAATTCCATCAATTCGAAAAAAGTCAATTACATTGGGGTGAAGTGTAACACTCAATGTAGGGTAATGTGTAACACGTCTTACCCATTAATAATTACCATTACAGAGACAACAACGTCAAACTCTCAAATGCAATCACATCAGAGCATTACAAAAGATCGGCCCAGTTCATAAGGCTTGACAACATGCTGAATCGTTTGAACCCCCTTAATGAAAAGCTGTGTAGAACAACGCCACAGAAATATTTACAGTTACAGGAGTTGGCGAAAAAAAACAATATGGAAAAGAAAACCAAACAAACGACAACGAAAGCTGCAGATGCTCGGCCGCAAAACCGGCGCTCTTCGTCGTCGTCAAAAATTCACTTGAATGTAACAAATGTAAGCGACTTTTTTGTTTTTTGTGAGCCATTTTATTTGTGAGAATTTTCACTTCAATATGGATATTTTCAATGAATAATTATTTTACATTTGAAATGTATTTCTTTTTTTGCAATTAATAAAGCCATTCATGTATTCTTTTGAAGTTCTTTAATATCAACGTATGTGTGTGTGTGTGTATTGAGAATCAGTTAGCTTTACGAGGCATTGCTATTATTTCATAAAAATCTTATCATAATACTTTTACTAAACATAAAAAGTCAAAATAAACAGAAAAAATTAAAGTTCCAAGCCTTTAAACCAACATTTTGTTGATGTTACACATTATTTCACCGATTTGAAAAGGCCCAAAAAAAACGATATTTGAAATTTTTGTTCTACATCATACATTTCTCAATATATTCAATAGCCATAAAAACCCTCACTTCGAATTGGTTCTTCTGCCAGGGATAGGCCTTTAAACCAATCAACAATTAAATTTCTTAACACTTTTTTGGAGCAAATAAAAATGTATTACACATCACCCCACTTCAGCCTATCTATTTGATACGTACAGAACTACGGTATTCCCGAAAGTACCCGATCTAACACATAAGAAGATTTTAGAAAAATATCCTTTAAGCTCGATGCAATTTTCTCATCTATTATTTCATTTCAATATTTATATTTCAATATCCATTTTGGTCCATATTCCATATTGCAACATGGAATATTTATATTTATTTATCTATATGGTATATGGTATGGTTCAATTATGTATGGAACAAAATATCGGCCAAATGGCCGCCGCGACCTTGGCGGCAAACCTCCATCCGATGGTCCAAATTTTCGATGACGCTGAGGCATAAGTGAGGTTTTATGCCGTTAATGTGTCGAATCATCTTATCCTTTAGCTCTTGAATTGTTGCTGGCTTATCGACTCTTTCAAATACCCCCAAAAAAAGAAGTCAAATGGTGTCAAATCACATGACCTTAGCGGCCAATTGACATCGCCACCACGTGAGATAACACGGCCATTGAATTTGTCGCGCAAAAGAGCCATTGTTTCGTTAGCTTTGTGGCAAGTGGCACCGTCCTGTTGAAACCACTATCGTCCACATTCATATCTTTCAATTCGGGCCATAAAAAGTTCGTTATCATCTCACGATAGCGAACACCATTTACAGTAACTGCCCGACCGGCCTCATTTTGGAAAAAATACGGCCCGATGATGCCACCAGCCCATAAACCACACCAAGCAGTCACTCTTTGTAGGTGCATTGGTTTTTCGGCAATCATTCTTGGATTATCATTCGCCCAAATGCGTATTTTAATATAAGCATTTCTGCTTATTGACGAATCCACTGAGGTGAAAATGTGCCTCATCACTGAAGATGATTTTCTTCGAAAATTTATCATGTGTTGTCATTTCTTGCCACCATTCAGACCATTGACGACGCTTGCAATGGTCAAGAGGCTTTAGTTCTTGAGTCAATTGCACCTTATAAGCGTGTAGATGCAAGTCTTTATGCATAATGTTCATCAACGACGAGCGTGAGAGGTGCAATTGTTGGACACGACGACGAGTTGAGGTGGACGGCTCTTCAGCCACACTATCGCGAACAGCAGCAATATTTCCTGTAGTACGAGCTGTACGAGCATGCACTGGTGTTTTCACATCTCCTACATAACCGGTTTGCTCAAATCTTTGCACGATTTTTTTGATTGTACGCACATTTGGACGATTAAATTGACCGAAAAAATAACGAAATGCACGATATGCATTTTAATTTGAACGCTTATTTTCATAATAAGCCTGAATAACTTTAACGCATTGCTCGATTGTGTATCTTTCCATGGATCAAATTGAGTTAGTCTGAAATTGAGAAATGTCAAATGAAATGCTGGAAAAAAAATTTGACGTTTAGGTGTAGTTCACATTCAACATCGGCCCTTAAAATTAAACCACCGTTTACTTCAATACATACAATATAAAATAGTAATCGATATGTCAGCGAAGTTTTTTCGCTACTGGTAACCTGTGGGCTTTATGGTTTCACTCGATCCCTAATACTTTATGGATAAAATTAAATGTATATTAATTCTTACTTACTTACTTAGGTGGCCGTAACAAGCCGTGTCCGGGTTTCGGCCGACATTTATTAATATACAAATGTATATTAATTCCCTCTACCATAAATCGTATTTCCCAAATTATAATATAGTACCTACTTCTCAATATACATACTATACTTCTCATAATAAACTTAAACGTAAACTGTAAATAAACTAATAAGAACAAATAAACAAAAGTATTTTTATTAATGTTCTTTTTTTTCAAAGAGATCCAGGGAATCCATAAAGGCCCCAGGATACCAGTAGCAAAAAAAACTTGAATTGAAGTAGTATTCATCCATATCTCAACAATTGACATCATATAAGTGAAAAAAAAAATTAGTTTCGTATTATCTGGTTTCGAATCTTTTCCTTGGATATGGTGAATCTACGGTAATTTTGTTGTGGGAAGACGTAATATTTTTTTTTTTATGGGGATGATTTTTTGCGAACACATTATATTACATTTCTCAATGGTTTGCAGAATAAAGCTATGCTAAAATAAAGAGTTTTTGAAAAACGTAAAAACAATGGCGAAAAGTAGGGTGGGGGATAAGACAATGGAGAACTATTTTTTATCAATTTAGAACGAACATTCTTCCCTCAGACAAAAATCACGTACCACTTGTAGTTGTGACGCTTCAAGTTGATTTCTCTATGGGTAATTTTTTGACCTCCAGTCCCGGTTTTCTCAAAATCCTGACGTGATGGAGAAATTTGGGTGCCAGATTCCTGATCAGGAGCTTAGGTATAATTGAGAACAGTTGTCGGTTTCTTAATCACATTTTAACTGTCGCACTGTGTTATTTATATTCCAACATCCATTTTGGTCCATATTCCATATTCCAACATGGAATATTTATATTGACATATAACTAAATTCGCATAATAATCGCCATTGATTGCTTTTCATTTCAGAAATTAATCATTGAAAATTATCCCACACGCATCCCAAAAAATGTACGCCTTCCTTGGAGCCCAAAAACGATTCTACCCTTTCAAACCATTTTTTAAATTTTTCTTCACCTCAGTCGTGAAGTGATGGACGATTCATCCATGGCTATGAATCGGCGAAAAAAATTGGCTCGGGTAGATGCTATAAAAAATCGCTCGAGTTTTTATAATGATTTTGTAAGCTGAATTAAAAAATTTGATTTGAGCTACATAGTTACATTTTGGTGAAAATAACTGCAAACATAATGTTTTATATATTGAAAAGTTATTCATAGATATTTCTGGTTGTTAACATGTTGAATAAGTAATAGCACAGACTTTCTTTTGAAACCCATAATGCTTACCCATTTTTCTTTTGATGCCCGTGCCTATAAAAATTAAAAAAATCACAAATATTTTAGACCTATTTTTCCAACTTTAGACTCCTATAAATTCTAAACCAATTGCAATCAAACTGAAATTTGAAACTGAAATTTTCACGAAAACAGTTTAAAATTCGAGTAATCGTTCTCCCTCAATTATGCCCAGGCCTGATTTAATTTCCCATTTTAGTTTTATGATATATATATCTATACTATTAATAAATCTGTAGCCACTTTTTATGTTCACTCATCACGTTTAAACGACAACTCAGATTTTTATAAAATTTTGTACACATATTTATAGGTCAGCAGAGAGTACAATAGGATACTTTATTTTAACCCATTAACAACCAATGTTACTATATGGAAACATATGCGTCTCGAATTTTCATTGAATACTGCATAATATTTCAAAAGTTTTAGTGCCAGTTTTTTAAAAAAAGTAAAATTAGCATGCAATAATAACTTATTTCTGCTCAATGGCATACATTGTTTTCACCAAAATGTTGCTTCAAGTCTAAAAATGTCTATTTTTTATGGTTTTCTTTCGGTCCTAATGGATTAAATTGCACTTCGGTTAAACGAGAACAAAATCAATAAGCGCTTTTAAATTTCCTTCAATTTGATACCAAAATCATGTATGTAGTTTGAAAACTGTGAAAAATTTTAGTACCAGATCTTTTTAGTATTAATTATAAGCTGAGAATGAGAGAAAAACGACTTGAAATTCACACTTTTAGCTTTGAAGGCAAATATTTCAGTCAGTTTGCAATGGATTTCAATAATTTTTTTGAAAAATGTTGTTTGTTAAAATATCCTTCAAACATAAGTTAAAATTTTTACTAAAACAAAGTATTAATATTTTTAAAAATTTTTTTAAAAAATGTTCAAAAATTTTTAGTTTAAGCCAAAAAATTGGATAAAAGTTGTTTTTGTTGTAAAAAATTAAATCCAAAATTTAGGTTTTCGATTTCCTATCAGATGATATAACAATCTTAAGGTTAATAATTTGTAGTATTACTTAAACAATAAAAAATCGTTTTGGTAGCGAAAAATCAAGCCTACCCACTATCAATTTTTGAATGAAAACTTTTTGAAAACCCGGCGAAGCGGCGGGTTTAAGCTAGTATGTAATATATTTGAACACCAGATTAATATTTTATCACCAGTGTAAAATTCATTTTAATGTTAAAAACGCCATCTATAGGTTCATCACTGAAACTACAAAACATATATATACACAAAAAAATTCTACAGCGAAAACTAAAAGATACATTCGCAGCTAAAGGTAAACAGCTGTCAAAAGTGGCAACAACAAGATGCACACAGACACCCACAGTATTATGACTTCAAGCTACCTGTCTCGCTCCCACTACAAACAAAACAATGTAGAACTCGTTTTCAGTGTTGCCTTTGCCATATGCGAAAAAAAGTAGGTATCTTTAAAAAGAAACACCAAAGAAAAATACAGCTTGGCATGAAAACTTGCTGGATGCCTGTGTGAGTTCAACCGCGGTGTCTGTGACAAACGAACGTGCGTCGGATGTAGCGTCAGTGTCGACGTTAAATTGTGCTCAATAGATACAATTTTAAGTGAACTAATTTAAATAAGAACAAAATACAAGCGTTATTTCAATGAAATAATTAGAATTTTCTTTAAATGTTTTTAGTGTAAATTTTGAGTGGGAGTAAAAAAAGGCTGATTACCTGCCCGTAAAGACTGAGTGTCGGTGTTTTTTCACGAGTATGTGTGCGTGTGCTTAAAACTTCATTCTAAGCACCAACAATAACAAATTAAAAAAAGTGAATATACCATGTTTTGAGAGTACCAGTTTAAAAAAACAAAAAAAAAATATGTATTCTTATGAATCACAGGCAAATGTCCTTAAGGCAGAGTTGCCAGCTGCATTGAAAATTATATTGGCAAAAAGGGGATGATTTGTTTAGAGCAGCAGTATTGTTGCAGCGGCTGTTGTTTTTGTTGTGCTTGAGACGGTAGGTGTTGAACAAAAAAAAAAAATTTTTAAATAAACCTACAGAAAAAAACCAACAGATTTTGTGCATATGTCAAAAGGTAGTGAAAAGCTACTACCTTTTTATCACAATGCATAAATAAAACGCTTGCTAACTCAGCTAAATTATAAGCTGATAATAAAAATAAACAAATTGTTTTGCTTTGTTTAACTTCATTATTATTGCGGCAATTTAACTCAACTTGATTAAACAATTTAACTGAAAGTTTCTTAAGAAATATATTATTTTATTTGTTTTTGCATATTTTTCAACACAACCAATATCAAATTTTTTGTTGTTTTTAACAGGCACTCATTATTATTTTTTGTTTTTATTTTTATTTTGACAAGCAAGTGTCGAAATATTGACGAATTCAAAGTCTAGAATTACATTGTTTTTTTTTTAATATATTCCGCACACTAAGCAGCTAAAGTTTTGCAATATATTTATAACAACAATAAAAACTTGAGTAAAAATCATGAGCTATGCACGTTTTTTGAAATTAAAAAAAAATTTTCGCAAGCGCAGCTAATTTTTTATTTATAGCAATCAAAATTTGATTATGACCTAAAATTTTTTAAACTAAATTAATGTAGTTGTACCGAATATCGACCGTTTAAGGATGGTTATATTAATTTGCTTATACTGAAATAACTCTAAATTGAACTTTGTTAACAAAAATATTTCGGTTCAAAAAAGCGTAGTTTATCTTCTTTTAAAATAAATCCCATACAAAGTGGTTTTATTTTAAACTAAAATCTCTTCAAAATCCACAAGAATTAGATAAATGTCTTAAAACTTCGAGCATATAGACCACCTCTATGATATTTGCAAAATTGTATGAAAACCACGCCTACCTCCCATACAAAGTGACGTCATCAAAAAAGGAAAACTTTCGTATATATATAAAACTAAAAGTCAACGAGTCTTTCATGGCTAAAGACTTCGAATATACTTCATTACGGCCGCGGGGGGGTATTTTAGCTTCGGTACCCTGCCGAAGCTCCATTCCTAACTAGTTTTTAAATTATTTTAAGATATTCAAACAAATTTTATAAAATCCACAAATTTAATTTTTAGCTACACCTACTATAATTTCATCAATTTAATATTATTTGAATCGATGAAATAATTTTTGAAGAAAGTAATATTTTGACTCCTTACGATTTAACGAAACCCGAACTAGGCTTCGCACAGAGCCAATATTTTCTACACAAGCTAGGAACCAAAGAAGGCTTAATATAGCCAAAAAAAGCAGGTTAGAAAATAATTTTTATTGTTGTTTTTTTTTTTTGTCCTCTTCATGTGTATTTCATAAATTCAACTGATTCAAAAATTTTAAATTTTATTGTTTATTTTAATATGGATTTTAATAAAGGGCGCGTTCATAACCTACGTTACCAATTTTTTTGCTTTTTTTAACTCCTCCCTCTCCGTATTTTCCTTAGTACATTTCACAATCCCCTTCTCCCCTACCCCTCCTACAAAGTAAGGAACATATGAAAAGCAACGCGCTTACACTCGTCAATAGTTAACCGTCAATTTAGACGGTCAAACCTGAAGATGCACGGATGACAATTTTTCTAATTTGTTTGCTTTTTTTATCACCCTCCCTCTCCATTATTTTTCATAGAACATTTTAACCGCCCCTCCCTCTCCCCCGCCGCTTCCCCCCTACAAATAGTTAAACCGTCAATAGTTAACCGTCAATTTAGACGATCAAACCTGAAGGTGTACGGATGACAATTTTTCAATTAATAAGGTATTTTAAATAAGAATTTTTTCGACTTTATGTTACAATATTTATATTTATTTATTTACTTATTTAAACATAAATTGTGTTTTTCTTTTTAATTGTTTTTGTTTTAAACTTAAGTTTTTATATAAGTGAAATTGTGTGAGGAAAATTTTTACTTTTTGTGTTAATCTCAAAAAAAATTCTCAATTTGAATAATTTCACAAAAATTATGGGAAAAATCAAAAACTTACTTCTTGGAGTTTATTCGATTATATTCAATAAAACCTGGAGATCTCTCTTTTGGTAATTTAAAAAAAAAACCGACTACAAAATCACTGCTAAGTAAAAAATAATTTTAAAATAACTTTGCCTTTTAATTTCTTGGTAATATTTTATAATTTATTTAAACATATTATTACATTGGAAATCTTATTATTTAAATTTTTTTCTAATTAGTTTTATTATCATAAACATATTAATTTCTTTACGAATACAAAAGCTTTTAAGGTCTGCACTAATATAATCAGACTTTTAATCAAAAGCTCCAACGTCAAAGCTTTTGTATTCATGAAGAAATTAATATATTTATGATAATAAAACATATTAGAAAAAAATTTAAATAATAAGATTTCATATGTAATAATATGTGTAAATAAATTATCAAATATTACCAATTAATTAAAAGGCAAAGTTATTTTAAAATTATTTTTTACTTTGTAGACATTTTGCAGTCGGTTTTTTTATAAAAAGTTTTTATTTCCTCATTTTTAGAGAATATGGTATATTTTCGAAAAAAGTGTATAAACAGTAGAAATACTTCTTAAAAAATTTGTTCTATAAAATTCTGAAAGTTTGTTGGTTATTGCAAATATCTGTCTCTTATATTTAAATTTAAAAATATCACGTGTATTGAAATAATTATACCCATTCTTGTAACGAGTTTTATTACCCAAGTGTCAATATTATTCGAGATATAGTGTTTTTCTAATATTGTCACGGCCCTTTGCTAAATAAGCTCCCACTTGAGCCAGGCCCAGTAATCAAATGCCGCCCACTTTCTTGACCGTAATTTGTACAAATAATGGTTACGTCTATGCCAAATTTCAGTACCATAGTATCAATATTATTTGAGATACACTCTTTTTCTAATATTGCCACGCCCATTTGTCAAATAGCACCCATTTTCTTGACTGCATTTTGTAATAACTGTGTCTACTCCTACACTATCCTACTCGAGGTACAGTGTTTTTGTAATATTGCCACGCCCATTTTTCGAATAACGCTCACTTTCTTGACCATCATTCGTAATAATAATGCCTACCCCTATACTAAATTCCAGTATTCTAGTCTCAACATTATTCCAGATACACTGTTTTTCTAATATTGCCACGCCGATTTGTCGAATAACGCACATTTTCTTGACGGTAATTTGAAATAATTGTGCCTACCCCGACACAAAACTGCAGTACCCTAGTGTGAATATTATTCGAGATACAGTAGTATCCAGTATTGCGAGATCTAGTATT
Source organism: Coremacera marginata (assembly GCA_914767935.1). NCBI lineage: Eukaryota > Metazoa > Arthropoda > Insecta > Diptera > Sciomyzidae > Coremacera > Coremacera marginata. The sequence goes on along the minus strand of OU612046.1, from coordinate 152,533,438 downwards.
GCGTTATCGATGTATGTACATACATTAAAAAAAAAAAAATAACAGAGAAACCGACGAACTTGAGAACCTCATCCTTTTTGAAGTCGTTTAAAAATAGTCAAATTCAGGAATATTTTTAAAAGAAGCATTTAACAATGCTACAAGGTTAAAATCCAACCCTTTGACCATATTTCGTTGAGAACTAAAGAAATTCTTGTGTGTGGTTTGGTTGAATACTTGAATATGCGTAATATTATCTTTTTGCACAGACTTATTAATACACAAAGCCCAGGGTATCTTTATGATAAATTACAGTTTTTTTTCAATCAGTTCGATCTACCAACATGATTGTTCCTAGGCACAACTACCTCAACAGCAGTAAATTTTTTTTCATAAACACCTTTAGACTTTGGAATTCATTACTCAACTATTTGAAACAATTAACTTTTAGAAGCAGCTTTGAACATGCAATTTATAATTACTTTAGTTCTATTGATGGATAATTATCTTTATCTTTAAATTTATTCTCTCGCTATTTTCAGTACTGGTATATCTTTTAAACGTTTTCTTCTTAATTTACTTGATTTTGATTTTTTTTCCACTTTAATTATTTCTTTGAAAATAGTTTTTTCCCCTCTCTTCAATTAAGCAGTCATTAAGTTCTCTTTTTTTTAAATCTTTTCAAATATTAATGTTCAATTTAATTACATGCTAAATTTTAACTTCTATTTTATAATTTCAACTTATTATTACATTTAGCCTACATGCTTAATTTGAACTTCTTTTTATATTTTAAATTCACATAGTTATAAGAAAAATGTTAATTATTCAATAAATAATCTATATTAATATATAAGTTTATAAATGTGATTCACCTCTATTGATGTACTGTTCAAGACTAAGTCTTTTTGTACAAATATTAATTAATTAAATAATATACAATAAATGCAAAAAAAAAAAAAACAATTTTGTTCGGAAAAATTCCCATTTCCTTGTCCTATGCTCCATGTTCCTAGAGCCCCCTTCAATGGGAATTACTGTGTACAGGCCATTTTATTAATAACTTGCTTACTGAGTGCCATGTTTATTATCTTGCTTTTCTTCAAAAGTGGCCTAGGCTCAGTGTCATTGGTAAAGATTCTAACAAAACGAAGTCTATATTATCCCAACAGTGTTTTTTATACAGTATGAATTAAGAGATAGTATACAGAGCATAACTTCAACTTCAGTTGAACACTGTCCATGCACAATATTTTAAGATTACAAAAAAGTTTTAAGTACACAAATCAGGATCTTAGAATAGCATTTATTATTCATAAAGTAAAAATAGAAAATTAAAATTTATCTTTAAAAATATTCCGAAACAACGAAAAAATCACCTGAAAAGTACAGCTAAAAGTTTGTATACAACTGACTACACAGCAACACATTTTGTGAAATACTGTGAGGTCTGATGATATTTTTATTTTTTTTTTTTTTTTTTTTTTTTTTGATGAAAGGTACTCATACTTATTTGTCAAGTTAGCATTAGTTTTAACTTTGTAAGTTTGATTTACAATTGTGCAAGTAAAACACCTCTCACAAGAAATGCGAAAAATTAATTATGTAGCATCGTAAAGAATATAAGTCTCTTGGATAAATTGCTTCTATTGTAAAAAAAACATCGTGCAAAAGCAACTCAAAAAGTCATCGAAATATATAATATTCGTGGAAATACAAAAAATTGCAAAAATTTATTTAAAATTGCATCTTGCGATGCGGACGTTCTAGCGCAATGGAGAAGTGAAAAAAAACCAAGGTCCAGTGCGGTACAAATTGCTTAAATCTTTCCTATGAACGTAGTTATAAAGTAAGTGCCTCAACTATTTGTAGTCTTAAACGCTAGCAGATTGCACGAAAGAATACCCATAAAAAAATCATGCATTTTGCATGATTTTGCCGCAAACCAACCAAAACGCCTAAGATCCGCAAAGTCTTATACAACTACCGTTCAGTCGTTTAAACGACAAATAACGTTATTTTTATTAAAGAAACTAAATATGAGATATTTTAAGCTAAAAGATCTAGAGATCAGCTAACAGTGAGTTACTTCCACAGAACCTCATTCCAACCGTTAAGCTCGCTAGAGGCTCAGTGATAGTTTGGGGTTGTATATCGGCTGTTTGGGCCAAAAATCGGATATTTCTTGAGTTCACAAGGAATAGCCTCGCTTACCTGAAAATTTTAAAAGCAAATTGAATCAACAGTGTGCAAAAGCTGGGTCTTAAAATGCTTTGGGTCTTCTAACAGAATAGCGACCCAAAGCATACAGACCCAATGGTAAAGGAACAACTCTTGTATAATGTCCCTTAACTGCTTAATTCACCACCGTACTCTCCAGATCTTAACCCCATAACACACTTGTGGGAAATTTTTGACAGAAATATACGCAAAAGAACTTTATCATGTAAGCAAGATCTTAAATCTGCATTGGCAGATGAATGGGCCAGGAGATATCACCAGCAGTGACACAGAATCTAGTAAATTCAATGCTAAGAGAGAGCAGTTATTAAGACTAGAGGTGAATCCACAAAGTACTAAAACTTGCCTCACATTCTCGTCTGGGTATAAATATTTGGAGTTTTATGTGAATGTTTACTAAATTTTGACTGCATTTTTCAGGTGATTTTTTCATTGTTGTGGCATAACTTAAAGACAAGTTTTAATTTTTATTTTAACTTTATGATTAATAAAACACTATGCTCTGACCTTGATTTAAGCACTTACAACCTTTTTTAATACTTAAATATATGGACACCGTTTCTGATAGCTTTTGTTCCATAGAACATATCTTATTAAAGGATTTTTCTGGATTAGGTCAAATAACCGATTTTTTCAAGGTGACATTTTATACTATGATTTCCTTTTACTTTTACTTTTACTTTTAAACTATGTTTAAATTTGACTTAAGACCTTCAGTAAAATTCTTGAGAATTTAATTTTCTTTCAAATTGGGAAAATATTTATTTACCCTAATATTCGCGCAGCGGGTCAGACCCCCTCTCCCCCCTTAACTTAAAAATTACATTTTTAGGGGAAACTTTAAGCAATATCATTTTTATAACTTCTACAAACAAAATTGTCGTCATCTTTTCTATAACTTCGCAGAACATCATAATCCAAAAAAAACTGCCCTTCTATCAAAAATAGTATAAGTACAGTAGTACTGAAAATACACAAAGATATTATTAACAATTTAACTTTGTACTAAAAAAAGTTTTAAAAAAATAACAACATTTCTAAAGCCTTTTGCTTTTCAGTCAGTTTAGTTCAGCTCAGTGGCTTGCTTAGTCTATAGTTAAAAATTCTACCCATATAACTTATGAAAGGTTTGACTCCAACTCCATAATGCTATACAAAGTAATCATGTACGTGTGCTTCATATATTTATGTTTGTTTATTTGTATTCATTATGATGGCAAAAAAGTAGAAACAACAAATATTACTCACTTGCTTTTTAACGTCTACATACTTCTTATGCGTTACTTTTGATATCTAAGAAATGCTGTTGTAAACGTTTATAATTGGATACTTCAATTATTTTTTTTTCATTTTTTTTTTTTTTTTTTTGCTCGACGCTAGCCAACGACCAACATATCTACATACGTTTTAAGCGTGTTGCAAGTTGAAACTAGTTTGATTATTTTTTATCGTCGTATTTTCTGGATAAGGCAAAGGTTGTTTGAAATAAACGATACTATAACAAAATAAACACGGTTAAATATTAGTGCAAAAGAAAAGATGAAAAGATCAATACACACCAAAATTATAACAGTTAAAGAAAACACAAATGAGGGAAAAATAAGTTCAAAGTAGGTTTAACTGTTTTACGTTAAGGTAAGGGTCCGCAGGTTGCGCAGCTCCATAAGTTGGCCACCATGTTTTAACCAAAATGTTCATAAACCTTAAGGATTTCGAACATTTCGAAGAACAAAAAAAAATGTGGATTTAAATGTAAAAATGTCATAAGTCCTTCGATTGGCCACCTCGAAGCACATAGTTTGACTAACCTTTTTTTTTCTCAACGTCATGTATATGCGCCTGTACGTTTAAAATCATTGTTTTGTTATATTATTGATCCACAAAACGTTGGGAATTTTAATAAAAATGATAAAAGTAAAGAAGTGAAATGAAGATTGTTACTGACATTGATCGAAGAGTATGCCTTTTTTGTTAAATTTTTCATGCACGTAGATTAAGAAAATAAGTTCAAGTAAAATTTTTTAAAAAAAAACAATAAACGCTTCATAAACGATGAAAAACCTTGAATTTTACATCAGTCGTACACTTATTCGGCATCTTTTTATAAACATGGCGAGCCAACCTACAAAGCAATTTTTAAAAAAACATGCCTTCATTCTAATTTAAAATTGATAATCATGCAATAATTTTTATATTTTTTTTTTTTTTTTTGCAAAAAAAACTATTATTTTAACATTGAAGTAAGAGCTGACGCTATCAGCCTTCCACTGTAATATTCGCTTCATCAAATTGCTAATTTTTCCGCAGCCCAAACGAAAACTTTGGGCAACCTACAGACCTATCCCTTATTATCTCAATATTTTGAGGAAGGAAGGAATTCAAAGACGAATTATTTTTTTTTTATGTAGTTTTGTCAAAAACGTTTTAAAATAGTTCTGTCAGAATTTATGTACCCCTAATTAATATTCATTGGAATATCCGCTCCGCCAATTATTATCTTTCTAAAATCATTGATATAAGTTATTGAAAGTGAATATTATTTGTTAGGTTAGGTTGGATAAGAAGGGTCATGTACCCTTAGGGCGCGTTTATAGTGAACGCATATGTCGGAAATTATTGTTGAAGCTGAAAAACGTTTCATGCATAAACATATGGAAAAAGCTGAAATTGTCCATAGTACACGCTTATTCCGAACTTTAAGTGACTTATCAAGAGGTTTTCGGCGCTTATATCTCTATCTCGCTCGCTCTCACAGTTTGCATTTTTCGCTTGTTTGCATCATTTTCTATGATGGTATTTTATTTCTTTGATATTTTTGTGCTGAACTTTCAAACATTGTTGCATTGTTTTTGTTGTTTCGTTTTGCGCTGCTTCTGAAAATAATTTTCTGAACTTATGTCTTTTTGTTTACATAGCTTTCGTTGTTCTTGCGTCCAGTAATCAAGTGGTTATTTTTTTCTGGAGAACTTTAGTAGGTGTTATGCTTTGTTTTCAAGCTAAGTTTTTATTAAGTTTTTTCTTAAGTATCGTTTCACAAATTAGCAATAGTAAATTATCAATATATATCTTATGTTGATATATAGATACGTGGTCGTTATAAAAAATTACCGATTAATAGCAAAACAAGGAATGAAAGAAACCAGCAGTTCAGCGCTTATATTGCTAGCTCGCTAACTCACACAGTTCTTTTTTTTATATATCATTTTATTGTTTACACTTTGCTGACCTTATTTCACAAAAAAGGCAGAAACAAAAACATTTGCTTTTACAAAAACGCATGCACAAAAACCAAAAAACAATTATTCCCAATGTTGACAGCCTCCCTGCTTCTGCACGGTCGCTATAGTAAAAAGAATTGCTTTTGCGTGTGCATTTTGTTCTTGAAATAGAAATTGAGATGGAGTACAAATATAAAACAGAATCTACTTACAACGTAATGTGTTTTTTTTCATGAATAATCAATGCAAATTACTTGCATCTTTCTTCTTTTTCTTCTCCACACTCTTTGCACTACAAAATTTTCACCAACAAGATAAATAAGTTACTCTAATCTGCAAGCAATAAGCGTGCACTATAGCTCAATAATCTGCTTAAAGTTGTAAGCAATAAGCGTTCACTAGAGACGCAATAAGCTCAGATAAGCTGCTTTAATCCAAAGTGTCAATAAGCTTTGGAATAAGCGGTCACTATAAACGCGCCCTTAACTTTGCTTCTGCGGGGTCTATAGATCCATTGCAAATCCTTCCTGTTTATTAAATTCAAGGACGTCCGCAGGGTGGAGCAGGGAGGGGCCTTTTTCCTCCTAGTACTCAGCCAAAAAAAGTATATTACTTTTTGGTCAAACTTTTTTACAATTACGTTTATAAGAAAATATGAACTAAAAATGTTTCTATTTATTTATTTTACGATCAATATGTAACATAATTATAAAAATTAGGTCATTGACCTATATTATATTGGGATATATTAATGCATATATATTGGGATATATTATTGCAAAATTATAAATCGGATTTAAAATTAGAAGTATTAGCAAAAGTTTTGTTAAAAACTTAATTCTCGGTGGAAATTATTAATTTTCTTTTATTATTTTCAATACAGTAATATAATATCAGATATAATATAATATAATATAATAATGTCAAATTATAGTGATTTTAAGCTTTTATAAACATTTTAATAAATCATGAAAATATTTTTAAAACAGAATAATTATACTAGTTTATAAGTTAAATCAATGCTTAAATATAGTTTTTAGAAAATGCTGTGCCATTCCATAGTGACTGGTGGGACAGTTTACTCCAGAATCGTTTATGCTTAGACCTGTAACTTATTGTTTTGATCTAATATAATAATCAAATAGATAGTTTACAATAGATTATGAACCGACTTATCAAACTTTTACCAAAAAAAATAATTCATATAAATATGTTGGTGATATTTCATTGGTTAAAGGAGTGTGACTGGTGGGACAGTCAAAAATACCTCACATTCGCCTTGTGCACTGTCAATCCAGATTTTAGCCCAAATACTATACAAAGCCACATGTCTTTTGGTATACTATGAAATAATTAAATAGACTCCAACCGAAACTAAAAATTAGCACAAAGTTTAGTATCTGCAAGAAAGTATAGAAAGTAGAAATTGTGACTGGTGGGATATCGTGTTGTGACTGGTGGGACAGGTACGAAATTAGCCGAAAATGTACTCGTTTTTATGTTATATTCAGAAAATCATTGAGAAAATCAACATAGTAAAGAAAATCAACATAATACATAATAAACATAATATAATAAAATAAATTAATAAAATAAAAAATAAATAAAATAAATAAAATAAATAAAATAAACAAAAAAAATAAATAAAATAAATAAAATAAATAAAATAAATAAAATAAATAAAATAAATAAAATAAATAAAATAAATAAAATAAATAAAATAAATAAAATAAATAAAATAAATAAAATAAATAAAATAAATAAAATAAATAAAATAAATAAAATAAATAAAATAAATAAAATAAATAAAATAAATAAAATAAATAAAATAAATAAAATAAATAAAATAAATAAAATAAATAAAATAAATAAAATAAATAAAATAAATAAAATAAATAAAATAAATAAAATAAATAAAATAAATAAAATAAATAAAATAAATAAAATAAATAAAATAAATAAAATAAATAAAATAAATAAAATAAATAAAATAAATAAAATAAATAAAATAAATAAAATAAATAAAATAAATAAAATAAATAAAATAAATAAAATAAATAAAATAAATAAAATAAATAAAATAAATAAAATAAATAAAATAAATAAAATAAATAAAATAAATAAAATAAATAAAATAAATAAAATAAATAAAATAAATAAAATAAATAAAATAAATAAAATAAATAAAATAAATAAAATAAATAAAATAAATAAAATAAATAAAATAAATAAAATAAATAAAATAAATAAAATAAATAAAATAAATAAAATAAATAAAATAAATAAAATAAATAAAATAAATAAAATAAATAAAATAAATAAAATAAATAAAATAAATAAAATAAATAAAATAAATAAAATAAATAAAATAAATAAAATAAATAAAATAAATAAAATAAATAAAATAAATAAAATAAATAAAATAAATAAAATAAATAAAATAAATAAAATAAATAAAATAAATAAAACAAATAAAATAAATAAAATAAATAAAATAAATAAAATAAATAAAATAAATAAAATAAATAAAATAAATAAAATAAATAAAATAAATAAAATAAATAAATAAATTACGAAATAAATAAGTAAATAAATAAATAAACAAATAAATAAATAAATAATTAAATAAACAGTACTTCATAAGTTCACCATTCAGTAAAACATCAACGCAATCGTTTTCAGTATTTGAATTTAGGAGTTTGCTTTAAAATCTCTTTAGTGAGGTCTTGTAAAGTATCATTAACGCTTACTATATGGCATCCACCGTCGACAGTTTGCCATTGCTTCCAATCAGTCTTAAGTGTTGTGTCTAATCCTTTCAATGGAAGAATATCCGTAACGTCGAAACATTCATCACAGTCACTGGTCATGCACTTTCCTTTAGATATACCGCAACCTATAAGTTTCAGGAAGTCAGCAGTAGAAATTGGCAGTTTTGGAAGATACTTGTTCAGTGCTTCTATTAAAAACTTATAATTTGCGTGGTAGCTGCATACACATACATTATGTGGTATCTCACTAATAGGTCTTACATGGAGGGGTCTGAGTTCAAAGAATGTCTCTTCCCCACTTTTATGTCGGAATATTCAGTTTTAAACAGCGCATATGCTTGCGCAATCGTCATCATCATGTGCCTCTTAGTAACATGAACACGTTTCTTTTTCTTTGAGTGACATTGTGTCTTTTCTATTAGGAGACGGCCGGCTTATGTCATCTTGTTCATAATAACGTTTGACCAACTTCTTTGTCTCATCCGGTATGTCTTTAGTTTTAACTGTTTTAGTACTTAGATGAATAGCCTCCTTCGGTTACATTTCCTTTAAAACATGTATCAATACAGCTGACTTTTTGGTTGGACTTACAAGAAGAGCTTTTTTTATTTTGCCAACCGCTTTTTATAAGGTATTAATTGTCTTATATGAACCCTAAGGCGAAACACACGTTTCTTGATACCCTCTAACTTTTTCTTTTCTCTTTATTTTCTTTTTCGTTGCCTCCCTGTCTCTCTCCTCTGGATTCTAGCAGTCTAATTACTTTCATGGAAAGCCTTACCCTTATCTCATCGTTTTTGATCATATTTTTTTTTTATTTTCTAGAGCAGTCTTCCACCTGCTTTCATCACTTTACTTATTTTCTCTCGATTTCCTTTTTCGCTCAGCAGCATTCATCTTAAAAGCAGAAAAAGCAATCAAACTCACAAAAAAACATATAAATGGGCCAGAAATAGGTTAAAAATGCTTAAAATAGTCCATAACAAGTTTTACAAAAATGTCACAGTGACTGGTGGGACAAAAATGTAAGCCACCTCTTTCCAACACTTTATTACATTACAATAGAAAAATATGCTAAACAGTTTTCCAATTAGCCAATTATTACTTTCCAAAAAGTTCCCTTTTAGTACAAAGCGTTTTGAGGTTAGAAATACAACTTTTATAGGTTTTCGTGTGACTGTTGGGACATGCTAATTGTTTTTTGTATTAATGGGTTTTAGAGTAAAATTCTTACCTTTTCCGCTGTATTTTTAGTCCAAATTAAAATTAAAGAAATTGCTATCACTCTTCGACGCTGTTTTGTTGAAAATGCTAATCAAAATGGGCGAAAACAGTATTGCCAATATGTTGAAAAAAAATCCTACGACTCGTTCACAATAGACAACAAGTTGCCATAGTGAAAAAATACTTTTTTTTTCTAAATAATTTTTATAGATCATGTATATTTAACTATTAAACATTGCGTTAAGAATAAATTGGTTAAAATCATATCAATTTAAGAAAATAACTAATTTTCCCATTTCCCGTGGCTTAAATTGGCCCTGCTTAAATTAAATTCTTTGGCAAGTATTTTAATTCTCAAGTCAAAATATTTGACTTTTTAGGGTTTCACTCTATAGCTTCTTCGCGTCATACCTTTAGGTTCTTGCCTTACCTGAACATTCTAGAATATTCCAATCATATGAATGTATTCGTAAAAAAATCGAGCATCCGCCGTTGAATAGCGAAAACTGAGTTCATTTAAGTAGGTGATTTGTGAGAGCATTTAAGACAGTATTTAAGACAGTAAAACAAAAATTTTTTTAAATAAATTGAAAATTGAAAAATTGCAGGCTGGTAAAGTAGGGGTGCTAAAAAAGAGGGTACTCCATCTAAACACGATTTCAACCCTTCTAGTCATCCGAAAAAAAAAGATTTTAATTAGTAAGAATGTCGTTATATCCCGGACTAGGGAAAGAAAAAGAAATTTTTTCGCGAAATAGTGACTATTTGAAAAAAAGAAATAATTTTTTTGCCTTTTTTTTATGCTTCGAATTATTAAAAATATTAAAAACAAATTGTTTGCATAATTCCAGTCATAAAAGGATATATAAAAAAAGGCCCACACCAAATTTTAAGTAAATCGGTGCATTAGAACTTGAGATATCATGTCAAACGTGTTGGAAAAAATAATTTCGAGAAAAACGCATTTAAAGATTCGAGCAAAGTTACAGGCGTCACTAAAATAACAACTTCCTACTACTTTTAATAAAAAAACGGAGTCTTTATCATGTAAAGTATATGTTTAATGAATAGTGCATATTCATGATACTGAAATTTAGGATCTGTTTTGAAATCCAGACTACTAAAGTGTGAAAAATTAAATTGCATGACATTTCAGAGCCACATTAGGGGGAGTGGCATGTCTGAAACTGAAAAGATATCTTAAAAATCTGGTAACAATTTTCTTCAATTTCTCAACTTAGTTCAGATACATTCTTGTAAAAAAACTACGTTTCCATTCCATGCTAGGAAAATAAAAATTTCTCTTAAATAGTTTTTGTAATTAAAAGACCCCCACTTTAAAATACTATTGAAATGCCTAAAATTATGCAACATTTTAGTGAAATTTAATCTTCATCAAAAAAAAACCATGACAAAAATTTATTATTTCAAATATTAGAATCAACTTAAGAACTGATTAGAATGGCTGCTTGCTATTTGGCTGCTTTATTGTATTTTATTTCAGTTACTGAAAGTATGCCACAACTTTTTCTTAAATTAAAGTTTTTATGTAAAGGCTTCTGGCCACTAACGACAGGTAACGAAACGAAACGACAAGCTGATCAGTATTCCTTCGCTTTATAGCCACCGGCTTTTTCGTCGGTCGTTGCCGTTTCGTCGCCGGTTAATGTGCGTGAATGCATAAGAACACACGGAGTTATATTTTTGTAGTTTCGTTACGCGTCGCAAGTGGGCAGCCTAAATACAACTTATTGTTTAAGTTTATTATTTATTGACTGTTTTATAAAAATTAACTGCTGATGATATTGATATATATATATTGAAGAAAATTTTTATTCAAGCACCTAAATGTATGCAACAACTTAAACCTTCAATGTTTTTAGTCAATTAATGCGTACCTCTTTATTGTGTTTCTTAAGCATTTATGAGTATGTATTGTTTTAAATAGTAAAACTTGAATTTCCTTCAGAAATCTTGTTGTATTCTTTAGATTACCAACATTTTTTTTTTCTAACCAACACCGAAGAATATGCAATATTTAAAATTAAAGAAATAATTCTAATAATTAAATTAAAATATTCTGTGCATTTCTCAATTTCAGCTTAAATTAACGCCAACACACACACATTCACAACACACACACGCTGCTTGACGTCTCTACAAACTCACCACGCGTTATCCTTAACAAGTAGGATAAAAAAAAAACAACAACCATTCAAAAACTGACGCATGAAGTTGTCAGTCGTCACTAGCCGTCAGTGTGCGTAAAAATCTACATTTTTACTGCTGCAATTGCTGTTGTTTTTGTTGTCGATGCTGCTGATTTACAAGTGTGGTGAATAGCTGCAACAGCAACTTAACGCTGTCAATAGAAGAGTCTCCGGGCTCTTAGTGTGAGAGCGCAAGAGTGTACTTAGCAGCCGGAGAGAGCGCACAACTAACATTAATATGTGGTGAATGTACGATGGACTTGGCAGGAATTTTGCTGTCAGATAAAATACATACTGCACGGACGGAGGCAAAACTAGACGGAACACAAAACGCAGCGCGTGTGAAAAATTTGCAGAAGGAAAATCTTACAAAGAAATTCAAAAATTGTTAGCAAAAAAATTTTGAAAAAAAGAAATAACCCAAAATATGTTTTGTGAAGTGTTGCGTAGAAAATTTTAAATATTTTCCAAATATATTGTGTAAAAATTAAGCAAATGCTAGCGATGTGAAAAAATTAAGCATGAAAAAAATTGTATATTTTTGGGTGTGAAAACGAAAGTGAAAATTTAGCAGCTACGAGGACGCGAACGACGTCAACGACAACGTGTCTACGAGTGGGGTAGAAAACGAAAAAAAAACACACGACAATGGCAAAAAATTCCTCCTAATTATATAAAAAGAAAAAAAAAAGTTAAGTTGGCAGTTGTAGAATTTTGTTAAATCACAAAATAACAAATAGGCAATATACTCAAGTTTGAAAAAGGATCTTGAAAAAAGAGTAACAGTGTCATAAAAGTAGTCATAAAACCATAAAAGCATGCATTTATGAAAACAGTATAAAAAAAAGTATTAAAGTGAAAGTGAAAATTTTACTACCTGCTGGCTGACTGACTGTTACAACAACACATACAAACGCACGTCTGACTTAATTAAGGCCTAAAGACAGCAGCCTAAAGACGACACGCTATAATTTCACCTGTCAATTTTAGAACTTTTGCCATAAACGCGCCTAAAACTATACAACACACACACACACACACTCAAACTCAGCAAATATCGCGCATAAAAACTGTTTTAATACTGCAAACGTGTCGCTGCACGTTACGTTTTCGACACAAACACACAGATCAACAACACACACACACAGGCACAGGCACAGCCAACAACCAGGAGCGCGCGTGACGTCAGCAAAAGTGATTTCACTCACACATACACACTTCAAAAACTCACAACGCCAAACACACACACATAAAACAGACAACTAGTGAGTGTGTCAGTTGCTGTAATTGTTGGGTTTGTTTTGTTTTATCAGCAAAGCAGCTACCTAGCAGCTCCAACAGCATCATCAGTAGTCGCCGTCAGCTTCAGTAACACCCAGCTAGGCCCCGCCGACAACCATAACGTCACCGCTGCCACCATGGAGCAGCCCAGCATTTTAGTGCGAATTCTGCATTCGATTCCGCATGTGAATTATACGTTTCGTCGGGTTAACGACACCTTCAATCCGGACAGCGATGTTTATCTTGAGGTGAGTACTTAATAGCATGCTGTTAGCGCCTAAAAGTATACCAAAAAAAAATATTTTAAGATATTTTGCTGCTGTGCTCTCTGCTGTTTTTGTTCTTGCTTTTTGTTTTTCGTTGAATGCGTGCGCGTTGCTGCGTCTGCCAAATATGTGCTGCCTCTAATCTGCGCACAAACTATAGCCCAAATAATACCCTTCGAACCACCCACCACCACCAGCTTCCCTTTGGGTGTGCAGCACTCTGCTATGCTTTTGGTTAACTTAAGCTTGCTTTTTACTTTGTCGCCTCTTGTTTGTTTTATCTGCTATTTGTTTTTGTTTTGTTGACATGCCACACGACGCCGACATCGCCGTTCTCGTCGTCGTCAACTTCAAAGAGAAAACAAAATTAGAGAAGAATTCTTAAAAAGATAACGCAAAAGTTTGTTTGTTTGTTTTGTCTAGAAATGTTGAACTTAACACAGTTGTAAAAACTGAACGAAAGATGTTTTTGTTTGCTGTGATGTGCTGTCCCAATACAATCTCAATTAGCTACAACAGCAACAAAGTGTAAATGTTGAGTTGAAAGGGTTTTGGAATGTATGTGTTTTTTTTTTTTCTTATTTTAACAAAACAGCTGAACAATTGTGTGTTTTGAAAACTTAACGAACAGGCTTCATTGTTAAATTATAAAGCTGAGACAAAATATCCAAGCAAAGAAACGTATTATTAATCAATTCATTTATTTTTGAATTTATTTCTTTTTTTATAGCAAAATTATTATTATTAGCTTTTTCACACTTTCACTTATTTTTTAATCTTCTCTATTGTATTTAAATAGTTATTTTTATTACAGTAGAATCTCGAAAAAATTAACCAAAATATCCCAAGGGTAATTAACTTTTTCGAACTATTAATTTTTCTGAACGGTTTTCAAAATTGAAAAAAATAGATACAATAATAAACATAGATGTTTCAGAAATAACACGCTAAATTTATTTTAGGGTGAGCTGGGGTAATATGTACCATGGGGTCTTGTATAACACTTGTATAATCAAAGTAGGGTGATGTGTAACATATCTTACACATTATAAAGAGGCAACAACCTAAAACTTTGAAATGCAATAACATCAACGGCATTAAAAGAGATCGGCCCAGTTCATACTATTCAGTCCAGACCAAAATCCGATCGTGGTAGAAAGTCAATGAAAAGCTGTGTTCTAACAACGCCACAGAAATGTTTACAGTTGCAGGAGGTGGGAAAAATAGAAAAAATTTGGAATAGAAAACTAAACAAACTGCAAAGAAATCTGTAGGTACTCGGCCGCAAAATCGGAGCTCTTCGTCGTCATCTGAAGAAGATCGTGATTTTTCTTAACTTGTGGCGACCGTGGCATATTGATTGAGGTGCGTAGCTGGTATGCGAAAGAACCCAGGTACAAATCCCATCTGACACAGAATATTTCTTTTAATTGGATTAATTTTTCTGTTCGGCCGTCACCTCTCTACACTGTAAATCTTCATGTGAACATAAGCCGATCGGAGTCGACATAAAGCTTGTAGGTCCGGTTCTCGATTATTTGTAATTAAACATTTCAAAACACGCACAACACAATTGATCAAAAGAAGCATCAGTGAAAGTCCTTTTAAGAGCTGATACTTTTGTTTTTTAATTGAATTTGAATTTTGTTTTTGTTCATTAATAGAGAAATTTTTGCAAAGGTTTTTATGCGCATCAATATAGAACAATTTTGTGATTTGATATTATTTTTAAATGAATTAAGCAGCAAAGATAAAATTTCATCAATTCCCCCCAAAAACGAACTCATTGCCCACTACCCCCACGGGTCTAAATTCCACCCAAATGGGGGAATTCCCCCAGTTGGCAGGCCTGCTTGCAAGCCATCAGCTCTACTATCAACTACTTTCGATCACATACTCTGTCATATCAAAACAAGCACTTCAGTGAAGAAAGGTTTTGATATACAAACAAACACTGCACGAAGAGACAGGAGAACATTCAAGCAATACAACAATAGAACAAAACTGAAGTAGAACCACTGTCACTGAAGTACTAACAGATAAAACGAATGGTTTGTTTTTTTTTTTTGTCATGTTATAATCTGTTCACATGCTATACTTGCTATGATTTACTGTTACTTCACTGTAGTGTCGCTTTATGTTTTGATATTCTGCTGTGCATCATAACATGACCACTGTTTGTTGATGTAGCGAAAAGCATTTTAACCAGAGAATGGAAAAAAACCTTAACGATCGGTTCGTTTTTGATCTTGTCTGCATTTTTTAAAGAGCGCTTACCTTTATTCTTCTTCATTCGTATATCGCTCTTTGACTCAATCACAAACGTTACTTCTAGCACACAGTAGAGAGAGAGCGGAACAGAATGGAAGAGTTGTGTTATAGAAGCACAAAACATTATTTGGTTTGTTTTGTAAACCAAAACCAAACCGTACCAAATATATCGTTCGTTTCAGCGTTTGTGTCTGCAATCTTTTTGCAGGTTATTGCAATTCTTTTGCAAAACATATTGCTTGTTCAATGATTTGATTGATAACGTTGAAACATGCCGAGGCCAAAAAATGTATAAGTACACAGTTTTTTTTTTTTAAAAAAATCTTAAATCAAATAATATTTAAAAATGGAAATTATGGTGGAAAAACTTTGCAAGGGCATACATCTAATTTGGAACGTCACATCAAAGCTAAGCATTCAAAGCAAGCAATAAGGTAGCGTCAGTAGCAATAGCAATAACATTCCTAAACGATCAACGAACAACTATGATTTTAGAAACGAACTGGAACTTGGTACGGTTTTGGTTTACGATGGCGAACAAAAATCACAACACAGTAAATTATATTTTATGCTTGTACAACACAACGTTATCATTCTGTTCCGATCAATAATTTTTGCGGGATGATCGTAATTCTTGTGTTTGAATCGAAGAGCTTCAAACGGAATGGAGAGACAACAAGTTTTTGATCGCTTGTGTAGCGCTACGCATTAGGTACGGTTTTTTCCACTCTCTGATTTCAACTGATGAAGTGCTTGTTTTGTTGCTGAGCTATAACATAGAACTAGTGTATGCGATGGCAATGCTACAGTGAAATGCAGTGCACTAAAGTACTGTACAGTAGAGAACTGTCGGAAATAGAATATTTTGTGCAGCTCTTTAGTGTGTATTGAGAATCAGAGAGATTTACGAGATATTGCTATTATTTTATTAAGTTCTTATTATAATACTTTTACTAAACATAAGAAGTCAAAATAAATATAAAAAAATTTAAAGTTCTTGGTCCTCTATAGTCATGTAGATTCAATTCCTCAGGAATTGAAATTTTCAATTCTATTACAGGAATTGTAATTGGAGGTTACTGTAAATGTAATTGTATTACAGTAATCTTAATAAAAATTGTAATTGCATTGCAGTAACCTCAATTACAATTGTAATTGGATTACAGTAACTGAATTGAGGTTACTGTAATCCAATAACAATTGTATTACAATTACATTGCAATTTTTTACATTAATTTATTGCAATTTTTTATATTAATTGCAATATTACAATTAATTAGAATTGTATTGGATTACAGTAACGTCAATTACAATTGTAATTAGATTAGAGTAAGCTCAATTAAAATTCCTGTAATGGAATTGAAAATTTCATTTACCAATTCCTGAGGAATTTTTTTGTGCAATTACAAATTACAATTCCGTAATGGAATTGACCATTTTTCCCAATTCCATTCCTGAGGAATTGAAAAATTCAATTACCAATTATAATTCCTGTAATGGAATTGACGATTTTTTCCAATTCCTTTTCTGAGGAATTGAGATGTTCAATTAGTAATTACAATTCCTGTAATGAAATTGACGATTTTTTCCAATTGCATTCCTGAGGAATTGAGATGACCAATTCCTCAGGAATGGAATTGGAAAAAAATACAGGAATTGTCCTGAGGAATTGAGATGACCAATTCCTCAGGAATGGAATTGAAAAAAAATCCAGGAATTGTAATTGCTAATTGAACATCTAATTGAACAGGAATGGAATTGGAAAAAATCGTAAATTTCATTACAGGAATTATAATTGGTAATTGAATTTTTCAATTCCTCAGGAATGGGATTGGAAAAAAATGGTCAATTCCATTATTTTGAGAAATTGAGATCACAATTCCTGGAATAGAATTGGTCATCTCAATTCCTCAGAAATTGAATTGGAAAAAATCGTCAATTCCATTCCAGGAATTGTAATTGCTAATTGAACACCTCAATTCCTGAATTGACCAGACACTTTGAAATATCGTTATCTTTCGTAATTTGATCTTTGTTCCAATTTTCAGTGTCATCAATGCTGATTTCAGCGTTATCACCCACCTTCGACATCGTATCATGGATTTTGATCCATGGGCTGCAAAACCGCTGTTACATTAGATGAAAGAACCATTGCTAGAATGTATCTATTAGACTGCGTTAAAAAATTATATTTTTTTCTGACCTATAAACAAAATTTATCTTTTCAGAAAAGGGGTAAAAATATAAATATGCGTGTATCGTCGTTTTTCATTTACACATCAGAATTATTATTTTTTTTTTTTTTTTTGTAAGTATTGTAGTGCCTCATAGTGAGATGGCTCCATACATTTATTAAAACCTTGACGATGAGTAGTTCTGATGAAAATACTTTCGGAGCCTTTGAGAAAAAGATCCTTCGTAAGATCTATGGATCAATCTGCGTCAATGGCGAGTACCGAATACGATGGAACGATAAGCTGTATGAGCTCTACCCCGACTTCAATATAGTTTCGACGAAAGGACTTTGACCGAGCTTCTTATGATCAATTGTGTTGTACGTGTTGTGAAATGTTTGAACACAAAAGATCGAGAACTGGACCTACAAGCTTTATGTCGATTTCGAACGGCTTATGTTCTCAAGAAGCTTTTCATGGCAGCTTTACTCTCTGAGGTTTGGCATTGTCTGCAGAGAGGTGACGGCAGAACAGAAAAATTTATTTAATTGCAAGAACTTTCTGTGTCTGGTGGGAATTGAACCAGGGTTCTCTGGCGTATGGGTCACGCACTCTACGGATTTGTCATTTTGAGCGGATAGAATACGATGCTCCAGTGAAGAAATTATTCGATATGATAACCAGCGGCGGTTAACGCAGAAGAGTACGTCCGCATCTGCATTTGGAAGGACCAAGAAGAGGACAACCTGAGGAAACTTGGAACTACCAAATGGTGCCAGCAAGCGAGGCCAAAACCTACTAATGGTTGTAGTGCCACCCATGGCATAATTATAAGGTAGGCCCAAGTTGGAGTAAAAAAGAAGCTTGATGTCAAAACCGGCTGGTCGAATTTAGTTCTCTTATTGTTGTAGTTGCCTTTATCATTTGACGTTGATCGCTCTCACAACTTTGTTTTTGTAAAACATGCTGTTTGAGCAGCCATTTAAATGTGAGCCTACCTTATAATTGTATCATGGTACCACCTAAGTAAGTAGGTAATTTTGAGAAAGCATGAATTTTAAAAACTTTATATATTTTAAGCATTATGTGCTTCCTATTAAAATAGATTCATTACTAATAAAAAATATTGCATATTTTTTGGCTGTAATAAAAATCAAAAGTCCTGGAAATTTTTAGGAACTCATTATTATTGCATAAAAAACAACACTGAATAAGGATAATAAATGAAATTAATTGAAGAATAAAGTTTTTTGACTTAAAATAAAACTCTAACTTTTGCTCTATGTTTTTACTTCTATTCTGATAGCTTGTTAAGTACCCAATAAACATTGTGGCGAGGAGTGATTCGTTACCAAATCGCTTATGAATCGTTTTTTAACAGTTTTCCAATAGTTTCATTTCGACTTCATCAGAGATTGACTGGATGCTTAAAGAAGGTACCGATTGAAATCATGACT
This sequence comes from Coremacera marginata, assembly GCA_914767935.1. Classification (NCBI taxonomy): domain Eukaryota; kingdom Metazoa; phylum Arthropoda; class Insecta; order Diptera; family Sciomyzidae; genus Coremacera; species Coremacera marginata. The sequence goes on along the minus strand of OU612046.1, from coordinate 152,514,346 downwards.
TTGCTAAATTCCATTTAAGATGTTTTGAAACAAAAAAACAATTTTTTCCGACTTTTCAATATAAAAAATTTTTGAAGAATAGCATTTTATACTAACTTTCCGTTGTTAATACGTCATTTATGAGAACATTTTTTTTTAATTTTATGTTTTTTTTTCAAGTTTATCTGAAGATTTTTTTTTGAAGTATTTTTTTCATAAATTTTTATATAAAAAAATTATGTGAAAAATTTTTTCTTCTGTTATGTCATTTCGTGCCTATTTTTTATATAAATAATTTCCACTTATAATTTCTTCAAGATTTCCGTATGAATCTCGGTAATAAATTGCTTTTTATAAATTTGGCGACTCGTTAACGAATGGCTTTTTTCGATTTTGACGAATGTATAACGAAGCTGACATTTTAATATGAAAAAGTTTTTAAAAAAAAGTAAATAGAAATAATTTTGAACTTTTGTAAAAGCCAAATCTTTAAAAACCTAAATAACAAAAAAAAAACAAAAAAAAATCTTTTTTGGCAAGGTCTCCAAGTTGGGGTTCGAACCAAGTTGGGGTTCGAACCCATGTCCGCGAATGCTGGCTTTTATTATCAAGCAAATTAAGCAAGGTATATTCAACGTCTGAAATAGCCAAGTGGGTAAAATGCCGGACTAGCATTCAGATAATGTGGTTTCGATTATTGACGTGGTAGGCTTGAAATTAATATATTGGGTTGGCAACTAAGTAATTGCGGATTTCACTCATAGATGGCTTTAGTTTAATTTTAAGGATTGCTGACGTAGTCGAAATGTCAAACACATTTTGTTATTTGATAGTTGGTACTTCAACTGTCAATCAGTACAAAAATTTGTTTGATCGGTTATGTAGTTTTTGTTTGGCGTCTGTTGAAAAATGGAAAATCAAAACGAACATTTTCGTCATATTTTGCTTTTTTATTTCCGGAAAGGAAAAAACGCATCGCAAGCTCATAAAAAGTTATGTGCTGTTTATGGTGACGAAGCTTTAAAAGAACGGCAGTGTCAAAATTGGTTTGACAAATTTCGTTCTGGTGATTTTTCACTCAAAGATGAAAAACGCTCTGGTCGTCCAGTTGAAGTTGATGACGACCAAATCAAAGCAATAATCGATTCGGATCGTCACAGTACATACACGTGAGATTGCAGAGAAGCTTCATGTATCATATACATGCATTGAAAATTGCTTAAAACAACTTTGCTATGTACGAAAACTCGATATATGGGTTCCTCATGAACTGAAAGAAAATCATTTAATACAACGCATTAACATCTGCGATTTGTTAAAGAAACGTAATGAAAATAATCCATTTTTAAAACGATTGATACCTGGTGATGAAAAATGGGTTGTTTACAACAATGTCAATCGGAAAAGATCGTGGAGGAACCAGCTCACACAACATCAAAAGCTGAGATTTATCAAAAGAAAGTTATGTTATCAGTTTGGTGGGATAACAAAGGAATTGTCTACTTTGAACTTTTACCACCCAACCGAACGATCAATTCGGATGTCTACATTGAACAACTTACAAAATTGAACAATGTAGTTGAAGTAAAGCGGCCCGAATTGACAAATCGAAAAGGTGTTGTATTCCACCATGACAATGCAAGGCCACACACATCTTTGGTCACTCGGCAAAAATTATAGGAGCTTGGTTGGGATGTTTTGCCACATCCACCATATAGTCCTGACCTTGCACCTGATGACTTTTTATTTCGATCTTTGCAAAACTCCTTGAATGGTAAAAACTTCAATAATAATGATGTTGTCAAATCGTACCCGGTTCAGTTTTTTGCTGATAAAAACCAGAAGTTTTATGAACGTGGAATTATGATGCTGCCTGAAAGGTGGCAAAAGGTCATTGCTCAAAATGGGCAATACATTACAGAATAAAGTTATTTCGTTCCATGAAAAAATTGTTTTTTATTTTCTAAATAATATCCGCAATTACTTAGTTGCCAACCTGATAGTTTTTATTTATTTTTTTATTTTTTATATGATTTATATGATTCGTTATCGAATTGATTGTTTTAGTTTTGCAAACTCGTAAAAGAATTGCTTTTTATAGTTTTGGCGACTCGTTAACGAATTGCTTCTTTCGGTTTTGACGATTCGTTAACGAAGGAGGAATTTCTCCCGCTCGCGATATTATAAATGAATCGCTACTAAGAATTGCTAGCAAATGAAATGTACGAGAATGCGATTCGTAAACGATAACATTAGTGAATCATTTTGTTTGTTGGGTACTAAACATATACTGTTTCATCAGTTTAAATTTTAATTAATATGTTGTGTTGAATGAATATTTGCTCTTAGCAGCATATTTTTTATAAATTCTTTTCGATTTCATTTCAACAACATACCTTGGCATAAGATAATGTTATGTTTAACTGTTAGACTAGATACAGTTTAGAAGAATTGCTTATTATATTAGTATTCATTACCTGAAGTTTAATCATTGACTTAAGCGTATCACGTGACTTTTTTTAAAGCAACGCATTTTGTAACTGCGTCACAGCATCAACAACAACAATTTAGAGCTGCACATCCTTAAACAATGCATTATATTACCCTGCAGCGTCGTGTTCTTCAACCAAGCTAAACATTCTGCGTACTTCTTTGTATTCCTTTGACTCACAGCAACGCACTTAAGATGTATTGCTTAAGTGTGTGTGTGTGTGTGTGTGTTTGAACACCCCGCGTGTGTGTTTCGCGAGTATTCTCTGCTCTGTTCTTTCAACTTGTAGCAGTTGTTGCTACTCTTATTCGCTATTTTCCATTGTTAGCTGTTAGCTTGCTTTACGTTTGTGTTCAGTTTTGTCATTAAAAGTCCTTGAAGTCCTTATTGCGTTTACAAATTCAGCGAATATTTTATTGAACTTTCTGAAATTTCTTCTCTACACTCTTATTTTCGCCACTTTGATCAGCAGCGTTGACTCAACCAGATTTGTTCCGCTCTTCTTGCGTCCTTTGGCAAACGCGCACAATTGTTGTGTGTAACAAATTGTTTGAATGTCCTTGAATGTTGGTCGACGGGTGGCAGGCAGCATACATAAAACATGAATAGATGTTTGCTCTACAAAAATCATCTTCAGTTTGGTGATAAGGTTATTTAGTGATAAGGTTATTTCAGGAACATTGTCATGCTGAGCTTGATATATTGACATATTTAACAAAAGACTTTTTTTTATTGTAAAAATTTTGTGCAATATTGATGGCATTATAGTTTGTGAAATTGGTATTATAAAAATGTTGCCATGCACGGGAAACTTTTGGCTTATACCGGCATTTAAACCCTTATCTGCTCTTATTTGCCAAGTTGGTTGGTATAAGTTGCCAACAATAAAAAAATAATTAGGGAAACTTTTAAAAATAGATAACTTTAGATTAGCAAGGTCGGTGCGGCCATTTGAGCAGTCATATTATGTTCCGTCAATAACCTTCATGTCTATATTATAATTCAATGATATTTATAATGATAAGTTTACAATGATAACTCAATGATAACAGAGATTGTAATGATAACAACAAAACAATGCGTTTTATTAAAAAATTAAAATGTCAGTGACTTTTGGGACACCCTTTGCAATATTTATTTCTGGCTTCTTGTGCCTTTTGCGATAGTTAAACTATCGGGTCAATACATTGTTTTACTATCTTCGTGACATGATAATGAATTTTGTGCACACTAAAATTTTTTGAAGGAAGATATCAAATGTGGTAGAGTTCATGTCGAAACCTGAAGATATGCAGCTAAGTACAATACACTTTTTTTTTATTAATTCCTCATCCAAACCAGTTATTGCAGCACTTTTATAGTGATTTCGAAAAAAATATCCGAGAAATATTGCCATCGTTTGAAGTTCCAAAATCTGGCTTTGGCTTATTGATTATGGGATCCATTACATCTTTGAACCGCAATTAAAATTCCGCAATTTTAGCTTCGGTACCCTGCCGAAGCTCCATTCCTTACTAGTTTTCATAGAAAATAGAAAAAAAAGGTATGTACCAATTTTGATTATCTGATAACTTTTAAAGTATTCAGGTAATCTGCTTAAAAACTTAAAAACTTTTATAAAAAAATTATAATAATTTGCCAGTAACAAATTTTTGTTTTCTCAAATACACTGCTAAGTTGTATCAAGATTTTAATCAATTTTTTGCTTATATCCGCCTATGACTGATTAATTTTTTTTTAACAAAAAAAATATTCAATTTTAAGGAAAGCATTAATGGATTCTTCATAACTAAGCATTTCTCTTTAAGTCTGCTTGTCCACATTATAAAAATATAGTGATCGTAAAATTGATTTCTTTTCCGCCAAAATCCCACTTTGTGGTGCACTGGTGCATTGGTGTGCACGCAGAATTCCCTTCAGCTCCCACTGTCACAGTTGCAACGATCCTTGAGAAAAGGAAACATTGCCTCACTTTCTATGCGCTTGTCCGGCATTGACAGGATGTAGATTAAAAACACTAGGTATAGCCTTCTTCAGCAACCTAGAGGAACTCTCAAATCTAAAAATCAACGACCTTCTTACATTTCCAAATCCTACTAGATGGCTATAATGGCTTGCATCTTAACCATCCAGCACTACACACTTCAGCGCACAAGATTAAGAGATTGTAACACCAAACGACTAAATTGAACTAATTGGATACTGTCTGCAGCAGTATCAATACTCAAACCAACCAGGCATTGCATGTGAATCACTTATTCATGTGAGAGGTGAATAGTTATGAGTGAGTTGAGTATTATTTTGTGTTATGACTTTGTCATCAGAAATCTGCAATGAATACTAGTGAAATAAGTTTACTTAAGTCATGAGCCATGACTATGTGTGCCGTGAGTGAACGAGTATGAGTGGATACGAGTGGATGTTTTTATTTGACTTAAATCCACTAATTCTCTTTCTTGTGTTAGTCAAGCTATGAGTATAATTGCAGATCTCTGATTGGTATCTATAGATTTTTCTATATCAAGCACCGCCTCCATGGAAAATCTTAGCTACGGCCCTGAGTTAAGCAAAATCAAAACCAAACAAAATTTTAATTGTTGAGGTTCTTTTTAAATAAAAAACACTGCATACACACTGCTAGAAACTATTTGCATTATTCATGCAATGACTGAAATTAAAATAAAAAGCAACAACAACAAAACGCATCAAAGTCAAAAACAATTTATATGCATGCACTCAGAATTCCATTGAGCACTTAAAACAACAACCAAAACAAGCACACTTAAAGGAATAACTAACAACAATTACTACAAATAACAGCTAAAACATGATATATAAATGACGTAATAGCCTATCGACAAGTCGTTGTCAATAGACGTCAAATGCAAGGCAAACAGCAGCAGCAGCAGGCAATAAATGAATCAGCATCAACATGTACTGCAACTGCAAATCAACGAGAATTGTAGCGTAACGTAACATAACGAACGTAACGTGCGCAAAGCTGAAGATAAAAGATGAGGAAAAAAAAACATGAACGTTAAGTGTAGAAATACGTCAGAAAAACGTCAGAGTTATCCTTGCCATTGTCCTAGTTTGGCGTAATGCAATATGAAGCAACCTGTAAATGTCAGAACGAGTTAATGGGATGCCGTTTTGGCCAAAGTTTGCCACAAAACGCATGAACGATCAATTGCAAGAGTAGTGCGAAGGGTTCAATGCGCAATTTGAAAGGAGTACATTTTTTGTTTTTTTATTATGCTTTGATGCCTTCAAAAATATTTTATTGCTTTTGAAAGCTTAAACCACGATATTTTAAGCCTAGCATTGAAACATATTCGACTTATTTATTTTTAAAGCTAGGCTAGTTTTCAAAATTTAATGAAAAAATTGTGGCTTCTTTAACGTTGAATTGGAACCAACAAGCCTTTTCCCAACATTAAAGAATCTCTGGCTTTTTTCAATTAAATTTTTATTACGTCATCATTTAATGCTGCTATTAAGGTGTTCATAAAAGACAAACAACAACTACAAAAAAAAACCGAAAAAACGCTGTATCATCTACTAGCACAACCCTCTCCATAGTCAACCCTCTAACCTACTTCAGTGACCCGAATAAGTTTACGTATAAAACTGACTGTGTTTCATTTACATTTGTATGCGTTTAACTCAATAAGCAACGTGTTAGTAAAGTATGTAAGGCGCAATAACGTAGCTATGTTTGTATGTATGCCATTCAGTGACCTGCTATGTTTAAAAAAAGTCTATATTATGGTTAAAAAAAAAAAAACCTCTAAGTGTCGCACAAATGCGACAGATTGAAATTTTAAGGTTTTTTGGGCGTAGCCGGTTATTTTTTCGTGTGACATCGTTTATTTATCAAGCTGCTGATGCTGAAAAAAACCATTCACAGTATTCTAATTAAAAACATATAAAATTTTTTTGAGTAGTTGAGCTTCTTCAGTTAAGAATACAAATAAAACAGCAATTTTAATGAAAAATTTCTTTACGCAAATATCGGAACAGTTTCACTTTTTATACGAATTTATACAGAGTTTCGTTATGCGACTGTTTGTATTTCGTTATGCGACTGTATATTGAAATGCAAACAGAGTAAACTTTCCTTTCTTTCGAACTGGCTGAACGAAATCGTAACTTTTTCGTAACACTTTCGTTAAGACTCGTTACGAAATCGTTACGAAGTCGTGTCAATCGCTTCATACGATATTCTTTACGATTTCGTAACAAAATCGGATTCCGAAATCGGAAAGATTGTGAAATGTTTGTTACGAGTTCGTTAAGAATTTTTCGAAATCTTTCCGATTTCGTCGTAACGAAAATGTTACGAAAAAGTTACGATTTCGTTCAGAAAGTTCGAAAGAAAGGAAATTTTACTCTGTTAGCATTTTAATATGTCGTATAAACAGCCGCATAACAAAATTATATATAAATTCGTATAAAAAGTGATACTGCTCCGATATTTGCGTAACGAAATTGTAATGATTTTTTTAAAACAGCTCAAAATAGTGAGGAATCAGTCGGAATTTCGACATAGTCGTCAACTATTTTTTGCTGGGTAGATATGGCATAAAAAATGTCAAGCTAATTTTCTTCAATTTACAAAATTATATTCGTTCTAGGCATAACTTTTATAAATATATTTTACTGGCTATCAGGGACTTTTTGAGCATTGAAACTGATTTTTAATATACCACCTCCTTGGAGATGAATTCCAATATTATGATTATGACTCTTATAAGCAAAATTAATCTTTCACTTGGCCAAAAAAATTTTTCAATAATTAAGTGAAGTTTTCAAGAAATTAACATCATTATCACTGTTTATCTAAAAACAAAAATTACATTTTGAATTAAATAGTCTAATTTGTGTTAATTCATTATACTTTCTGGACCCTAAGGGGGGTCTGAAGGGTTTGAACACCTAAAAGCCCCCCTTGTCTACGGGCCCGGTTTTTACAAAAACAAATAGTTTCCGCGCCATTTTAGTTTTACTTAAAATGTTGCTATAGTGGCACATTGGGACAAAACATTTTTTTTCTTATAAGTATAATAAGATATCCCATAGTGAAACCAATATATTTAACAAGGGGAAAAAAGGGGAACACGATTTCGTTTTTTCCATTAACACTTAGTCAAATTTTAAAAAAAAATTACATTTTCATTGTATTTTTTTTTTTTTTTTACATGAGTATGAATATTTTTGATCCAATACATGAATATATAAAAGATCTTAAATACAAATAATACTTATACAAATAATGCAACAAATCTAATTGGCTTCTAACTTGGCTTAAGAAACAATTTTTTTCTTTTTTTGTTAAATTTTTTCAAACTTTTCATCAAAAATCATTAAAAAAATTTTTCAAAAAAATTGGCAACGCATTTTTTTCATAAGTATTTGAATTCAAAAATATTTTTCAAACATCTTTAAAAATAAGGTTCTGGCCGTCTTTTTCTTGTTTGGAACCAATGGCGATGTGACAATTTTTATTGAGTGAAAAGTGAAACTTTTTTGTTAACATTGCTTGTTATACAGGGTGTCCCGCAGTTGAATGCAACTATTTACGGAGCTGAAAGGTAATGTCAAGCTGAGCAAAAATCGTACCGGAGGGGGTGGGGGTCTATTTTCACATTTTTAGAAGCTACAGGGTTAATTAGTATTTCACGACTTTGATTCACGTTATTGTTTCTAGCAGAAACACTAACTTACGTAAATCTTATTTTGATAGCATTTTAAAGGAAATTAAATCACCTTTCCTACGGTATATCAACAAAACCCACCAACTTAACAGTCACTGTGCTGTGATCGTGTGAAGATGAAATCAATCGGTTGAAACTACCAAATTTCAACTTTGAGTGCAAATTTCTCAGAATCTTGCGTAACAAATGAAATTTTTTTTTTTATTAAATTTTGTAATTTATATAATTTTCTTTTCAATGACACCAAAACCATAAACATATCCTTAAAAATAAAAAAGTTTGCTGTACTAAAAAAATGATACTTATTAGAAAATACTGATGAAAAATAACATTACAGTTAGTTGTGCAGTAGATAATAACATTGTTTTCTAATAAGTATACTTTTTAATGTACAGCCAACTTTTTTATTTTTTAAGATATGTTTATGTTTTTGGTGTCATTGAAAAGAAAATTGATTAAATTACAAAATTGATCCTAAAACAAAATTTCATTTATTACGCGAAATTCTGAGAAATTTGCACTCAAAATTTAAATTTTGTAGTTTCAATCGATTGATTTCATTTTCACACGAACACAGCTCGGTAACGGTTAAGTCGGTGGAGTTTATTGATATGCCGTTAGAAAGGCGATATTATTGCCTTTATAATGAGCTATCATAATAAGTTTTATGTAAGTTAGTTTTTCTGCTAGAAACAATAACGTAAACCAAAGTCGTGAAATATCAATTAACCCTGTAGCTCCTAAGAATGTGAAAATAGACCCCCCGCTCCCATACGAGTTTTTGCTCAGCTCGACATAACCTTTCAGCTCCGTAAATAGTTGCACTCAATTGCGGGACACCCTGCATAAACATGTACAATTTTTTTTTTTTTTTTTACAATTTTTTATTTAGAAGCATTTGTACAATAAGAACTACGTTCTTTTATAGTACGACATAAAATAGAATAAAATAAAATAAAATGATTACAACAAAAACTTATATTAAATAATAACAACGTATTAATTAATTAATTACGCATACAGGTTATACATTCATGATTTCAAGTGACAACATACATTAATCAAAATTTAAGCTTAATCATAGACATTATGAAGTGTTATAAATTATTCAGAGAAAATGAAGGAAAACAGAAAAGGTACAGTTACTAGAAGTTAAGAAGAAGAAAAGAAAGATAGGATAGATTGTCTAAAAATATTTCTCCTGCTGATCTCTCTTATCCTACGTGGTAGAGCATTCCACAGTCTAATAGCGCTGATGAAAAATAGACAAGACGAATTCAATGAATTGTGCCTACGGACAATAAGACCATGATTTCTATTCGATACACAGAACTGAAGTTTATTATAAAGGTAAAAAGGTGTTTTTTCATGAATGAGTTTATGCAAAAATATGCAGTTTCGTGCATTGAGGTAAGCTGTTATATCACACCCAAGTATAGCATTGCGAAATCTTGAGAGGTGATCAAATTTACGCAGCCCATAAACATAACGAGTAGCATAGTTGAAAGAAATTTGTAACTTCAAACGAGAGGTTGAGTCAAGTTTACTATAAACTATATCAGAATACGTTATTAAAGGTAAAATAAGTTGTTTTACCAACCTATGCTTAACATTGATAGGAGTTACACTTGACGACATCCTTAAATAACGTAGGACATAATAAACTTTTTGGACTATACTATTGATATGATCTACACAGGATAGAGACGAGTTAATATAGAAACCTAGATTCTTTATTTTTGACACCACTGCTAACTTACTTTCACCAACAAACAGGTCAGGGACATCATGAATACATGTTTTGTTCTTACAGATAGGGAGGACATACGACTTGGAGGCATTCAGTTGGAGTCCATTCCTTATGGCCCACTTATTAATGCTGCTAAGATCATCATTAAGTCTATAGCACAGGTCTTCAAGAAGACAAGTGCTGCGCGAGAAATAAAGCTGGACATCATCAGCATATGCGTGCACAGACGCATGCTTGCAGACACTAAAGATATCATTGATAAAAATAGAAAATAATAGTGGACCAAGTATGGAGCCCTGAGGAACACCACTTAAGACTAATTTATGTTCTGAAATTTTTTGATCAACCTTGACCAACTTCAACTTAAGCTTTCGACATAAATACAAGTGGTTAACCTTATCAAAAGCCTTAGTAAAATCAAGTAAGCATAGTAAGGTCATGGACCCAGAATCATATTCAGGTCTAATATCATCGAGTACCTTAACTATTGCAGAAGAGTACCCATGCCCTGCCCGAAAGCCAGACTGAAAAGGAGATAATAATTGTTTTTCAAATAAATATTTACTAATTTGTATAGCCATGAGTTTTTCACATACTTTTGCTAATGGTGACAAAATGCTTATTGGTCTGAAATCATTAGCTCCAGAAGGGTTTTGCTTTTTTGCAATTGGATGAACAATAGCAACTTTCCACAAGTCAGGGAATGATGATGATATAATGCAATGATTAATAATATGTGTTAGCGGGCTTACGATATGAGGTAATAACAACTTAAGTTTATATACATGTACAATGTATATAAACGCTACCTTAGAAAAGCTCCGTGGTTGGCAGTTTTGAGGGATCATCAGACGAATCTGATGTCAGAAATTTAAAATTCAAGAGTGCAGATAGAACTGCCACCAAGATTTTTTGTATTTTTGCGAATCTTATTGTGAGGAAATAATTTGTGAGGATCTCGAAAATAGTTCGAGTTATTTTATTTTTAATACGATAAAGATTGAAGATACTTCACACATATCCCTTTGTTAAAAAAAAATGTTCTTATCGATTTTCTGGAAAATGGATGGCTTTTTCGCGAAATCGAAAATACTTTTGAATAGCTCGAAAATAGCTCGAAATTCCTGTGTGATCTGTTTTTTCTAAAGTTTTTATTTTTCGGTGCTTCAAGCTTAGGTTATTTATCTAAGTGATACAAATTTTTTTCGAATTTTCCAGAAAATGGAAAAATTTTGAAAGAACTCGACAATACTACTTAAAAGCTCGAAAAAGCTCAAAATTTGTGCATCAAAATTTTTTTCATTCTTTCACTTTGCATAGCTACGATATATCACCTTAATATCTCGACGAAAAAATTTTTTTTTTTGCCCAGTTTTGGGCCAATTTTTCACTGTTTTGTAAGTTTTATATATTCCTCTAATGTTTTGGACACTTGCAGGGTAAGCAATTTGAAGCCCAATTCATTCAATTTTGCCATCGTTTTCATAGATTTGTGACTTGGTGAAACAACACTTTTTTCTTTTGCAAATGTGGCCGTTTCTTGGCGATTTCAGCCTTCAATCGATCCAAAAGTGCAATAGTCGCTGTTGACGTTGGATCCTTTTTGGAGATATTCAATGAATATTATTCCTTTCGCATCCTAAAATACAGACGCCAACACCTTACAAGCCGACTGTGTTGGGTCTTTGCTCGCCTTGGAATCGGTTCGTCGACTGCTGTCCACTCAGCTGACTGTCTTTTGGATTCTGGTGAGTAATAGTGAAGCCACGTTTCATCCATTGTCACATATCGACGATAGAATTCGATTTTATTGCAGTTTAACAGCGCCAAATACTCCTCTGAAGCATCAATTCGTTGTTGTTTCTTGGTCGACTGTGAACTCACGCGGCACTAACTTTGCACAGAGCTTTCGCATACCCAAATGTTCGTGTAAAATGGAAAAAACACTACCATCTGATATCTTTACAATGTCAGCTAGCTCGTGCACCTTCAATTTGCGATCGTTCATAACCAATTTGCGGATGATCTTTGATGTTTTGTGGAATAACAGTCTGAGTTGGGCGTCCACTGCGCTCTGCATCATTTGTGCTGGTACGACCACGTTTAAATTCAGCAATCCACTTTTCTACCATTTGTCTCGATGGAGCGAAGTCCGGATAATGTTTATCAAGCCATTGTTTGGTTTCTACAGTATTTTTTTTTTCATCAAAAAGCAATGCTTTATCAAAACTCGAAATTCACTTATTTCCATTTTTTTTTTCCTTCAATAACAATAGTTGCACACAAAATGCTATAACTCACGAATCAATTGTCAGATTGTTGTCAAATTTGTATGCGTATCGTTTGAAGGTTGGTACTAAACAAAAATAATATGGAAAAATCTAGTAACGCCATCTATGTGTCATCCTATGGCCTTTTTGAACGTACTGTAATCTAAACTTTTCCGCAACGTATTTGTGGGATGTATTTAAACTTTTGTTCCTGGCTGTATAAGCTTTGTTATATAAATTGATATATGAAGCACCTCAGTTCTTTTAAAAAACTCTTATTTTAAGTGTCTCTACATTCATCCCTGGAGTTAATTTTTAGCAGCACTACTAACTACTAATAAATAAATAAAATTATTTATACTAATAAATAAATTTTTTTTCAAATAATATTTTTAATTTTCAGCAGAAAATGCAGGTTTACTAAATGCATGAAAACGAGGGCTGATTGACAAAATTATTTATTAATTTAAATAATTTAAAACTAAATTTCTCCAAATTAAGTTTCCTCAACATCTACCCTTCCAAAACCTTTTAATTTTTGAAAAGCTTACAACAACTGCAACAACAGAAAAAACCTACATCCTTCAGCTTGGCTTCTTTGCTGATACGCTAGTCGTTCAATTTCGCGCTTATTTGGTTACTTAATTGACGTAATTGGAATGCTACAGTGAGGTCCCCTGCTATCAGCCTCATGCTCTGCCAAATACATTCACACACACCGACATACACACACACACACACATACTCTTTTGCATATATCGTGCGTAGGCGTTACTTTAGTGATTAAAAAAAAATCCTTCTTACTCTGTACTCTGGTCTTGGCATTTTCTCTGATAAATACATTAAAATGCTTTCACCCTCTAGCTCCACCCTGCTTACTCCTTGCCCGACTGTTAAATGACATTTTTTTATGAGTGCTTTATTTACAAAGTTAAACTCAAATATTTCCACTTTCTGAGGGTCTTATATGCGGTCGATGGTACCCACGACTCGAGAAATAGTTCTCAAGAACATACCGCAGCAGCGATTGCAGCGATTTCATTTTGGTGACCCGAGTTTTTGTTGTTGGCAACTATTGTTGTTTTTGTTTTTGTCGTGGTTCTTGACTGTTTGTATAAAATATTTGCATTTACGATAAGCAACGAGTCGACGGTCGACGAAAATAATATTTATCGATTTTTTTTCTTCTATTTTGCTTTTTTCCTTATTTCTTCGCTGTTATTGTTGTTGTTGATGTTGTTGTTTTAGCTGTAGTTCTTCCTGCGTTATATTGGGCTCCGTCTGCTGCAGCCACGAGAGGAAGTGAGACATTTAATGCGATGCAGTGTTTTGTGTTGTTGTGGTATATTCTGATAGCGTTACGCTGTGAAAATATTTAGCATTATTTGAAAGTTCAAATATAAATAAAATAAAAGATGAGGAAAAAATAAAATACCCACGATTAATTTTGTTGATGTTAAACATATTAATCATTGAACTAGCAAACAGTTGAACATGCAAAATGACATGTGAGCATGCGCGTCCGCAAGACAAGCGTAGGTCTACATGAAAAATTCTCGTCTTTGGAAATGAATCTGGAATGCGCATAAAAACATTTGTGATCAATAGAGTTCTATTTTCTGAGATTTTCGATACAATTTTTGTAAACATGAAAAGCAGCAAACCATGTTTTGGTAGTAAAATTTTACGATAGTCTAATGATATCGTTACGATATCTTAAGGTATAAATACATAGTACAGTTAACGATAGCTTTTCGATATCATAAAAATATCTATATTACAAATTTCTAGATATCATCATGATCATCATGCTAAGCAAACTATAAGTTCAACACTAGCCTTCATGGCTACTGAACATAGCATTTATAAAAAAAAATAAACGAAATGATCAAGTCTCAAACACCCCCAGAGAGTTTTCTCTCTCAGAGCGGCTCAGAGCGGCTGCGTCAGTTTGCGAAACTACCCATGCGTCAGCGCCATAAAGCAGCACAGGTAGAACGAGCGTCTTGTAGAGTGTTAGTTTTGTCGAACGAGAGAGGGCTCTGGAACTCAGTTGCTTACTGAGCCCATAGTAGCATCTATTAGCAATAATTGTTCTTCGCTTTATCTCCAGGCTGATTTCATTATTGGTATTAATGGCGGTGCCAAGGTATACGAACTCCTTGACTACTTCAAAGTTATAGCTGCCGGATGAAACGTGGTAGTCTAGACACCGCGCTCCCTTGCTTGTAGACAGCATATAAATTGTTTTACCCTCATTTATCGTTAAACCCACTATGGCGATGATTCCTTTTCGATAGCGGTGAAAGCAGCGGTAACATCACTCTTGGTTCTGCAGACAATATCAATATCATCAACGTACGCAAGGAGCTGGACACCTTTATAGAAAATGGTGCCATTACGATGCACACCGGCCTTTCGTACGATCCCCTCCACTATGATGTTGAAGTGATCGCAAGACAGTAGATCGCCTTGCCTGAAACCTCTTTCGGTATTGAAAGTTTCGGAGAGGTCATTTCCTACCTTGACGGAGCTGCGTGTGTTGCTCAACGTCATTCTGCAAAGCTTAATCAACTTTGCAGGTATACCGAACTCAGACATTATTGCGTATAGGCAACCCCTTCTCGGGCTATCGAACGCAGCTTTAAAATCGACAAAGAGATGGTGCGTGTCAATTTGATTTTTGTGGGTTTTCTCCAGGATTTGTCGTAGCGTGAAAATCGGGTCTACGGTGGACTTTCCAGGTCGAAAGCCGCACTGATAAGGTCGATTTATATGGTATATTTTCATAAAATAAATCTTAAAACATTTTTCTACAAAAAAATTTTAATTACTTTCGTTTTAATTATATTATTATCTTACAGATATGGTTTGCATCTCTTTTCAAATTTAATTTATTAGTTTTTCTCCAGAGTATTTTTCAAAAAAGCAAATTATAAAATTTAAAGTTGAAATTCGAAACGCATTAACCTTATAGTGTTTCACATACATGTTTTCATTTACTACAAGTTACAATTTCAATCTTAATTATGTTTTCAATTTTTAAAAACACTATTTTATAACTACTTTAGCATTAAAATTATTTCTATATTTAAGTAAACAAAAATGATTTCAAAAAATATTTTATTAAAAATTCATTTTGTGAAAATTATTAGAAATAATCGGTTGTATGAATGTCTGAACCTATCGCATAACATAATTATTTTTTGAAAAAATATGGTATCGAAACGATATTAAACATATGTTAATAAGCAAAATTATTTGCAATATCCATTAACGATTTGTCCATTTCTATCGAGAAGTGGCTTTTTCGA
Source organism: Coremacera marginata (assembly GCA_914767935.1). Lineage (NCBI taxonomy): Eukaryota > Metazoa > Arthropoda > Insecta > Diptera > Sciomyzidae > Coremacera > Coremacera marginata. Next base: position 152,498,825 of record OU612046.1, on the reverse strand, counting down.
TATCACAACGATATCGTCTCGTGAAGCGTAAACGATAGAAGTTATCACCTTTGCAATATCATCTCTATATCGAAACGACGCACACTGGGGCCGCCCCCATATAAAGGGGCTCAAAATTCTATAAACCTTTTTATCCATCAAACTCTCTTGATTTATTCTTTTGCTGCAATTTTAGTCAACTTAACCCATTGTTAACCATTTGTTAACCCATTGGTGACCAATATTTTTCTAGAACGCCAAATACGCCGAGCTCATTTGATTATATTATTGTACAAATTATAAATGATTTAACCCATTCATGCCCTTGGCTGAATACATTGGTAACTATGAATTATTTTTATGACCTATTTTTAAAAAAAAACTTACACCGAGGAAGTTTTAAAATATTTCAATATGATTTTTTAATCACAATTGATAGCATTGTTCGCCCACTAGAGACCAGAGTAACATTAATTAAGTACAAAATTTGTTTTTTTTAACTTTATTTTCATTATAAAATTTTTTATTTGGTGCTAAAGATTCATATTATGGCATAAAAAAATTAAACCTCAATATTAAAAATTATAAGTTCGAAAAACAAATTAAAGAAAAACTAAAGTAAGGGTTTAAAAAAAAATAAAAAAATTCAAAAAGCTCTTTTTTAGCAAAGTGTTGAACTACAGTTGAAAATATCTCTTATTCCTCAAGATCGGAATCGTCCGATCCAAGCCACGTTGGAACTTTATTATTTGTTGAGGGTCCTATTAAGTCCATTGCTTCAGCGAAAAAAGATCTGCAGTTTCTTACAAGTGACTATATGCGAGAACAAAATATAAAAGTATCTGAAGAAACAAGTAATCTGTTAAAAATTTATTCTAAGTTGTCAACGCAGCTTGTCTTTCTGCTATACTTTTCTATAAAGTTTTTAAAGTCCTTGTTTGAACCTTCGAAGGCTTCCTCACTCAACTGCCCAATGGGAAGCAAAGCTGCATTGACTATTTTGGCCTCATTAATTAAAATCTTATGAAGTGTGGTTGTCATCGGATACCACGGGTACAATTTTTTGTATATGTTTGTAATGTATAATGTATTGTACGTATTTTATGTGTATATATATGTTTTTTATTGTAATTAATAAAAAAATAAAAATCTTGACTACATTGCAAATAACCATAGATGTTTACAATTACTAAATTCTCATTGTACTTACCAACTCCACACTGTGTTTTGCTGCATGAAGGTTGTGTGTGTTATATTCAGCTATGGCTTGATTTATGTAAAATTATACAAGATGCACTACTTAATACTTTTATTTTCACTTCATCTCTAAAGAAATTCTTTTAAGTGATACAATCCATAATTCAACCATTAAGGTTATCCAGATATTTGACATACCCTTATTTTATGCAAGCAAAAATAATTTTACACTCTTGAAAAAATAACATCCAGGGTTGTGTAGTCTTCCAAAAAAAGTAATGTTTCGGCTGGGTTTATTTTTTAAAAACTTTTCTATATATTTGTGCTTACTGCTAAAGAGAAAAAAATAAAGTGTCCTTTCTTTAATAAAATTAAAAAACTAATAAAAATTTATTGGCATAGCGTCATTTGTATTTAATTACTTGTATCCTAGTGTCTAAGAAAAAAACAGGTTGTAGAAAACGTGATAGACAAATGTATCTTTAATATTTTGTACTACGAAAAGGCGTGATATTCAGGCAACTGCGTCATATTTATGTCATTTAAAAAAAGCTCTTTTGCTCTCCTCTTCAAATAAGGATATACATTCTTATTCTTGTGAGAGACGTCAAATATCTGGACAACTTTATAATAATTATATCATGATACAATCGATCATGATTTCTCTACATTTTACTAGAACTAATGATCAAAGTGAACTTTTCAAAATGATTTTTTTAAAAAAGGCGCAAAGTGATTTTGGTTTTGAACTCGGATTCTACATAAGGAAGGATCATATTTTATTCCAGTACTGCCAGATTCAAAATCTCTTTGCGCCTTTTTGAAAAAAATCGTTTTGAAAATTACATTAAAAAAAAAAATGAGGTTCGTTTAGTTTTTTGAAAACTATTAATTTCTCAACACACATAATTCGAAAGTAGATACTACAGCAAAAAATATAAATTTTATATTAACTGATGCAAAAAAATAATCACGAAATATATCACTGCTTATTTACAGTAACAACTTGAATTGCTAATCTGAATTTCTCAGTTGTAAAAAAATAACTATGAAATGTAGAATTTTATGGAGTATAAAACTGCGTTTTTATTTTTGCAAAAAAATCATTTTTTAAAAATCGACCTTTGAGCGCGCTGATCCCACTGTGCGACGATGAAAGTATGACATTTTCAATATCGCAATTTCTATGTTGTCGTTACCGTTAACGATATGTCCATTTTTATCGAAAACAGGACTTTTGTGGTATAACGATATCGTCTTGTGTATCGTTATCAATAGAAATTATCACCTTGCGATATCATCTCGTTATCGAAACGATATCGCTTTGTTTGAAGGGATATTAAACCATTCATTTTGAAAGATGAGATTTTCTGAAAGTGAATACTTGCATCCCATACTAGGTCAAATGCAGCTTCTTAGAGTTAAAAACTTATTCCGTTTTAATCAAACCCCAGCAAATAAGCACAATAAAGACACCACAATCATTACAAAATTTGAAACGCCATTTAAAAAAAAAAAAATTGCGTTCTAGTCTCTTCTGCTAAATTTCGATGTGAAAGCAAGGACTTATTGCGTCTCCAGCATGCCAGTTTCAAAACTAACAAACCCATCTTTGTTAATGAAGGCTTAACGAGAGCATACTCAGTTATTCTGCAGCAAGACCTCCGGTGTAAAAAACAAAATCTATTATCAGCCTTGTACTTGTCGTGGTATGGTGCACATAAAGCTCCAGGGTAAAGAAAATGCTATGTCTGTCGAATCGCTGTCGAAATTGGAAAAAAAATCATTGAATCTTTTTATTCCGTACATGGTCCTTGCGATCCTGGTGTAATAAATGCTCGTTGTTTTCGGTACTCACGTAATTAATATTTGTTTTTCTAATTTCTTTATCTTCATTTCAATTTTCTATAATCTTCATTTTAATTATCTTTAAATATTACAGCAGTGAAAAAAACTTACTTTATCACAAAGCACGCGTTAAATTTTAATCCTTTTTTGAACTTACTGTCAAAACATGATAAGTTCTCTGAGTTATGAAAACTCCCGTTCCAAAGATAATAGCTTCAATATGATAAGAATACTCTCAAAACAATGGACTGGGTTAAAAGTTTGTCACCTTAATGCGCAAGGCAAAATTTGAGGGTTATGGTATGGATGGAATTTGTGTTAGTGGATCATGGTTTAATAGTCATATGTCTGACGCTTTGTTCAGTTTAAATGGTTACAAAATATTTCGTGCGGATAGGGTTAGCCATGCAGGTGGCGTTGTAATCTATGTGAAAGAAAATATTGCGTGTAAAATACTCTGTAAGTCATCACCTGATAGTGTTATTGAATATATTTTTGTTGTTATTTCAAATAGAAATCAATCCAAATATCCAAATAAAATAAAAATCCATTTATCGTCCAAACACCTTTTCACGTTTTCTAATCACATTAGAAAATATTGTTTTATCATTTACTGAAATAGTTATAGCTGGGAATTTTAATAGTAACATCGTTGTTGAAAAAAGTCTAGTGCAATTATTGGGATAAGTTTGGTTCAGTATTCAACAGTAAGCAGAAATGGCGCGAGGTACGCAATATGGGCCTTTGTACAAAATCATTTTATCATGCCTGTGATAACGTGGACGTCGAGGACTAAAATAAAAAATTTGTTGATATACCTATGCCTTCTGTCAGTGAAAATTTTTACCAGACTATTGACAGTTCTTTTAATGTCATCTCAAGCTTCAGCTTCAATTGCGTTTCTCAGGCTGAAGTACTGAAAAGTATAGCCTCAATCAAATCGAATGCTATAGGGTATGATGACATTCGTCCTGTTTTTCTTAAAATTTTGCTTCTTAGGAGCCTGCCTTATCTAACTCACATTTTAAACACTATAGAATGGAAGAAAGCTAAAATTGTATAAAAATCTCGAAAATTTTTAATAAAGATGTCCTTCATCTTATTGTTTAGTTATCACAAACCATTAATATCATTCTAACTAATTGAAGAACATATCAACTATAGTGTTAATATTGAATAAACAGAATATCTTTTATGGGATTTTGTATTGTATTTATTTTCTTAATATTCTTATCTTATTCTAGAATCTTTCTTGTTCTAGAAGAGAAATAGTGTATGCAGAGAAAAAGTTTTACTTCTTTGCTTAACTTTTCTTTTATAAACATCTATGATAACTTCTACATTTATTGTTTTCTTCTCTTTTTTTGCAGGTACGTACACTTTATAAGCTAATAGCAATAATTGGGTAAATATAGTCAAAAAAATATTAACAGATACAATATAAAATTGGGCCATTAATTAATGCAGTGATGTAAGTCAAGGATAATTTCGTAAAGGGGTGATTTTGTCAAGGAAAATTTTAAAAAAGGGGTTTTTGAAAAGGGTTCATTTTGGAGGGTGGGACTACTTTGTCCAGAACGATTTTCGAAAAGGATTTTCGACCAGCTCCTCTTAAAAACTTATCGGCCGAATGACTTGAAATTTTTTGTGAATATAAAGCATTTAATTTTCTCAGGGATTGGCCTCGGAATTGTTTTTTATGGTCAACAAAATCGTATGTATCTTTTTCGACACTGCAATTATAAAACTTTTTTTAAATTTTGACTTCCGATAGTCACATTTTTTTTTATAAATAAAAAAAAAAACTCGATGTTTTTTTAAAAAACGATTTTTAAAAAACTCTATGCCAATCCCTAATCTTAACCCATTTTAGCCCGCTGGTCGATTTTTCGACCACTAACTTTCAAATTAATTTCTAGAAAAAATAAAAAAGATTTTTTCAAACTCCTTTCGAATATACACGGTTCAGTTAAACGGAAATTCATATAAATAAAACAATTTTTTAAATTTCCTGTTTTTCCTATTCAGGTAAGCAGTTAAAAAATATACCTTTTTTTGACAATATTTGAAAAAATCAAAAAAAAATATATTAATGTTATGTATAATAAAACTATTTCCGTAACCAGGCAGCCAAAAGACTAAAATATTAGAATCAGTTGGTTTTGGACAACACAGGTTAATTTAACTATGTGTTTCCTATGTGATAAAACACAGATGGTCGATTTTTTGACAAACGGCCCTATATGTATACTTTTATTATAATATTTTCACATGTCACTTTTACATATATTTCATAATTTAAAAATAACAATATTTTATTTAAAATTTTTGAATTTTTGTGAAAATTTTTCGTAGCCGAAAAAAAATTTTTAATTCGAAAAAATCTTAAGCTTTAGAATTTTCTTTATTTAATCACTAATGACAAAATCTGAAAATTTCATTACGAAATTCCAACGCGTTCTGGTAGCGGACCAAAATGGGTTAATTGAGTACTTTTACAGGATCTTTAATTTTTTTTTTTTAGATTTTCCATATCCGAGACATCCTGCCCATCAAAAGAGACCTTTTTCCTTGGTGCTTCAGGGATTTTATTATAACGAATTATAACGAAAAAATGAATTCACAAAAATAAATGTTTATTGTATTTTTAATAAAATACTTCCTTGAAACTATACAAACATTTTTTAATCAGTCACTTCAATCGTAAAACATTTTCTCCCGGAAGTTGTTAAAGGGAGTTTTTGTTTTTGAGATAAAGTTCAAAAACATTTTGAAAATTTTTTATGTAAATTTGTTTATCAAGCGTCAATACTCATGAGTGTAAAATAAAAAAATGACACGTCTTTATATGCTATCTTAACAACGGAATCTCGCTTTTACAACTCCCGGGAGAAAATGTTTCACAATTGGTGTGATCTTTAACCGTTATTTCGTGATCTTCCCATAAAACACACTTACATTTTTAAAAAAAAAAATGGATATAAGTCCCCTTTAGTTTTTGTATACTTTAGTTGGTAATATATTTGAAAAATTGAAAAATTATACCAAAATTTGTAAGTCAATATTTGTGACTGTTATTTCGTAATCCTCTTATAAAACGCCTACATTTTGCACAAAAATGCCCCCTTAAAGTCGGTTAGTCCCATTTTAAGGGCGGAGGGAAGGGAGCGAAATATCTCTCAATTTGATAGACTGCTAGCCCAATAAAAGTGATTTTATGTTAACCCATTAAAGCCTGCCCATAGATCGGCTCATACGATTTTAATGCAGTTCTGTAATATGTGGCCGGGGGACCATTAAAGTTGATAAAAAAAATAAAAAATTTTACCTGAGCACACACCTGAAATATGATATGGGTGAGATTTCCAGAAATGTCGAATTATCGCTGTCGGATTTTTTTACTTCCATAGAAGACCCATTAGGACATCGAATAGGTGCACACAAAGACAAAAAAGTGTAAAATTATAAAATGTTCAGGTATAATTTGCCTAAGGCCTTGGGCCGGAATGCGATAATTAAGTATTTGTATAATACAGCAAAGGAATTTGGGCAACCTTCTGCTTAAATGGGTTGCCGTACACCGAGAAAAAAGCAATAGATAAATCACCTAAGTCGGCTAAGGTAAAGAGAATTGTGTAGATATGGGAGTTATAAACTTATGCTTATCCTAAGCCTATTATTATAACCTAAGCAATTTATTGTTTAATACATTGCTTTGAATACATTGTGGCGGCCGTGGCGTAGTGGGTAGAGTGTGCGACTCTTACGCCAGAGAACCCAGGTTCGAATCCTCCATCCGACAAAGAAAGTTTCTTCGATTGAATTAATTTTTCTGTTCGGCCGTCACCTCTCTGCAGACAATGGCAAACCTCAGAGAGTAAAAACTGCCATGAAAAGCTTCTTGAGAACATAAGCCGTTCGGAGTCGGCGTAAAACATGTAGGTCCAGTTCTCGATCATTTGTGTGCAAACATGTCATATCACACACAACACAATTGATCATAAGAACCTCGGTCAAACTCCTTTCAAGGGCTGAAATGGCCATTTCGTTTTTTTTTTACATTGCTTTGAAAGCACATTCTTCGATACCTTGCAAAAAAAAAAAATATTTGATTCACTTAAGCACATAATCCAAAAATACAAAATTAAAAAAATAGCACGAATGGCTTTAGCATAGTTTCGAGCTATTTTCTGCAAAAAAAAACACAGCTGCGTCATTAGACATACTAGAGAAGAATAGATTTGATAATTTAATGGATTTTTTTTTTTTGTAATAAAAAAAACTTTAAAAATCTAAAAATAACATAAAGTAAATTAAAAAACACATGTTAATATTCACACCAGTAAATTTTATTACATTTCATCAACAAAAAGAAAAGAACAATTTCTTTGCCCGCCGTGCGGAATCGAACCCTGGCACTATTGATGCCAGTACATCGCTCCACCAACTGATCCAAGCAGCCTTGCGGCTGTTTGCTGACTTAACTGCTGCTACGTTAATAAAAAAATATTTGATTCACGGATGTTAACAGATGCTGTATTAACAGATGCAGTAAGTCGCAGTATTCTGTTGATATCTGCAGCATAGCTTCAGTTGTAATTAATATTGAATAAATCACTCAACGAAGTAGTTTGGCTCAATGCGTAGTGTAGTTACTTTATACCTAGTGGTATCGGTTGGTGTGGGTTCGAATCTCAACGGCATGCGAAGTTGAGATTTTTTGTATTTGATATTTAATTTAATGTTCTTGTTATAATATACGTCAAGCAGGAAGAAAAGCCGAGAAGTCATTAATTTCTAAGCAAAACGACGTCGATAAAAGAAAAATTTTGTATAGTTGCCTATTTCAGTCAAACAAAACCCAGAACGAGAGGCGGCGGCAACTTAAAAAAAAAAGGAAAATTAAAAAAAACAAATCCCAAAAAAAAGTTATATTTTTAAAATTCAATTTTTTTTAAAGTATTGTATAAAATATTTCAAAATACTTGGTTAATTTATCACCCAATAAAAGTCAACATGTAAAACTTAGGTGTTTTGATAAGGTACTTGGGTGGCTGAAAACTGCCAAAGCGATGTTATAAATTATACTAGGTTTTTTTTTAATTTAACATAAGCTTTTTTCTCGGTGTAGTACGGTTGAAAGGATAACTACAAAGTTGTACATGTACTACTTTAGTAGCACGTTCGACAGCACTCAGTGTACCACGAACAAAACAAACAAAACTTGAACAGTGTACAAAGTGCTTTAAAGCGTTTTTCCCACAAATCGTGTTTTTTAAAGCCGGTGAAAACTCTCCAGCCAAAACGGCTGAACCGATCGTTTTGAAGCGCGTCAAAAAATTCATAAAAATTGGTAATCTTTAGACCGAATTAACCTTTCTCTGAAATGACGGCACAAACAAAATTTGTTTTTATGTATTTTTTATAAAATACTTCCTTGAAACTATGCCAAATTTTTTTAATCAATATATTTAACCATAATTTCGTAATATTTCCATAAAACACACCTGTATTTTTCACAAAAAAATGGATATAAGTCCCCTTAAAATTTTGTTTACCTAAGTTGGTAGTATATGTATATTTGAAAAATTATATTGAAATTTTTAAATAAATATTTTCAACCGTTGTTTCGTAATCCTTTTACAGCCTTTTAAGACACTCCTAAATTTCTCACAAAATTGTATATAAATCCGCTTAAAATCGGTTAGTTGTATTTTAAGGGAGGGAAGGGGGAAAGGAAATATTTCTCCCAATTTAAGATGATGCTGGCCCTATAAAAGTCATTCTATGTTAAGTATTATAACCAATAGAATCATTACGAGTTACTCGTCTGCATGAGAATGGAAACGACTTCGCTTAGACGAGTATACTCGGCTTTGTACGTGAGAGGGTAAAATAATCGTAAGTCAACAAAACCATTTTGAAGCGAAGCTTTTTACTGCTCGTTCTGTGATTTGCTTGGAGTGAAATCTGAAAAATTTCCGACAGATTTTTTCTCGGAAATTTGATGGTTTCTTTGTTGCTAGCGCTTATTACAACAAGAAAATTTAATATTAAAACTAAAAATTCTTGGGCCTTCCCGTGGGGATCGAACCCACGTCCTCCCAAATGAGAGTCCAATACACTACCCACTAGGCCACAAGGACTTGTTAAAAACAGTTGTTAATTCAATGCTAATAGATTTATCAATAGATAGAGGATTGTGTATTTGCTATGCTACAAGTATCAACAATTTGCTTTTATTTGCCACAAGGTGTCTCAAGCATCGGTTTGTTTGTATTGTGAATGCGCTTGTGGTGCTGTTGGTATAAAGAAAATTAGCAATGCCCACAAGTGCGTTGACAAATGCGTTTTTAAGTGTCAAAAAAAATAGATGATATCAATAAATATGGAATTAACAAACGCATGCATGAGTCAGTGCAGCCAAGTTCAGAGCCATGTGTGGAGAGTTAAAATGGAGAGTCGCTGGCATTATATGTCCGTATATGAAATTGGCGTGGAAATTTGACATTCAACAATAAAAAAATGAGCAGTAAATATGTTTCCTGTATATATGTAATTTATTTTAAATTTTTGAATTTAAAAGTTAATTTATTAAAAAGAAAAAATTATTAAGCAATTAAATCTATGTAACTGCGAAAAAGCTTCGCTTCTCTCGTTTGTCCAACGACGCTCCTGTGTTTTTTTTTTCAAATATGCATATACGTACAAAATTTTTTTGATTCTTTCCGTTTTTATGTTTGTCTGTATATCAACCTTACAAATTTGAAGTACCTCGAGGCGTTAAGTGTGATTTGCAGCCGACCTAGCGTGGAACGCCCCATACACATCTGAGAAGAAAAAAATAGCTCTACTTAACAATTCATTACCTAACATTTTATAATTTGTTGTTGCATTTTATGCTTTAAGCAAAAGAAAAAATTATTTAAAAAAATTAAGTTAAATATTATTTAATTATATAAGCGTGCAAACTAATTACAAGCTTATAATTACCAAAAAGTTAAAAGTTTTTACTTTTCACCAGCTTTGTTCAACTTTGTCAAGCTTTAAAATTAATTTATTGTCATTATCATCGTGCATAATAAATTACTTGCAATAGTAATTTATTCAATAATATGCAAATTGATAACATTATTGATGGAATGGTTCAAATCAATTAAGCACATGTACACTCAGACGCACGCACTAGACATGGGTAACGCAGCGCTGTGCTATGTTATTGAGTTAAGACACTAAACTGCGCTATTGCGCTGATGCACTTGCTTTATTAAAAGTTACGCACGAGTTTTTTGCTCGTGCTTCTTTCTTTGTTTATTCGCACATGTTCGTTTTCAATGTTGAAGCTAATTTTAATTCAACTTGCTTTGTAGTTTAGAAATTTGTTTGTATCTGTTTGATTAATGTATCAACCTTGAACGAAGTACATTAATTAATTAAGCTTATTAATTTGTTGTATTTATTCTAAATGAAGCTGAACTGTGCTTACTTTACCATATAAAGCACTCAATTCAGCCCACCACACTCAATTTACCTCATAACAAGGCAAGTTATCCAACTCAAAATCTCACAATGCTTTCAAACTGCGCCATGATGCAATTGCGTTAACGCATTTCGCTGATACAGTAAAATACGCTTGAGTTGGTGTATCAGCTCAGAATTTTTTACTGCGTTATCTATATCTAGCACACACACACTCACACACCACCACACACACACACCGTAACTCATTTGAGAAGTTATTTTAACAAAGCGTTCATTATTATGGCGCATACTTTGCAAAGCTAATTCTAGACTTGATAAACATGGCTATGTAAATATTTGCATTTAGATGTGTGTGTTTGTGTGTACGTATATTTAATCATATTAAACTGTAATTTTATGATTTGTTCTGTTGACATACTAGCAAAATATTGACAGCTGATTACTAAATCTTGTCAACCGCTCAGTCAGCTTTCTGACAAACCTTTAACAAACGCCGGATATGCTGCTGATTGTTTGAATTGATTACTATTATAAATTAAAACATTTCATTAAAAGAATTAAATCATAAATTATACATTTGTGTACTATCCACATGTTTCAAGACTTACTCCAACTACAGACCACACATCAATTTCATTGTCGACGACCAGTCGGTTGCCGTTAGCTATGCAAATAATTCATATTCTTGCATTAATGCAGATTTGCTGTCTCGCATGTCGCATTAAATGTCAAAAAGTCACATTTATCTACCGCATAAAATATATTAATTTAGTCAAATGAATAGAAAATTTGAACAGATGTTTTTTCCAATTCAACAGTTGAATTATGTAGACGATTTTGTAAATTTTGTATGATTATTTTGAAGGTAATTTAATTTGAAGTCAATCATTTTTATGCTTTTTGTTTTTCATATCTTTAACCAATTTTTTTTTTTGTTATGCTTCAAAATTTTCACACACTGTGTGAAATGGGTGATGTCAACAAGCGCCACCATAAGCAGCTTAAAGTCTTCAAAATTATATTTTTCAACACCCTTCGCTGTGCTACTAAGGCTTCATTCACTTGGCGTGGATTTTTTTAAGTAATCTTCTTAAAAAATTTTTAATTATGCGCACTATTGTATTAGTTTACATGCTTCAGTGCATTGCATTGTGCATGGCTTCTTTGGTGCAAAAGAGCTCTTTAAAGTTTTAATTGTTTGAAGAATAGTTAACGAAAAGTTTTCTACATTAACATGACATAATGTTGTATTTTCTTGTGTATGATGCCAGTTTTGTTTATTTTAAGATAGTTTTTGTTAATGTCTTAAAACTTAACGAAACTATTTTATGATTCAAATCATTTCATGCATTAAGGCTTAACCAAGTTGCTATAGATGATAGCAACTTTGAGACGCTACAAAATCGATTCTTACGGAACAAAAAGGATTATCAAAACATTATTATTATTTCTGACCGTTTGGTTTTTTTTTTTTTAATTACCTCACCAGTCAATATATTTACAAAAAAAAACAACAATTTTTTGAGATTGTTTCCATTCCATTCCAGCTTACGGATGACTATCGCTAGAGATGATATATTTGGGAAATAATCATAACATAAACCAAGAATTATTTTGAGGAACCGACCCGAACAACTTTTTTTTTCTATGGAGCATGAGGCGTCTTATTGTTCATAAGCAATATCGAGTCAAAAACTACATTCGTTAAGTTTCATTACGTAATGCTCCGAAAGTTACACTTTTCAAACTTTTACTCCGAATAAACTTTTACTCGAATAAAATATTAATACTTCAAAAATACATTGAAATTGCTATTTAAAGCATTTTTTTTTTTAAGAAAAAATATTCTATGAAAATATCTTTTTTTCGTCTACCTAAAAAATATGTATTTTGGTCATAATGATTAAACACACACATTATATTAAAATTAACGAAATTAATTATGGCGCACAAGGCAATAAAAATATCGATATCAACAACAGCAAAAGCAGTAAAATGTGATAATATTCTACGTCAACAAATCAAGATCTGGTGAAAGTGTTGCAAAGGCAACAAGTTAAAAGCAGTGAATGTGGCACAATAAATAGGCCCCCCAAAAATATTTATGAACACGCCTAGCAATTAATTCATTTTTAACGCCTACACCAACAACAAAATTAACACCATAGCAGACAGAAAAGACGCCTACAGAGCGACGCTAGACACAAAAACATAACAAAAAAAACCAAAGAAATACATCGGAGTATAGCGACAAACATAGTAAAAATTGTTATTTATAGAATGCATGTTTTTTAAAGTAGAAGAAAAGAAACAAAACAAAACATGAACTTGAACCCGAACCCGGGTGCGTAAATTTTATAATCTCAACACAGCAACAACTTAGTGGCAAAAAAAGAAACAGTTGGTCGGCAACGACTGAGAGAGAGGCACTACGAAAAGTTAAGCTTAAAAAAGGCTGGACTTAAGCGAATCTTTATGATGTAGCTCATTAAGCTTACATTTGTTAAGCTTTTACCTGCCACGCCTCCTGCTGTGTGCAACAAATTTAAGTGTACATAAGTGTAGATCACCTACGCTTGTAGGGTATAAAAAGAGCCCATAAATATACAACACATTGAAATACGACTAATTATGGCTAGAAGCTGATGTGAAGTAGGTAAAAAGAAGGGAAAAATAGAGAAAATTTTTCGATTTCCTTTATATGGTATATTAGTTTCGTTCATTAAAATCTTGTCTTTGGCTTGCAGTTGAAATATTGAAAGTTTTGTGTGGGTTATTTTTACGAGTGAAATTCGAATGGTTGAATAAAATTTGATCGGTCATAAATTTAACGAAAATCTCACAGCTTGTTTTGAAGCATGAATGTTTTATTAGTACTTAAGTTTTATTGTAGTAACATTCATTGATTTGGATAAGAAGAAAGCTAATGCATTAAAAAACTTAACGAAACTGTATTTGGATTAGAGAAAAGGTCAACAGGTTGTTTTTTTTTTCAATTTAAGAAATTAAAGATAAGATGATATTTGCTGTTGTTTACTAAGAAAGTTGATGCCACTGAGAAATTAAAACGAAAAACTTAACGAATGTCTTGGGATGATCTACGTGATTGAAGAATTTTTTATGGCTTTAAATTAAAATAAATTATTTAGTTCAAGTAACTTTTGGCACATTTCGAGTATTTGCCAACTTCGGTTTTTTTTGAAGCGACGCTTTTTACTCCTCGTTCTGTGATTTGCCTGGACTGAAATCTGAAAAATTTTCGACAGATTTTTTCTTGGAAATTTGATGGTTTCTTTGTTGCTAGCGCTTATTACAACAAGAAAATTTAATACTTTAATATTAAATACTAAAAATATTTTTTGGCCTGTCCTGTGGGGATCGAACCCGCATTCTCTTAAATGAGAGTCCAACACACTATCCAACAAGCCACAAAGACTTGTTAGAAACAGCTGTTAATTAAATATTAATTATAACAGAAGCTATGCTGCAGTAGATCGTCACCATCTATCAATAGATAGAGGATTGTGTATTTGCTATGCTACAACTAACAAAAATTTGCTTTAATTTGCCACAAGGTGTCTCCAGCATCGGTGTGTTTGTATTGTGAATGCCTTTGTGGTATTGTTGGCACGAAGAAAATTAGCAATGCCCACAAGTGAGTTGACAAGTGCGTTTTTAAGTGTCAAAAAAATAGATGATATCAATAAATATGGAATTTAATCAATAATTTATGTAATTGGCGTGGAAATTTGGCATTCAACAATAAAAATATAAGCAGTAAATATGTTTTCTGTACATATGTAATTTATTTTATGTTATTTTAAATTTTTGTGTTTAAAAGTTATTTTATTAAAAAGAAAAAATCATTAAGCTATCAAATCTATGTAACTGCGAAAAATCTTCGCTTCTCTCGAGTGTCCAACGACGCACCTGTGTTTTTTCTATAATATTTGTTCTTTACATTTTTAAGTTAGTTAGTTTGTAGTGGATCCATGTGCACTACTGCCCATAAATTCTATGGTGCATGTCCTTGATTATTTCTTCAGACTTAAGGCAGACCCAAGTTATGCGTAAGCAAACAAAATCAAGAGAGCAAGCCTCTTGTTACCTAGTTGTACGGCATTGTATGAAGTCCCTCATGTTTTCGTAAGCATTTCTTTCGTTCAGTTTCTCAATATTCTGTTACTTTCGCACACTCGCTCAAGTCTGTAGCTTCCCTATAGGAACAAACTAACTTGTTTTTAAAAACAACTAATTAAAAAACTAGTTTAAAATAAACCAGTACATGAACTACTTTGAATTATATTAAGGCGGCATCCACTTCAATATATGAAGTAATTGAAATACTACTTAAAAACCAGTGATTGATAAACTACTTTGAATTATATTAAGGCGGCAACTACTCTGATGTTGGCATGTTTTAAATTGAAAATTTTTATTAGATTGCAAGCTTATATATATTTTATAAAATAGTTTAAGTATAACTAATTTAACAAGTAGTTGAAAATATATGCAGACGACAGTCAATTGACTTATTTAGCGGACATCACCATACAAAATAAGTTAGTTCGTTCTATGGAAAAAAGTCAGAATTTCAACTAGTTGTGGTTGACAAAAAACTACTTTATCAACTACTTTTAAATTAGTTGATTTTCCTACAGGGTTGCTAAGCAGTAAAGGGCTGCCAACTGTATAATGAATAATATTAGTATTAATTTTATATTTTTTACGCCGTAAATTGAATGGAAATAATTGATACACTCAGAAAAAAAACATCCTTAAATCAATAAAAATTTAAGCTTGTTTTAAAGCCAAGGGAATTTAGTTTTTATATATTTATTAGTGAAATTTTTCTTTTAAAGAAAAAACAAAATTATTTTTGAAGCAAAAAGAAGTATTAAAGAATTAAAAATAAAATCGTATGCATTAAATATATCTCAAAAAATTGATTTTGAATTTTGATTTTAAAATAGATAATTTTTTTCAGAGTGTAACAACTAAGCTAAAATGGAAGTTTTTGTTGTAAATATAATGTTTATTATTTTATAACAACTACATTATTTTTTGTATAATCTATTGGTAGCCCTTTGCAACAAAGCAGAAAGGAATGTGTCAACTTGAAAGTCTTTTTAAAAATAATTTTCGTAAATTTTTCTCTGAAATTTATAGTTGCTTATGCATAACATTTAAGCTTTTAAGCCTTTAAGCTTTTTATAAATTTAAGCACTTTTTCCGGCTTACTTACTTACTTAGATGGCCGTGACAACCCGTGTCCGGATTTCGACCGACCTCATCAGCTCTCGCCAGGCGCCTCTGCTTTGCGCGCGCCTTCTCCAATCGGATACACCAAGTGCGGTTAGGGCTTCCTCAGCCTGGTCCATCCATCGGAGGCATGGTCTCCCTCGTCGTCGTTGACCAGCGACCCTCGCTTCGAGCACCTTTTTCGCTGGAGCTTCGTCGTCCATACGATGGACATGACCCAGCCAGCGTAGTCGCTGCACAGTTATACGCCGAACTACGTCAATGTCTCCGTAGAGCTCATACAGCTCGTGGTTCATTCGGATGCGATAGTCATCGCCGACTCGAACAGGACCGAAGATTTTGCGAAGAACTTTTCTCTCGAACACCCCCAGAGCGGCTGCGTCAGTTTGCGAAACTACCCATGCCTCAGCGCCATAAAGCAGCACAGGTAGAACGAGCGTCTTGTAGAGTGTTAGTTTTGTCGATCGAGAGAGGGCTCTGGAACTTAGTTGCTTACTGAGCCCGTAGTAGCACCTATTAGCAATTATTGTTCTTCGCTTTATCTTCAGGCTGATTTCGTTGTTAGTATTAATGGCGGTGCCAAGGTATACAAACTCCTTGACTACTTCAAAGTTATAGCTGCCGGATGAAACGTGGGAGTCTAAACGCCGAGCTCCCTTGTTTGTAGACAGCATATACTTTGTTTTACCCTCATTTATCGTCAAACCCACTTTGGCTGATT
Organism: Coremacera marginata; assembly: GCA_914767935.1. NCBI lineage: Eukaryota > Metazoa > Arthropoda > Insecta > Diptera > Sciomyzidae > Coremacera > Coremacera marginata. Next base: position 152,482,336 of record OU612046.1, on the reverse strand, counting down.
ACTTTTCGATAGCGGCGAAAGCAGCGGTAACATCTCTCTTGGTTCTGCCAACAATATCAATATCATCAGCGTAAGCAAGGAGCTGGACACCTTTATAGAAAATGGTGCCATTACGATGCACACCGGCCTTTCGTACGATCCCCTCCATGATGATGTTGAAGAGATCGCAAGACAGTGGATCGCCTTGCCTGAAACCTCTTTCGGTATTGAAGGTTTCGGAGAGGTCATTTCCTACCTTGACGGAGCTGCGTGTGTTGCTCAACGTCATTCTGCAAAGTCTAATCAACTTTGCAGGTATACCGAACTCAGACATTGTTGCGTATAGGCAATCCCTTCTCGGGCTATCGAACGCAGCTTTAAAGTCGACAAAGAGATGGTGTGTGTCAATTTGATTTTCGTGGGTTTTCTCCAGGATTTGTCGTAGCGTGAAAATCTGGTCTATGGTGGACTTACCAGGTCGAAAGCCACACTGATAAGGTCCAATCAGTGTTTTTGTAATCAGCTTTAATCTTTCACACAGTACGCTTGAGAGAACCTTATATGCGATGGAAGTAAGACTGATACCTCTATAACTTGCGCAGATTGTAGGGTCTCCTTTCTTAAGTATAGGGCACAGTACACTGAGGTTCCAATCGTCGGGCATGTTTTCTGCTAGCCATATTTTGCTGATGAGCTGATGCATGCGCCTTATCAATTCATCGCCGCCGGTTTTAAACAATTCAGCTGACAGGCCGTCAGCACCCGCTGCTTTATTGTTTTTGAGTCGTTGGATAGCAACTCGAACCTCTTCATGGCTAGGTGGTGATACTTCCACTCCGTCATCGTCGATTGGTGGCACTGCACTGTGCTCTCGATGGGCGGCATTGGTGGAATCGTCGCCATTAAGTAAATTGGAGAAGTGCTGTCTCCACAATCTAAGCACACACTGTGTATCCGTATTCAGATCTCCATTTTCGTCTCTACAAGTGGATGCTCCGGGCTTGAAACCTTGGGTTAGACGCTTAACCTGTTGATAGAATTTTCGTGCATCCTTCTTGCCCTGGTATACCTCTAGTTCCTCACGCTCACGCTTTTCCTGCTCTCTTTTCTTGCGTCTGAAAAGGCGCCTCTCTTCCTTCCTCTTTTCGCGGTAGTTTTCTCGCACGGCTCGCGTTGCAGCTGACTGCAGCGTTTTTCTATAAGCGGCGTTTTTTACTGCAGTCGCAATGCGACACTCCTGATCATACCATTGGTTCCGAGGTTGCGGGCGCCGGAAACCAATGACTTCTTCAGCGGCAGCGCGCATGGAGTGGGATATATGAGCCCAAAGTCCACCGGCGTCGTCGAGTCCAGAGGTTGGTTGGTTGAGCTTAACCGAGAGTTGAGCGGAGTAGGCTTCGGCAGTCCGTTGTAATTGCAGCTTAGCGACATCTAGCTTTCGTTGCATTCCTGTGCGTATGTTCTTGGCATTGCATAATCGCATGCGGATCTTGGCTGCAACAAGATAATGGTCGGAGTCAATGTTGACCCCCCGAAATGTACGCACATCTAGAACACTAGAGGCATGCCTTCCGTCGATTACAACATGATCAATTTGGTTTCGCGTTTTTTGATCCGGGGACAGCCAGGTGGCCTTGTGGATGTCGAGGTGCTTAAATCTGGTGCTACTAACTACCATGTTTCGTGCCGCGGCGAAGTCGATCAGTCTTAGACCGTTGTTTGTGGAGGTCTCGTGAAGACTGAACTGACCGACAGTGGGGCCAAAGATGCCTTCCCTTCCGACTTTCGCATTAAAATCGCCGAGGACTATTTTCACGTCATGGACCGGAAGGTGGTCATATACGTCCTCAAGACTAGCGTAGAAAGCGTCCTTGACGGCTTCGTCCTTTTCCTCCGTCGGGGCGTGCGCGCAAATAAGGCTTATGTAGAAAAATTTTGCCTTGATGCGGATCGTGGCCAATCTTTCGTTCACAGGTGTGAACCGGGAAACAAGGTGGCGTAGTATCCGGCTAACAACGAATCCACATCCGAATTCGCGCTTCTCCGCATGGCAGCTGTAGTAGATATCGCAGTGTGCTTGTTTAGAGCAGCCTTGCCCTTTCCATCGCATTTCCTGGATGGCGGTGATGTCAGATTGTATTGTTTTGAGGGCTTCCGCCAGTTGGATAATGGCACCTTCCCTATAAAGGGTCCGGACATTCCAGGTGCATATCCGTAAATCATTGTCCGTTTTTCGTTTGCGGTGGTCGTCAACGTAATTGGGGTTCTTATCCGAGGCTGGTTTAGTTTTCATTGGGCAGTAGTAATGTGGCGGGACCCAAACCCTGCGCACATTCCATGTTTAAGGTCTATGGATCGACCCGCCGCTCAAATTAGCCGTCAAACTGACGGATGCCAGTTTGCCGTTGCCCAGGGAACACCACTTGGAGGTTTGAGTCGACTTGAGACGATTTCGACATGGATAATGCTGGCCTCGCCAGGTTGAGGCGGTCAGACACGTTGCCATGTGAAGGTTCGCCCCCTGTTCCCCTTTTTCCGGCTTTTTCCGGCTTGGTATCTTATATTTTCACCAATGTGAAGAAGTCTCTGCAGCAATGGATTGCTGGAAATTCACGTAGCATGTGCTCTAAAGTTTATTCCTACTCTTCGCAGAGTCTGCAGGGGCTTCTGCATCAGATAAGTATATTTTTTTTAGATGGTATCTGGGGTCGGAGTGACCTGTAAAATAACTTGTTGAAATTTGTAGGTCTGACTGATTTGGTTAGTTTTTGCAAATTTTTTAATTTAGCTCTACTCTGAGTTTAAAATTTCTTTGTTAGCCTCTGTTTATTGGAATTAATGCAGTAGTAAAGATATTTCTTATGTATCTGCAATGTAGCCTTTACCCAGACTATATATATAATTAATCGGAGACTAGCCGAAGCGGACCACTGTGGGTCCCTTTTCGTCCTCTATTGAACAAAGAATGCTAGTGCTCGGAGCACTCATGCGTAAGCGTGATCCTTATATAAGCATCCTTTGACACCTCAAGCATATTCTTGTAGGTCAGTTGACCAATCTCGGCTTTGCCAACAAATGGACGTCCCAGTACCTGGTACCCTTCACAATTCTTTAATATTATTTTGTCCCAGTGATTTAACGCAATCAAAAACTACACCGAGAAAAATATCGAGAGTTCTCATTAAAAACCGAGTATTTTTTGCTAAAATAGGGGCTTTATTGTAAAAAATTGGTACAATGTAATTTATTCAAAGTATTGTCCATCGCCAGCCACTAATTTTCTCCATCTCTCTGGTTATATACGGATTTCGTTTACAAAAAATGACACGTCTTTTGAGGTTACCCACGAATCAATCCATTTTTGGAATCTTCATAAGAACGTTAGTGCCAGATCTTGGGTCATCGATCGAAACAAGTAGTAGTCGGAAAGGGCAATGTCTGATATCGGAGGGTGTGGAAGGACATCCCATTTCAGCGTTTCCAAGTATGTTTTGACTGGCCTTGCGATATGTGATCGACCATTGTCATGCTGAAGAATCACTTTGTCATGTCTTTATTGGAACTGCGACCGTTTTTATTTCAATGTTCTACTCAAACACATAAATTGTAGTCCGTCCGTGATCTCCTGGGATTGTTTGGTTAGGATGGAGCAGCTGCTAATAAATAATACCTTGTTGATCCCGCAAAATAGCATGAAAAGCATGAGTTTGAAACCATTGGATATTCGGCTTTGCCGTCGGTGTTGAGGCATACCAGGGGTAACCATATGATTTTTTACGCTTTTGTTTATCGTAATGAATCCACTTTTCATCCTCAATGGCAATTCGATGCAAAAAAACCTTTCCGATTTTGCCGTTGGAGCAGCTGTTCACATTGGGAAAGTAGTCGTTCAATGTCTCACGGCTTCAGATCGTACGGCACCCAATTTATTTGCTTTTTGATCATTCTGAATGCTTTCAGACGTCTGCAAATGGTTGCTTGATCAACTTCCAACGGACTTGAGAGTTCTTGTTGCATTTAACACAATGTACAACTCGTCACTGAATCATCTTCAACTCGCCGTTGAATTGCATTCAATTAACACAATTTTACGTGACAAGTTGCACATTCTTTGTAGCTTTGGAACTTCAGCCACCATACATGTGGCGCATATCAAACCATTAGTCTAGCAATGATTGTAAATACGCAATAAATCAAATTCGGCCAGATATCTGCCTATAGTGTTCCAAAGAAGTTGCTTGTCTAAAATTAAAAATATGTAAGCATTTAACCTTTTGTGAAAAATTTACGATTATTCCATCTAGAGCAGCCCTTGCCTTGGTTTTATTTTATTTTTCTAGAAACAGGTACCAAAATCGATACTTTAACCTTTTTCCTGACACCATGTCTAGGCCAATCTACACTATATCTGATATTGACAGTTCATGACTATCCTAAAATAGCAAAATCCTGTTTGATGAACCTTTTGAGGGATCCACAAAAGAGGTAATACTATTGTATATATCCGTGAGGACATCCTTTAGCAGCAATTATTGTATTGTGAGCTCTACAACATCAAATATTATGATTCTGCTTATTAGCTTGGTAAGAATCCAGAGCCGCTTTTTAGGTTTTTGACACTTGACTCTTGACTCTTTTACTCAACAACTCAAAAGGTATAAATACAACCCTTACCATTGATCATTCGTAGAGAATGTACGAGGACAATTTGAAAAGGCATTGACTTTTTAAAGAAATGATATTTTTTCTCTACATAGTCTCCTTTTAGATCGATATATTTAGTCCAGCGTTTTTCCAATTTTGGTATTTCTTCCATATAATAGCTTTATCGGGATCTTCAAAATGGGCGTTTGATTCAATGACCTCTTCATTCGATCCAAATCTCTTACTAAAGGGGCTAGATCTGGTGAATATGTTGAATCAGGTAGCACTTTGAAGCCTATTTTATGGATTTTTGCTATGACGAGTACAGACGTGTGCGCTGCTTACATTATCATACAGCTACATTATCATGGTGGAAAAGCAATTTTTTCACCAAAGACGGTTACTTTTGTTTCAAATCCATGTCAAACCAGTTCAACGGCTGTGAATAATATTTGCCGAAGATTGCTTTAATCATTCAAAATAATCGATGTGTTTGACTCCGCATGCATTGAGTGACAGACCTACCTTGGCCTACTTTGGTGCACGTTTACCCGGAGAAGTCCACTGCTTTGACTATTCCTTGTGCTCTAATGTTCTGTGATGTTTCGTCCATGTTTCATCCATCGTTACGAAACACTCCTTAGAAGTGGTCACATGGCTGAAAAAATTCGACCAAACGGCTTTTCATGTCCAAATATTCATGTAAAATGTGATGTACTCACACACTTGCAATGCCTTCAACCTCAGCCACCTCACGCACTTTCATTCCTCGATCGTTTAATATCATTCCATGGATTTTATCGACGATTTCTGGCGTGATGATCTCTTTTGGGTGACCTGAACGTACGGCATCACTTGTGCTGGTGCGACCAAAAAGGAATTCAGTAAACCACTTATTTAAGCATTGAAATTAATGGCGCAGAGTTCACATAGTTTTTATCAAGCCTTTCCTTAGCTTCAGTGATGGTTTTTTACGAAAAAAATAATGCTTGATGAGCACACGAAATTCTCTCCTTTCCATTTTCTTCGAAATTCACTAGATCATCTGCTTTCAATGGTTTTGCCTGTAAGTACTTCAGTGATAGTGCAGTAGGTTCTTCTTCAGTTTTGTTCTATTGTTCTGTTGCTTGAATGTTTTACTGCCTCTTCGTGCAGTGTTTGTTTGTATAACAAAACCTTTCTTCACTGAAGTGCTTGTTTTGATATGAGAGAGTAGGTGAGCGGAAGTAGTTGAAAGCAGAGCTTTCTTTAACTCGTATCACAATAAAATACTGGATTTAATAATTTGCGTGAATTGTGGTATTGCATCAGCTCCTGGAGATTTGTATGATCTGAATTTTGGATATAGGTCAACGTAGTTTATCCCAGTATTCGATGGAGTGTTCTGTGCAAATAGACAGCCATGTACGTCCCCAATAAAAGGCGATTAGTTTCGGAATTTCAGTATTGCTTCCATCAGATTTTAAGTTACAAAAAATTCTGTGACTTTGCTTTAAATATTTTTTTTAAACTGCATTTTATTTATATAATTTCACGCTTCATTAGTTTTCGTACATCAAGAAAATGTGTTGAATTACTTCAAGTTTTCAACTTAATTATGTCTCTCTCATGCTCTTGCTTGCTAGCATAAAAACTTAACGAAAGAAACTCTAGCCAGTGTTGCAATAAGATTGCCTTACTTTACTGCTTTGATCTAAATTATGAATATGTAGCTATTTGTTTTATTTTTTCTTTTCGTCTTTGTTTTTCACTTCTTGCTAACTACTTTCCAAACAAAGAATCTAGTTTCGGATTGACCCACTTAATAGCTGAATATGCAAGCATGTTTGACTGAAATGAGATGCAGCTAAAGCATTGCCACCTTTTATAACAAAAGCTGTTTGTAAAATTAAAATTTAATCCTAATCTTAACACAAAAATCTTGCTTTTTTAGGGATTTTCTGTGTTTTGTTTTTTTTTTTTTTTTTTGTAATTTTGACACTAGCCAGCGTAGTGTCAGTCACAGCATTTTAAACACAAGTCATGCTCAGCTGGATGCATTAAGTTTTCTTATTTTATTTTTAAATATTTTTTATTTTTTTCTTTTTATACGCTTTTGCTGTGTAGGTAGTCGCTGTGTTTTTTCTATTAAATTTTTTTTTCCTACTCTAAGAAATGTGTTTCATGTCGTCGCAAAAGAAATGCGGATCGCGGTCTGCGGTAAACTATTATTTCATGCTACTTTATGCACTCAGCCAGATGAAGCAGCACAAAGCATAGAAGGCAGCATAAAGTTAAACAGGGTTGAGGCAGTTGGAAGAGCTAACGTTACGAAATAATTTCTACTATATAAAATTATCAATAAAAAGTTTTTGAAATATCAAAACCAACTTGCAGACGCTGTACATAAAACTTTTTGAAATTGTAGTTGAATTTTGACAGCTGAGCTTAGACTGTTTTGTACACCCTGTAGGCGCAACTTACAACTTTCAACAACTTCATTGCTACGCTTGTCTGTCCACGCGTCAGCTTTTATGTTTTTATGTGGCTCCCTTCAGTGTTTTTTTATTTTGATTTTTTTTTTTTTTTTTATTTTACCAACATATTTTTTGGCCTTCGTTCAATAAAAGTCTTAAGAAACAAAACAACAACAAATCTTATCTAAGCAGCAGCAAAAAAACTAAAAGAAGTCAAGTTAGGACCACCGACCACGTTTTTTGTCGTAGCGAAGTGCAACTAAACGACATAGAATATCAAATTTAATGCTGGTTCTTTTTTTGTGCAAAGCAGGCAACTCTTAATGCAAGAGAGTTAAAGAGAGAAAGAGGGAGAGATGAAGAAATACAAAATGTTGCTACTTTGCTTATAACGCAGAGTTGTCGCATAGATTTTCCGAATATTGTTCAAAGGCAAGGCACGGACTTTACTACTATTGTTTAATATAATAATAATATTTTAATATTTACCACTTTTACCACCGAAGGTTTAACTATTTCCAACATCATAAAAATCTTTGATGAATTTGTTCTCTATGAAATACTTTTAATAAACACATCACTAGAAAGCTTAATTGTGAATTCATTAGATTTTGGCATATGCTTGTTATTAAGAATGACATTGATATTTTGTAAAGTAAGTTGAGCTCTTATTTTAAGTGGAATTACAAATAATACGAGCAAGCATCTAATATAGGTCAACACATAGCTGCGTCACTTTGGACGAGGATGATGATTCTCTTTCGCCCAGATTCATCACCACTTATGACCCTCAGGAGAAATTTGGGTCGTCGCAGACAGAGTCTAACATCTCCTTAGCAATGTTAATGCTATGCTGTTTTTGGTCGCCATTGAGCAATTTAGGTACGAATTTCTCGGCGACCCGTCAAGCCAATTGATATATTTAGGTCCTCAGCAATTCTCAAACGGTGATTTGACGATTGGCCAATACTATTTTGTTCACTTCATCAATGTTTTCGTCTCTTGTTGACGTGCTCGGGCGTTCGGCACGCTCTTCGTCGGTCTTGCATCTTCTTGGCCATCTGAGAGCATTTTGTACCACAGATAAATGTTCCTCCGGTCGAAAGTAGCTTCACCATATGCCACAGTCAGCATTTGGAATGCACACAGAATTTAATACAGATTCTTTGATCTATTTTTTTGGAATAGACAAAAATCGGGGACAAGCTATTATTTCATTAAATTACTAACGTAATTAACTGAATACTCAAGATGGCCGGACTTGTCGGCATAAGTGAGCAAACATGAGTAGCGAATATACGTAACCCGTGAAAATTCAAAATTCGCGATACTTTTTGAACTGGCCTCGTATAAAGTTCTTATATGATCTATCAAATCTGCAACATTTTATTTCAATCTACCACACTTTTTGAATCCAATCCAATTTTTAAAGGTCTCTATCCAGCTTTCAAGTAAGTACTCAAGAAAAAAGTATACGTTTACTTGAGTGTGAAAAGTAGTAGAAAACTAATTTTGACGGCGAGATTTTTGACAGTTCCAGTATTGTTGATATTTTTCCTTTATGTCTTAGCGCTGATTTGTTTTCATCAAATATTTTAATACATTGCTGTTAATATTGAAATAATTCATTAATTGAATTTTGACTGAATTGCATGGTAGAAGTAGATTTCCCTCATTGCATCACTTTCTGTGTTAAAACAAAATTATTTTAAGCGGTCTTTTAGGACGTTTTGCTTATTTGCCTGATTTGTACAAAATGCCAGCTAAGGATCGCCAAGCCTGGTTTTTTGTACCTATAGTGGGTGTTGGTGATGTCCAAGATGCCTGGCCTTTCCTTCACCTCCCTTGCTAACCGGTGTTTTTCATCCTCCGAGAAGTTAACAGTTAACAGACCGCTTCTTTCATACAGCTTTCGACCTCTGCTCTGAAGACAACTTCTCCCCAACTCGTGCTGTCTCTTCTTCACCTTCCTTCGAAATGTTCATTTCAAATGTTGGCTTTTTACACGTTGGATTTGCTTGAGTGAAATCTCAAAAACGACACTTATATTTTTCGACAGCGTTTTTCTTAGAAATTGATGTTTATTTGTTCCTTGCGTCTATTATAACAAAAAATGTAAGTTCAACATATTGAAAATATTTCTTCGATCCTCCGCGGGGAATTGAACTCGCACCGTTGTGAGTAGGAGTTCATTACACTATCCACTGATCCAAAAGTCTCTGTTAAACAGAGTTGTTGATTCAATTACTAAAGCTATGTTGCAGTAGAACACAATAATCTCTTAATATATAGAGGATTGTGTATTTGCTATAAATACATTCCACAAAAAAGTACTTCTACTTGCTACAAGATGTAGAATGTAGCACGTAATAAAATAAATAAAATAATAATGCAATGTAATAAGACTTACTGGTGCGAATATTAACATGTGTTTTTATTTACTTTATGCTTTTTAAATTTTTTTTTTTTAAAGCTATTTTATTCAAAAAATTCATTAAATTATTAAATCTATGAAACTGCAAAAAACTTCGCTTCTCTCGTGTGTCCAACGACGCACGTGTTTTTTTTTTTACCTTTGACAATGGTAAAAATTTAGAAACAAATGAATCATCGAATTGAGCTATACAGAATATATAGAATAATTTTATTTAGGTGATATTTCATTTGATTAACTTTTATGTCGTCATAAAACTGACATAGTGAAAAGCAAGTATTACAATAACATCAAAAAGCTCTTGCATCACTTTGGCACTTCATACAAAGTTCGTTCAATAAGATTCTGACCTAACATAAAACAACAAATCGTGTTTAAGAAAATATTATTTTTTTTTTTTGGGCTATGTATTACTTGTGCATCCCTAAAAGTAAGAGCTGTTTTTGCTATTTTGACAAATTTTTATATAAAACAACTTCAGTGATTTCGCCAAAATATTCAAAGTGAAGTATCTCGCTGTTATAGAGTTCTTGCATTTAAGAAACAATACGTCGTCACAAATTAAAGCTAAATAAGACGAAAACGGGTACTCTGCGTCATTACACAACTTCACCGTAGAAACGTGAGGAATGTGTTCAAACAAAATCGTATTAGCTTGTTTGATGAAGATCGTTTGGGACTGTTTTGCGACCGAAGAAAGAATTGAAAAATTGCTCCAAATGATTTTATATGAACGTGGAATCAAAGTAAGGGAACTTTTTGAGACTTTGGTTTTTCTATCACAGGGACCAGTTAATATAGGGACCAGGGAAAATATTGACTGAAGAATTGGGCATGTCAAAGCTCTCCGACCATTTGGTGTCGTGCTTGCTCTAGCTTAACCAAAATCGCATTCCCATGAACACTTGCCAGGTTTTATTGAAGCAGTTCAAGAGAAAAGAGAGTGAAGTTAACGTGCTTCAAGGAAGGCAAAGACGATGCACTTGATACCAAGACGAAATTGCTAGTAGACTACCTGAAAAAGGATCGAATGATAAGTGAAGGATACTATTCAGCATTATTGTAAGAAAAAAGTGCTGTTTCATTAAAACAATGCACCGGTCTTGTGGATTGTGGTTCAAATAGATGGGCCAACCCCCTTTATTCCCCAGAGCTGACCACCAATGACTATTATTTGTTCTCAATGTTAAAAGTTTAATTCGGAGGAAAGAAATTTTCGTCAAATGACGAGATCATATGAGAAGTACATCGAGAAAAATACGTTGTTTATGCCAAACACAAAATATGTTTTTTTTTTCTCTATGTATCTTAGTACTAAATTAAAATCTCACGGAGAGATGGCGCTTCCCGCAGTACAAATTAATGTTTCTATCTCAAAATTGATATTAAGAGTGCACTTCCGTTTTGATATACTATTTTTAAGCCTTCTTGTTAAACCAACCTTTGAAAGGGTAAGAACTAACAAATAAACTTGTATTAGATTCAACTCTAATTTCCATTTTGTATCTTCTTTTTTATTCCGAATCTTAAACTACTGGAGTTTAAGAACTAGATTCCTAAAAGAAGAATTCTAACTTTTTTGTAGAAAGTGTGCAACGTCGAGTTTTCCACAGAAACGCTTCCACAGAAATATACATACGTAATAAAGTCTATATAATTAAAATTAAATATATATTTTTTTTTGTGTTCGTAGTTGTAAGAACAAGGTTTGTATAAAGGAAAATTTTTCAAAAATTAATTAATTAAATTAATTTTATAAGTACTTTCGTATGAAAATCCAAAAAAAAAAATATGTTTTAGAAATCATTATAATTCCTGAGTTGTACATGTTTTTATAGTGTAACTTGGTATGTAGAAGTAATGAGTCCTAGCGGCAGTAGCTATGTATATATAAAGGTTGCAACACCCACTGTTACCGCTCATCTATATATATATATAAGCAAGGGGGCGTGGCACTTCGCATACAGCACAAGTTTGCAATATGGAAAAGCTTTGGAGTTAAAGGCCGCACAGCTTCGGAATTCGGTATTCAATTTCAATTTATACGTGCTACTCTACTGGTATTATTTTATGTGCGTTTAACGTGGAGCGTGGCACTTTTCGGTATAACTTTCAAAATATAAGTCACACATCAATGAAACTCAGCATGAACTTACTATTTGCTCGTGTTCTTCGACTGCTAAATTGAGTGAGCACACTGAACATAACGTCGCTTGACAATGAAACTTGCAAAACGGGGCGTGTCTATTCCCATACAAGGCAAATTATCGATACAGAATAGCTATGAAAGTAAAAGTCACAGAACATTCAAACTCAGAATAAAGTTACCACTTGGTGATGTTCTTTAAATAGGAAACTGGTACAGGCATTGGACAAGAGGGTGGGACTCCGCCCATAGAAGTCTAAATTTTTTATATCTAATAGCTTTGAAAGTAGAAGTCACAGAACATTGAAACTCAGAATGGAGTTACTATTTGGTGATGTCCTGCTTCTGGAAAACTGGAAAGGGCATTGGACACCGAGTGCAGTGTCAAACTAATGGTGTTCAATTTTCAATATACTTATTATTTTCCAATATAGTTAAGTTCAGTTTTCATCTTAAATTTTACACATAAGTTCTCCAACTCAGTACATTTTCTCTTTACAGAAATCAACTTGTATTGTGTCACTACAGTTTTTCTTTTCTCTGTGTAAGTGACTATTTTGGTGGCCAATCACTATTTGGCGTGGTTAAAGAAGTTAGAGCATCTGGCAAAAGTGTTAAGAGCTTAAAGGTGATTATGTTGAAAAATGAAAACACAAAATCTGTCATTCAATATTAGGCCTGAAACTTTTTTAACGATACTATTATTCAAACTGGTAAGTTTAGGCCTGTCCACAATGGACTAGATTCTCGGTAAAGAGTAAAAATTAAACTATATGATAAAATGCATTTTAAATTTGTTACCCAAAAACAACAAAAACGAATGGAAAAGAAAAAATAATTTTTTTTTTCTGCATTACGCTATTAGTATAAAATTTCCTTTTGTTCAGAGACGCTCGCCAAGACAAAGCGTCAACCCCGTTTATGACCAACTTATTCCTACACGTCAGCTTGTTCACAGGAACTCATCAACCGGATATAAGTTGACCTCAAGTCGTGCTTTTGCCTTGCTTTGAATTTTTTTTCTTTCTTTCTTTACAACTCTGCGCAATCTTCTGCAGGCACGCATCTGGCACGCACGTGCATAAACAATAATACGGCAGCATAGCGCACAAATCAAAAGGTGCACAACAAAGAGTTGCCAACATAATGCGTCACAAAACAAAAACTAGTCTTGAGGTAAAAGAAGTGAATTTATGCAAATCACGTGACAAAGCATTGAAAATTCAATTTCAATTACGGAATAATTCATAGAAGAAAAAAATATACTAATTTATGCATTGAATTGTAGTGCATAGAAGCGGAAATGCTGCTGCCATCTATGACAGCAGAAGAAGTTTAAAGACTTGTGTTGAAAAAAAAAAAAAAAATAAATCTGTAGGAAATATGAAAGATATATATACAAAAAAAAATAATCTATTTTTGAAAGTTAACAACACGTAGTTAATAGTTTAAATTTTTTACAGAAAGCTGCAACATTTTTGGGCATTCACGTAGTTGGCTTTTGTTAATCTTTTTACATAAATAAAACAGTTAAAAGTCAATAAAAATATGTTTATTAAGTTGCATATTTGCATAGCATAATTAAGATGAAATTTAATGGACATTTCTGAACATTGCATGCATAGACAGTAACATGATTGAGTATTTAAAGTTTCAAACATGTAGTGACTCATATCCAGAATGCTTATGAGATCAGATATCAGCAATAGATTGGCCGATTTAATTTTTTTTAATAAAAATTAAGCATTATTTTCATCCAAAAAAGTTCGCTTTATAATATATAAGTTAAAACTTTCGTTTGTTAAAGAACTAAAAAAATATATTTTTTGGGTCGAAGCGACCTTTATTATTCGATCAGTAAATTACAAGTGATTATTATAAAGATTCTTATTCTATTCCTAACCTAAACGCTGCCACAGTCTCTGCCGCAGTTTCTGCCATCGTTGATAAGTTGCTGACGTTGCGATCCCACGATATGCTTGGGAGCGGATGAGCTGCAGACATATCGTCAGCATAAATATTATGAGCGTGTTGCACTCTACGTTTTGTAGGGAAGGTTATTAACTCCTCCCTCCTTAAATTCGGACGTCCTCGTTCGCTATCCATGATGTTGTAATGTCCTGAATGCCTATGGTCCTGGGAGTAGGAACTGGGGTTGCTGGTTTTGGATCGTTATGTGAACCATTTTGGATTATAATTGTTTTTTTGCTATTGCGATGCCAGCATTTAAGTATTAATATAAAGATCGGAATTACTAATAGAGATGCAAGTCCCATATTTATAGAAAAATTTCTTTTGTTGCCATCCTGTAGTAGTGTTATAAATTTTGTGTTGTTCACGTGGAGTTGTTTCATCATTTCCAATGAAAGGACTTCTTCAACTTTATTAAATGTTGATGTAGGCTGAAGAATTGCGGGCAGTGGTTTGTTGTTGGTAACTTCTTTTGCTAGGTAGATTTGATCTTCGATTTGAATAGTTGTGTTGTGGTGCCGAATAACAAATGTTCCATGAAGATCTATGGTTTCATTGCTGATGGTTAATTGCCCATCATATTGATTAAGGAGTATGAGTCCTGGCGAAATTTCTTCTATTTTCTGAAAATGCTGATTATTGATTTCAGTGCAATTCGGCAGACGACTGTGTAATAAATTCCCTATGCATGTATCATTACTTATATCTATAATATTATTATGTGAACAAATTGATAAGTTATTATAACTTTTACATCTTTCTTTAATTCCGTATATTTTGTTTTTACATTGTAGTATGGAATTATACTTTATTTTATTAATTTTATTGCCCTTTTTAATGGCTCTAACACTTAATGTTTCACAATGATTTACTTCTACCATTGGTAGGCTTACTATGTAAATAATTGCATTTTCTTTTGTTGCAATTTTTATATCGGCAAATTCTAATGCCTCATCTAAATTAGAGTATGGTATATTCTCTTTTTTTAAAATTTGTTCGGTTATATTGACTTGGCTTACAATTGGTGCTCTAGACAGGGCATCGGCTACAACGTTAGTTTTGCCGGGCTTATAAAATAAACTGTAGTTGTATTCTTCCAAGATGGCTTTCCATCTTTTCATCTTTGTGTTTGCATTTTTATTGCTTAGGGCAAATGTGAGGGGTTGATGATCAGTAAATATTTTTATTTTTGCTGAACCGTAAAGGTAGTTGCGAAAAGATTTTAGAGCCCATATGATGGCTAACATCTCTTTTTCGTTAGCCGCATAGTTCTCTTCGGTTTTACTAAGGGCTTTTGATATGAAGGATATTGGTCTATTGTTTTGTTCTAAGACTGCACCTAGTGCATAGTTAGATGCGTCAGTTGTCAGGTGGAATTCTTTTGTGAAGTCTGGATAGGCTAGAATAATGTCTTCTGATATAAGGCTATTTTTAATTTTCTGAAATGATTCTAGTGTGTCTTTATCAAATTGTATTGTTATTTTCTTAGACATATGTTTGGACGCTCGTCCGTCTTCCCCCCTTAAGAGGTTTGTTAGAGGTTTTGCTAAGGCGGCAAAACCCTTTACAAAGCGTCGATAATAATTTGCAAGACCGAGGAAAGACCTCAAATCTTTAATAGTCTTTGGGATTGGAAACTGGGCTATGGCCTCGACTTTTTTAGGGTTTGTCTTTATACCGTCTGCTGTAATTAAGAATCCTAGAAATTCCACTTGTTGCTTCAGAAATTCGCACTTGTCTAATTGTACTTTCATTCGTGCGTTTTGTAAAGTATGGAATATTGTTTGAATGTTTTCGAAATGAGACTTTTCATCCTTGCTAAAGATGATTATATCATCTATATACACGTAGCATATCTTACCGATATGTTCGCGAAGGATGTCGTCTAATGTTCTCTGAAAAATGGACGGTGCGTTCTTTAGTCCGAACGGTAAACGCATGAATTCATATTTACCGTAATTGACGGAAAAAGCCGTCTTTTCGATATCGGATTCCTTGAGTGGAATCTGATGAAAGCCGCTTTTCAAATCAAGTGTAGTGAATAGTTTGTTATTGCCTAATTGTGAGATTACCTCATTTATGTCGGGTATAGGATACCTATCAGAAACTGTCACCTCATTCAGCTTCCGGTAATCAATTACCATTCTGTATTTTTTTTCCATTGAAGCATCTTGTTTCTTCGGTACGATCCATACCGGTGAATTGTATGGTGATCGTGATTTCCTAATTATTCCGTCTTCTAGTAAATTTTGTATTTCTTTCTCTATTACGTCTTTGAGTGCCATAGGGTAGGGGTAATATTTTGAATAAACTGGTGTGTCGGTTGTTGTGCGAATCTCGCCTTGAACTCTCGTAGTATATGTCAACTTTTCGTCCGGTTCAGAGAATAAGTCCTTAAATTTGTTAGTGAGAGTATTAATGTATTGTTTTTGTGACTCTGTCATATGTTCGTTGCGTATGTTAATAGAATTAACTGACGGTGAAAGGTGTTGTTTTAAAGGAATTTTCCTTCCATTTCCTATTATCATGTAGTTATTTTTAGAGTGGATTACTGCGGAAAGCTCTTTGAGACTGTCATTTCCCAAAATGGCGTGAAATGACTTCAGTGTCGGTAAAAGGAAGAATTTAATCTTGCAGCTATTCATGTTAAAAAGATTTGCTTCGACATAATGTGTTATTTCCACGTCGCCTGCAATGGAGCTTGCGAAGTATGGGTTAACGTTAGGTTTTGGGTTTGGTGCAAATGAAGGTTGTATATAATTTTTACTTGAGCCTGTGTCGATTAAAATTTTCATTATTTTGCCACTCCCCAACTTGCATTCGAAATATGGCAAGGAGGAGCTATTTATTCTAAAAAATTAATATCTAGGAATTCTGTTGGTTCATTGGTGTCAGTAGGGATTTCTAAGTATTGATCGTATTGTTCATTTTGAAGATTTTCTGGGTATATTTGATTAATATTTTCCGGATTTATTTGATTCGGTTCTTGGTTGTCGCTGATGTTTATATGGAAATTCCTTTGAAATTTGTTTTGTCTAGAGAATTGTTGAGACGAGTCTAAAGGTCTTTTCCCAAAATTTTGGTTTTGGGCTGGTCGATTGCCGTAGTTTATTGCTCTGCTATGGATTGTACGATCTACCTCCATTGGTTCTGGACGTGGTAGCGGTTTTGGTACAAAAGGCCTTGGTGGGACCTGTTGCTGGTATTCGACCCTACGTTGTGTTTGGAATCCTTGCTGAAAATTATTGTTATTATAAAAGGGACGTTGTTGTATAAAATTTCTTTGGAATGGTACTTGGTGATTTTGTCTGGTAAAATACCCTTGTGGGACGTGTGCTAAATGGGGGTAAAATGTTTGATTTCTTTGTTGCGGATGGTAAGTGTTCCTACGAGGAGGAAGTGGTGGTGCGTACGTTTCAAATCTTTTACCGTTGTTGCTACTATTGATAGTATATTGTCCTCTAGAATGTTGGTTTTCTAGCTTTAAGCACAAGTGTAAAGCTTGTGGCAAATCTGTAGGTTCTCTCATGGCGAGTAGCCTAGGAAAATCACCATTTAAACCTCGGATAAAGGTGTCCAAAGCTTTATTTCTATAGGATTCGGTCAGGACCATTTCTGCATCACGGGTTGTACCTAAACATGAGATTTTATTTAGGAACAGGGAAAAGTGCGCATACACTTTTTGATAAAATTCGTGAATTGATTGGCCTCGCTGAGTAAGAGCGGCCATCTGGTACTCCAATGTGCCTATGTCACGTTTATCGGCGTAGTGAGTGGTAAGACATTGTTTCATAGCTTGCCAGTTGAGAGGGGTGTTATATGATTCTAAAACGGTGTTAGCCTCGCCTATGACTTTGTTCCTAACTACACTTAGTATACCGTAATATTTTGGGCTTCCCTTCAATCGTTCATATAGGTCCATGATCCTATCTACGCTTTTTTTCCAAGCGCTAAATTCGGAAGGATTTCCTGAGAAGTCACGCAGCGAGCGAACTATATCAAGAATTTTGTCTAGTTCTTGCAGGTCACCATTGGCGTTAATTTGTTCATCTGTCCGGTGGCTGAGGTCGGGTTTAAAATTCGTTGCACTATTTCTGTGCATTGAGTTGTCAGTGTGTCCTGTACCATTGATCTAATTAGTGTCTCTAAGTCTGGGCTTACAACTGCGCCTCTTTGAGGATTACCAGAAGGAGCAGGTTGTGAATTTGGGTTGAGGACAGGAGGTCGTATTATTGGATTAGTCATTTTTAATTTTTTTTAAAAAATTTTATTTTCGCTTTGGCTTATACAACCAAAAAAATTTTACTTCCTTCGATTCGAAAGATTCTCAAATGAAATTAAATAAATAAATGAAAAGAGAAGATCTCAATTAATCTCTTATATCCTATTATTTGTACATAATTTGTATTATAAGTTTTAGTTAATTTTATTTTATTTAATCTTTATATAATTTATAACTGGAAGGTCCGGCTCTTTATGCTATAACTTCGCAGTTCGCTAATTTAATATGATATCTTCTTTCTATTTATATATTTCGAATTTATTGTGGGAAAAAATATTTATTTTGAGTAGTTTAATTTTTTTCTTTATACACTGGAGGGTCTGTTTCCAGAGTCGCAGTGTTGTTAAACTCCTGTTATTTTATTAAATTCTTTAAGTTGTGTGTTCACACTTTTTTTATCATTATTGATACATATATATGTATTTGTTTTATATATAAATTTCTTATACACTGGAGGATCTGGAGTTGAGACCACAGTGTTAATTATATTTTTTATCGTTTTTTTTTTTCTCGTCAAAATATTTTTCTTATTTTTTTTATTTTTCCTTAAATTTTTCACTTATTTAATTTTGTTTCTAGCACACTTAAAATTTCTTAAATACATAAATTTCTCACTAAATTTTCAAATTTCTGATGATCACTTAAAACTACTTACAATAATATAATCCACATCATGCGTGCACCGACGTCCTGGATCGTTCCCGTTTGTCCGCTGGTTAAAAACTCCTCTGCGGTGACTAGGGCTCCTACGGATGTACTTTGAAGTGCGTATCAGCTACAAATTCTGACGATGAATGAGTGGTGGTTCTGGACCCAGATCTGCTTTATGATAACGAAATTTTTCCTTTACGCTTCTTGAGGGTTTCTGGATATTTTTAAATTTTCGTTACGTTGTGAAGATTTTTCCTTTGCACTTCTTGAGGGCTTCTATAAATTTGTTGCACTTCTTGAGGGCTTATATAAATTTATTGCACTTCTTGAGGGCTTATATTTTTTAACTTCACTAAAACACGATCTGGGCCCCACGTTGGGCGCCAGTTAAAACTTTCGTTTGTTAAAGAACTAAAAAAATATATTTTTTGGGTCGAAGCGACCTTTATTATTCGATCAGTAAATTACAAGTGATTATTATAAAGATTCTTATTCTATTCCTAACCTAAACGCTGCCACAGTCTCTGCCGCAGTTTCTGCCATCGTTGATAAGTTGCTGACGTTGCGATCCCACGATATGCTTGGGAGCGGATGAGCTGCAGACATATCGTCAGCATAAATATTATGAGCGTGTTGCACTCTACGTTTTGTAGGGAAGGTTATTAACTTATACACCCAATATAAAATTCCGATAGCCGTGTAGTTTTTTTTTTTGAAGCGAACCTTTTTACGCCCCGTTCTGTGATTTGCTTGGAGTGAAATCTGAAAAATTTTCGACAGATTTTTTATTAGAATTTTGGATGGTTTCTTTGTTTCTGTGTTTTTTACAAGACAATTTAAACCCGTAAACCTTTGGCTGGAAGTTATACACTCCACCCATTGAGCCAAATACCTTCCTTATACTGAGTCATTGATTCAGTATTAAGTGCAACTGATGCTATGTTGCAGTACATACAATAATCTATTAATGTGTTTGTGTGGTTTGGGTAGCTGCTTAGCCACTTGCTACAAGAGTTGATTAATAGATTTTTATGGTTTGGGTAGCTGCTAAGCCACTTGCTACAAGAATCACCAGTATTGCCACTTTTCCACAATTGTGATAAATCTAGCACTTTTTTAGTTTCTACCACTTGTATCACACACTATTTGCAATTTTCCAAAATCTATATATTTATATAAACATTATTGCATTATAATTCAAATTTTAGAAATTTTATTGCATATATTTTATTTTTATAGAAATTTGATTGCATATATTTTATTTATTATTACATTTAATATTCTATTTTAGAACTGTTTTAAGAATATTATATGAGAATTATTTGCAATAAAACTAATTCAGCATGAAAAAACTTACTTTATGGTATACTTCTTATAATTTGTTTTGCTGTAGGACTTCAGTCGAATTTTTCCCTAAGAAGAAAAATATAGTCCAAGGATTTTTAAAATTCACCACTTATTTTAGACTCAACCTACCACTATTTAAAATTTGCAAGTGACAACACTGGTCATCATCCTCAGTTTGCTAGTGCCATCTGTTAGCGCCATCAACTGTTAACATAGCTGGAGTCGACTTATTATACAGTGAGTCATGGGATCGATCCTCACGGTGGGCAAAGTAATACTTTTTTTTTTATGTGAATGCGTTTATGCTGTTGTTGGTACATGCTTTTGTTTTGTTTTTGCATAGTGCTAAGGAAAAGTTAACAATTGCCCACAAGTGCGTTGAAATAACAATGACAGTAACATAAAAAGTTTCGCTTCTCTCGTGTGTCCAATGACGCACCTGTGTTTTTGTCTCTTCCCTCAGAGACTGTTTATAGTGGTGTATAATTTTAGAAAATAATAGAAAAATTGTAACACATTACTAATTATGTTAATTCATGGTATTTTGCATTGAGTTTTATCAGAGATATTGAATATGGCGACCATAGCGGAACGGTTAAGAGTGTGGGTCATATGCTTAAGAACCTAGGTAGACTTAGGCTTACCTAAGTTCCATCTGACGCAGAAGAATATTTTTTTCAGCTTAAATTAATATTTCTGATCGGCCGTTACCTCTCTACAGACAATGACATAACTCAGAGAGTAAAAACATTACGTTAAGCTTCTTGAAAACTAGTTTGTGTGTAAACATTTAACATCACTCCCAACACAATTGATTCAAAACTCGGTCAAAATCCTTTCAAAGGCCAAAATGGCCGAATTGCTTTTTATATGAAAGTTAAGTTTTTTTCAATACATAATTTTTTTAACCATGATCCCTGTTCAAGCATCTGAAACCTGATACCGTTTGTCAAACATACTAAACTGAACTTTTAGACAAAAAATATTTTTGTGAAAAATGGCGCAGGTATCGGATTCCAAAGTCAAAACTTTGAATTTTGAATTGTTTTTTTTTTTCATTCTGAGGTGATGTTTTTGCATTAATATAAAAAATCTTTTGTTGTAAGAAAATTCTATAGCTATCAAGATATGAAAATAATTTTATTTTATATATATTTAATAACATATTTTATATATTTTTATATTTTATTTTAACGAAAAAAAATTTTCTCTAAAAAAAGTCTCAACTAATGTAAAAGGGGTGCAATTTTTTTCTTTTTTTTTATTTCCACTGAAGTCAAACCTGAAAAAATCAATGGCATTCTAGAAAAATTGCTCTTCTTATGCTACCAGCTAATACCAAAGAGCTTCCAAGCAGTTTAATTATCACTCACAAAAACCACTATTCGTGTTAAAGAAACTCCCATATAAATAACAAATCAATGTCGACACTTGAAGCTGTCAGAATTATAATTGTTTGACAGCTGTCAACATGACATGATGTGAAGTGACATTTTTTTTTCCTCTTTCAACATATCTGCTGCTCCGTCTTCGGTTCGAATACATTTTTGGTTTGCTTTAATTAAGTTGAGCATTTCAGAGATTTGAACACTTTAACTGTGAGTGGCAGCGAAGTGGTTTCGAAGGTACATTTTTTTATAGCTTTTCAAGTAACCGGAAATGTTTTGCTCCATATTTACTCTTTGAAACTTTTGAATTCTTTGCTTCATTCTATAATGCGTCATCAATTAAAAGTGCCGCTTTTAACCCATTAACCTCAAAGAAGACCACGAAAACAGAACAAAAAAAGGCACTCATGGTTCAGCAGACAATACTTTGGAAAACAATAAAAACTAAAGCAAAGAAAAAAAAACTATAACCACAAACAAAGCAGCCACATAAGGAATAAGTTAAATCAAAAAGAAAACGAAATAACCACAAACATATTTATAAAGCAGACAAACAAACAATAATAACAACAACAACAACAATTAATATATATGCATAAACAATGCATTATTATTATTATTTTTAGAGCCCCTACTTCAAAGAAGTTGCTGCTTTTGAAACGAAAGAACGCAAAAGAAAAATACAAATAAAATAAACGAAAAAAAAAACAGAACGTAAGAAATTTTCAGGAATTTCAGTAAGGAACACATGACGAAGCAATAGAAATTCCAGCGCCCTCATTTGAAGCTACTATACGGGCAATGGACAACATGAGTCACACAGTTGAACAAAGTAAAAGGGGCTGAAATATATGCTTATGGAAGAAACAAAAAAAGAAACAAAACAACCCGATACAGTCAGCTGGAATTCTTGTAAATGGAATGGATATAAAATTTCCAGAATTTAGCTGAGAGTGTGAAAAAAATGCAATACAGTGCTGTTAAGGGTGATGAGGGCAGAACAAAATTTCAAATCAGCTTAATATATTTTAAAATTAAAAAAAAAAAAGGTTTAAAAAATACTCCTTTGTAGTTAGTTGAAATTTTCAAAAGTTCCATTTAAAGTTCAGAAAAGATCAATTGAAATTCAAAATACCATTTCAGAAAACATTAATTGAAATTCGAATTCCATTTGAAATTCAAAAAATTATCATTTGATATTCAGAATTCAACTTGAAATTCAGAAAATATTCACTAAAATTAAGAAAACATCAATTGAAATTCAGAAAATATATAAATTGAAATTCGATAACTTTAATTTAAACTATGAAAATATTAATTGAAATTCAGAATTTCCATTTCAAATTCAGAAAAGATTAATTGATATTCAGAAAAGAACAATTGAAATTCAGAATTAAATATAAAATTCAGAAAATATCAATTGATTTATTTAAAAGATCAATTGAAATATAGACAAAAATTATTTGATAATCGGAGATTTCATTTCAAATACAGAAAATATGAATTGAAATTCA
This sequence comes from Coremacera marginata, assembly GCA_914767935.1. Taxonomy (NCBI): domain Eukaryota; kingdom Metazoa; phylum Arthropoda; class Insecta; order Diptera; family Sciomyzidae; genus Coremacera; species Coremacera marginata. The sequence goes on along the minus strand of OU612046.1, from coordinate 152,459,524 downwards.
GAAATTCCACTTGAAATTCACAGAAGATCAATTGAAATTCAAAAAAGATCAATAGAAATTCAAAAATTATTATATAATTATAATCGATATTCAGAAAAGATCAATTGAAATTAAGAAAAAAAAAAATTAAATTCGGAAACTTAAGACAGAATCAAGTTTTGCGTAAGTAAACAAAAGCAGGAGAGCAAAAGTACGTACTTGAACGGCATTGTATGGAGCCGTCCAAGTTTTGCGTAAGCATTTATTTAGTTAAGTTTCTCAATTTTCGTTTACTCTTGAAAACTTGAGTGAGAGCGCTCGATTCCTTAGTATCCCAATAAACATTGTGGCGAGGGGTGATTCGTTAACGTGATTCGTTTTCGAATAGTTTCATTCCGACTTCATCAGAGGGTGGCTTGAAGCTAAAAGAAATCACCGATTGAAATCATGACTCCATTTAAGATGAGACAAAATAACAATTTAATATAAAAATTTTTTTAAGAAAAGAATTTTGTGTTCAGTGCAGCCAAGTTCACAACCATGTGTGAAGAGTTAAAATGGAGAGTCGCTGGCATTATATGCCCGTATATGTAATTGGCGTGGAAATTTGACATTCAATAATAACAAAATAAGTAGTAAATATGTTTTCTGTATATATTTAATTTATTTTATGTTATTTAAAATTTTTGTGTTTAAAAGTAAATTTATTAAAAAGAAAAAATTATTAAGCTATCAAATCTATGTAACTGCGAAAAAGCTTCGCTTCTCTCGTGTGTCCAACGACGCATCTGTGTTTTTTTTTCTTCTATTGTGTTATTTTGTGCTTATTCTATATATAAATAATTTCCACTTATAATTTGTTCGAGATTTTCATATGAATAAGTTCTCGTTAACAAATTGCTTTTTGTTGTTTTGGCGACTCGTTAACGAATTGCTTTTTATAGTTTTTGGCGACTCGTTAACTAATTCCTTTTTCTAGTTTTGGCGACTCGTTAACGAATGGCTTTTTTGTTTTGACGAGTGTATAACGACGCCGAAAAAAAGATGGTCAAAAAAAGATAAAAAAAAAAAAATATATAAAAAAAATTTTTTAAAAATAAGCTTTTATTTAAAACCAAAACGTGAACTAAAAAGAAAAAAATAAATTTCATTGACATTTGTCATATGTGTATATAGTAGCTATATTCTAGATTCGGAAGAACCTCTTCCTTGGTTGCCCATCATCATAATAAAAGCGTACGTAAATAGGTAAATTCTAGGGACGTATATAAATTAAGAAATTTTTAAGATAGAAAATATACAAGTTAACTACACAATATCAGTGGAATTGAATCTTTTAGTAGGCTTGTCTGTATATAAGCCGCGATCCATTATGCAGGCTTACTTCACAATATCAGTGCCTTAAGCTTTTAAAATTTAAATGTATTTTACATTTACAAAATTTTATCTGGATCCGCCTAGTAGTTTTCGGGATATAGCATTTTTATTGATTTGTGGGCGGTAAAAGGGGGTGTGGCAAAATGTTTTCATAATATTCATATTCACCGGGCTTACACATGTATGCTAAATTTCAGCATAATCGGAGACCCACTAGCTGTCGAAAAATTGTTTGCAAGATTTGCGGACATACATACATACATACATACGTACGTACATACATACATACATACATACATACGTACGAACGAAGCAAGTTAAATAAGAGCTTATAATAATTTCGAACTTTTGAAAAGCCAAATCTTTAAAAAAATACCTAAATAACAAAAAAAAACAAAAAATAAATTTTTGTTTTTTTACCAAGTTGGGGTTCGAACCCATGTCCGCGAATGCTGGCTTTTATTATGAAGCAAATTAAGCCAGATATATTCAGCATCTGAAAAAGCGAAGTGGGTAAGGTGCCGGACCAGCATTATATGATTCGTTATCGAATTGCTTTTGTCGATATGTGGCAATGGATGAAACATGGCTTCACTATTACTCAACAGAATCCAAAAGACAGTCAGCTGAGTGGACAGCAGTCGACGAACCGAATCCAAAGCGAGCAAAGACCCAATAGTTGGCTTATAAGGTGATGGCGTCTGTATTTTGGGATGCGAAAGGAATAATATTCATCGACTATCTCCAAAAAGGAACCACCATCAACAGCGACTATTACTGCGCTCTTTTGGACCGATTGAAGGCTGAAATCGCCAAGAAACGGCCACATTTGCAAAAGAAAAAAGTGTTGTTTCACCAAGGCAATGCCAAATTGTCAAAATGTTGTCACAAATTGATGAAAACGATGGCAAAATTGAATGAATTTGGTTTTGAATTACTTACCCACCCACCGTATTTCCAGATTTAGCCCCCAGCGGCTTTTTCCTGTTTTCAGATCTCAAGAGAATGCTTGCTGGAAAGAAATTCAAGTCCCATAATGAAGTAATCGCTGAAACTAAGGCCTATTTTGACGAGAAAGAGAAATCGTACTATAAAAGTGGTATCGAAAAGTGGAAAAGTCGCTATACTCGAAGGCAACTATGTTAAATAATATAATAGAGTTTTATCAGAATTTTGTTTTTTTTCTTACTTATCCTACGGACTTATTAAATGACCTGTTATGTATTGTTGAATAACAAAGAAATAAAACTTACCAGGGGAGATACTGCATTCACCGACACATCCGCACATGCCCAGTAGAGTTATCGAACTGTCCGCGCCAATGAAAGCACGCAAGTGGCTTGCGTTTCTTTTGTCGTAACTGCACACCAAAGTCAATGCTCTGAGATTTAAAATTGCAACGCCAGGGTAGATACTTTTGTCGCAGTTAACATGAAATTATAACTAAACTATGTTAATTTAGGTATTGCAATTTATTAGTAACAAAGAAAACGTTGTTCATTATTATGTATGCATGTCGTTTTAGTCAAATTTTCAACTGATGTATGGTTTTTTGATTTAGTCACCGCTTCTACCTCTTAATGTAGAATCACCCATATATACCTAATTTATAAGATGGTCTTAAAACAATTTTTTTAACCATTTTTTACTAAGATTATTTCAGTTACTGAAAATTTTAAATATTTTTACTGTATTTTCATGTTTATTTTGGAACTTTTTTATTTAGCCCTATCAATCTTTTGACTCCAAAGCAAAGCAAAAATTTTCGAAAAATATTGATATTTATTCTTCCAAACATATAAAACTGTCCCGACACAAAATAATCGCCTAAAATAACAATAGCAGAAAATAAATTAAATAAAATTATACACCCACCCATATGAAACAGCTTTCACAGACACCAGTTTCATCAACGCATGAAAAAATTGCGCAAAAAATTTGCCATACGCTGGTGACCTTCAAAATTTTATCAATTTTGTTTTTTTTTTTTTTGTATGCAAATTTTATTCGGATTTCTCAGTCAAATGAAGCGATTATTTTAATTAACAAAATAAATTAGAGTGTGGCCCACGTCAAGCAATGTCAAACAAAAAAAAAAAAAAAAAAAAAACAAAACAAAAGTAAGAAAAAAATTCAAAACAAAAGAAATACAACAAAAAAAAAAATCGACAAAACGTAGTGAAAACATTTAAATAACAATATAATATATGTGGCAATAAGCAATAATCGCTTAAGTCGACTTAAGACAAATCTGAGTTATTGATGTAGCTGTGTTCTCCGAGAATATATCTATGTATACACAAAATTTGAAGCTTCTAGCGTGATCCTAGCCAAAGTTATGCCATAAAACCCAAAAAAGCTTTCATACAACTTATATGACGATTGAAAACTTTGAAGTAAGATTTCTCCAAACACAGAAATCCGACTTAAGCTGTTATTGCTTATGTTATTGCTTATTAAATAAAAATTTGAAGCAAGTCAAAACATTACCAATTTATGCAAATTTATTGATTCTTTATTAATGATATATCTGACTTTGAAATGAGGCGTCATGACCATAAAAGAAAAACACGATGTTGCCATGTGTCATATAGTTTACAAAGCATGCAGTTGTAGTCATTATTTAAAAAAAAACAAGTTATAAGATTATATCTATTAGTATTGCCAGATATTCATTTCAACAAAACGTGGCACAAGTAAAATTTTCCCAAACAAAATGGGATTTTGCAAATTTTTAAGGGACTTTTCAAAAACTGGAAAATATCCAATTATTATTTATTTCATAAAGGAATTTCTAGCAAGGATCAGTGTTATAATATGTAGTAAGTTCCATAAAAAAGTTTACTGTTACATATTATTATGCTTGAGTGCAACAATAATTTTTTTGTGTCAACTTCTAGTTACGGTAACTCTTTGAATTTCATCATTTACGGAAAATAAAATTAAACATTTGGACATATCGACCCCTTTGCGCGAAATTATCGTATGTGCCATTTTTTTTTTAAATCGATTTTTTGATGCAAAATTGTTATACATACCACAACGCATAACCTGGTAAAATATTGTAGCTGGAACCCTATAGTTCCGCCAAAAATTGGCTATATATATTATCGTATGTAACAATACATTTTGTTTCTTATGGGCAAAATTATCATATGTGCAATAGTAGCTGTTGTTATATTTCTTTTTTAAACTAGAAGTAGAATGTGAAGGGGATTTGTCACGTTTATATAGCCCTTTCGTACCATGCCTCTATTCGCTTCACCGTTACTTACAGATAAAACAATATTAAATTGAATAAAAAGTAGAAAAAATGCTCTCCTGTAAAATTTGGTATTTGGCACATACGACAATTTCTCGCAAAGGGGTTAATATGGGCACCGTGACTGCGTATTATGAAGACCATTCTGCCGGTTAAATTTTGCACAACATTTGGCAGCATAGCTGGCCTTATCGCCAATAATAGTTCTTTAAATATCTTACTAACTTTTAAGCAATTTATTTATCAATATCAAATACGCAATACAATACAAAATAGATCACATCGTTAATATCTCTATTTTAAAGACTGCTTTATTCTATACTTACAATTCTGATACGAGATATTTTTTCTAAATTTCCTTCCAATTTTGACCCTAAAATTAATATTTTAAAAAATTTTATGCCGTCCCTGTTTACCGGCATTCGATTTTTGACATCACAACAGTTTGCATATCAATTACAATGAATCACCTTTTAAATACTACTAAAATTCCTGCAAGATTTAAAAATATAAAAAACCAAAACATATCCAACGTTATAGCAGCAGCAGCAGCCGCGTTCAAACTCCAACATTGCGGACAGGTTAACATCTTGATAAAGCGGCAAAAAAACAACTGTTTCTAAATGCAAAACACAGAAGTTGTAGAGCCGGTTTGCTAATCTTTTTAAAAGAGGTGCTTCAACTGTTGTGTTTATTTACTACATTTAGCAAAAGCTGATATGAATACCTACGAATATATTGGGGGTTGGAATTAATTTTAAAGGTTTTTTTTCGGTTTTTGAGCATTTATTTAGAAACAACGGTATAATGTATATTATTCAAAGTATTGTCCATTGTTAGCTACAACATTTTCCCATCTTTCTGGTAGCATATGGATTCCGCGCCGGAAGAACGACTCGTCTTTTGAGGCAATCCACGAATCGACCCATTTTTTGGTATCCTCGTAAGAAGTGAAACGCTGCTCAGCCAAGCCATGCGTCATCGATCTGAATAGGTGATAGTCGGAAGGGGCTATGTGTGGGCTATAAGGCGGGTGGGGTAGCACATCCCAATTCAGCGCCTCCAACGTTTCCTTAACGGTTCTTGCAACATGTGGCCGTGCGTTGTCATGTTGAAAAACCACTTTGTCCTGTCTTTTGCCATATTCCGGCCGTTTAACCTTTAATGCTCGGCTCAATTGCATCAATTGTTGTTGGTAGCGTTCCCCAGTGATGGTTTCGTTAGGTTTTAGCAGCTCATAGTACACGACACCCTTCAGATCCCACCAAATACACAGCATAAGCTTGGCGCCATGAATATTCGGCTTGGCCGTCGATGTTGATGCATGGCCGGGTGGTCCCCACAATTTTTTTCGCTTAGGATTATCGTAATGGATCCACTTTTCATCGCCAGTGGCAATACGATGCAAAAAACTCTTCCTTTTATGCCGTTGAAGCAGTTGTTCGCACATGCAAAATCGCCGTTCAACGTCTCTCGGCTTCAACTCGTACGGCACCCAATTTCCTTGCTTTTGAATCATTCCCATGGCCTTCAGGCGTTTGCCGACCGTTGATAAGTCGACTCCCAATGATTCGGACAATTCTTGAAGGGTTTGACACGGGTCTTCATCGAGCAAAGCCTCCAATTCCTCACCTTCAAACTTTTTCGGCTGGCCCAGACGCTCTTTGTCTTCCGTATCAAAATCACCACTTTTAAACCGACGGAACCAGTACTCACAAGTAGAAATCAATGAAGCATAGTCCCCGTAAGCCTCAGTAAGCGTGCGTTGTGCTTCAACCGCTTTTTTCTTCAAATGGAAGCACAAAAGTAAACCTTCCCGCAAATTGCGTTTTGTTGGAACGAAAGTCGACATGTTCACAGAGAAAAAAATATATGTTGTTTACACTTCAGTGGAATGACACATACTGAAAAATGAAGCTTAGACAATGTGCTTTGAAATGAATATGGTCACAGGTGTGCCCGATGCGATCTATTGATAGTTACGCCATCTCTTAGAAAACCTTTAAAACTAATTCCAACACCCAATATGTAGCCGCGAAGACAGGCTATACAGGCGCACAGAAGCTGTAAAGGTGGCGAAAAAATAAAAAAAAATAATCACCGCTGAAATTATATGCGTCAGTTTCAATAGCAGATGTGAGGCTAAAAGAAGTTGACAGCCAGACGGCATAATTAATGATTTGTTTGGCAATGAAAGTCAGTGTGCACATTTTTTTTTTTTTTTTTGTATAACAGCATATAAAGTGGAAATAAATGAACTAGCTTAATTTGTCAATTCTTGATGAGTTAAAAATCAATTGAAAATTTATGTTTTGCTCTCAAAGCTTAGGCAAGGTTAAAATGTTGTGCATTAATTGTAGCGATAAGGAGCAGCTTGGCAACTCTACAATTAAAGGCAGCCATAAAAGTTGATTAACCATAATCATAACAAAAATTAATAAGCATTTTAAAAAATACAGTTTCGATAGTATCGTAAGTGTGAACGTAAAATTTTTTAATGTGAAAACATCTTTAGGCGCGTTGAGCACTTTTTGGTGGAGAGCAAAACTATAGATTCGCGATATCATCACGCTGTATATCATCACGCTGTTAGCGTAACAGAAATTATTGCTGTACAGCATTCCTCTTTAGGGATTACCTGGCGTCGACCAAGCCGAGGACCGAAGCGATTACCCAACCGATTACCAGGCCAATTACCGAAGCGGTAACCAACCGATTACCGAACCAATTAACGATTACTGAGGCGATAACCAACCGATTGCCGAACCAATTACTGATTACCGAAACGACTGCCAACCAATTATCGATTACCGAAGCGATTATTAGCACATTACCTATTACCAACCGATTACCAATTACCGAAGCGATTAACAACCAACTGCCAAAGCGATTACCAACCGATTCCCGAGCGATAGCCAACCGATTACCGAAACGATTAAAAGCCGATTACCGAAGCAATTACCAACCCATTACCGATTACCAACTGATTAGCATTTACTGAAGCGATTACCAACCGATTACCGACTACTGAAACGACTACCAACCGATGACCAAATCAATTATTGGATTACAAACCAATTACAGAACCAATTACCGATTACCGGAGCGATTACCAACCGATTACCGACTACCGAAGCGATTCACAACCGATTACCGAATCAATTACTTATTACCGAAGTGATATCAAACCAATTTCCGAAACAATTACCAATTATCGAAGTGATTGCCAACCAATTACCGACTACCGAAGCGATTACTAACCGATTACCGAAGCAATTACGAGCCGATTATCGAAGCGATTACCGAACCAATTACTGATTACCGAAGCGATTACCAACCACCGAAGCGATTATCAACCGACTACCGAAGCGATTACCAACCATTTACCGAAGCGATAGCCAACCGATTACCGAAATGATTTAAAACCGATTACTGAAGCGATTACCAACCGATTGCCGACTACCGAAGCGACTACCCACCGATTACCAAATCAATTACCGAATAACAAAGTGATTACAAACCAATTACCGAAACAATTACCGAAGCGATTACCAACCGATTACCGACTACTGAAGCGACTACCAACCGATGACCAAATCAATTAATCAATTATTGGATTACAAACCAATTACAGAACCAATTACCGATTACCGGAGCGATTACCAACCGATTACCGACTACCGAAGCGATTCACAACCGATTACCGAATCAATTACTTATTGCCGAAGTGATATCAAACCAATTTCCGAAACAATTACCAATTATCGAAGTGATTGCCAACCAATTACCGACTACCGAAGCGATTTCTAACCGATTACCGAAGCAATTACGAGCCGATTATCGAAGCGATTACTAAGCGATTACCGAACCAATTACTGATTACCGAAGCGATTACCAACCACCGAAGCGATTATCAACCGACTACCGAAGCGATTACCAACCATTTACCGAAGCGATAGCCAACCGATTACCGAAATGATTTAAAACCGATTACTGAAGCGATTACCAACCGATTTCCGACTACCGAAGCGACTACCCACCGATTACCAAATCAATTACCGAATAACAAAGTGATTACAAACCAATTACCGAAACAATTACCGAAGCGATTACCAACAAATTACCGATTACTAACCGATTGCCGAAGCAATTACCGAAGTGATAACAAACCGATTACCGAAACAATTACCAATTATCGAAGCGATTTCCAACCAATTACCGACTACCGAAGCGATTACCGAACCAATTACCCATTATCGAAGTGATTACCAACCGATTACCGAATTAATTACTGATTACCGAAGTGACTACCAACCCATAACCGATTACCGAAGCGAATATCAACCGTTTACCGAAGCGATTACCAACCATTTACCGACTACCAAAACGATTATCAACCCAGTACCGACTACGGAAGCGATAACCAACCGATTACTGATTACCGAAGCGATTACCAACCGATTTACGATTACCGAAATGATTACAAACCAATTACCGAAATAATTACCGATTACCGAAGCGTTACCAACTAATTACAGAACCAGTTACCGAACCAACTACCGAAGCGATTACCAAATGATTACCAAAGTGATTACAAATCGATTACCAACCGATTTGCGATTACCAAAGTGATTACCAACCGAATACCGATCCATTTACCTATTACCGACGCAATTACCAACCGATTACCGAACCAATGAATGATTACTGAAAAGTTCAAAAATTCTTAAATTTGCAAAATATCACGTTTTGAACATAAAAATGTAAAATTTTTTTTTTAATATTAAGAAGCAATATCATATGCATCTCTTAAACGTCAGATTAAGGGCCAAAGTGTGCTTAATATTATGTTTTTTAATTCAACATTCTACACAAAGAATAGGAGCTGAGAAATATAAGTTAACACAAATGCATATGGCCAAATACCAAAAATGGTCAACCACAGGTGAAAAATAAAAATGTATTAAAAACTAATAATTTTAGGATATTATCCTGAAGAAACATTTAAATTTAATTAATTTAAGCAATTTATACATTAACTCATTTACCGTGGTGACCAAGTCCCCCGCAGTGTTTCACAAATGTAGTTTTTCTTTTTAGTAAATGTTTATGAAGCGTTTCGTGAATATTTTTGTTTTGTTTAAAATTCAAGGTATTGACCAAAGATAATAATAAAATTATTGAGGCAAGGAAAGAACAACATACTTAATATGTTCTTAATTACATAATTACTAAATTACCCAAAACATCCAAATGGAAAAATCTGAAACGTCCGAACAAATGAAATAATATACTGCGACCTCACTATGCCCTTAATAAAGACGGCGTATGGCTTTTCTGAAAGCTTGTTAAATTTATAAAAAAATATTGTCTTCTGACTTTTTTATACGGCTGATAAATTCGCAGATCTAGGCATAGTATGAACTAAGCATCAAAATGACTTCCGTTTCGGGTAACGTCCGAACGCATGTTTACAATAAAAATTTTGCTAAAAAATTAAGTTGAATAAAAATTGTTTTATTTTCTTTTTATTATACCAACAGACAGCTTTTTGATAATATACACCTATTCTAAATATATCTCTAGATCGTATGAACAATTTTCAAAAGAAGCGTCCGAAAGAAACGTCCGTCACGCTGGAATAAGTCCATATATCGCTATAGGTAGCAAAGAAAATATGGCCGGCATTTTGAAAGTAGTGCAAAATGAAATTTTGACGGATTGGTCGAGCAACCAACTTTCGGTTTTTTTCATCAGTTCATTTGGACTGACTCTAAGTAACAAAAAAAAATTTTGTTTTACACAGTTTGCAAAAAAACCGTATGGTGCTTTTTTATTTTTTTCCAAATGAAAACTAGTACCTATTGTTTGCAAAATTTAGCAGAAAATTTTTTTTTTCGATATCGAGAAAAAAAATTACCTTCTTGACCACTGCACGTCGTTCGAATGAGTGTGAGTTTCATAATAAAATTGAATCAGCTATCAAACTTATGGTTACAAATATACCATACCCCCCCTCCCCCTCTTCCCCCGCCGATATATTCGTGGAATTATTACTAGTTATTACTAGTGTTGAAAAATCTATTTTTAAATGCGGCTTGTGCTCAAAATTGTACAAAATTTTTAAATCAGACACCTCAAATCAACTAAAGTATAAGGTTTTGTAAGATCAAAAAACTTCTTTTATTTTTTTTCTTTAATTGTTTATATGGGCTAAACGCACTCTGCAGCGGAGCGCCATAAATATTACTTTATTTTTGAAATTTCTGAGCACTCAGCACACTTATAACAGCTACAAACCGTCGACTTCCTGCACTCAACTCAAATTATTGGCAAATTTTCCTGTACATTAAAAATATAGAACAGATAACTTCACCACCCGAAAACCACCCACCAACTCTCAAAGATTGCCAAGTGTCTGGAAAATGTTATTTCTTTTTTTTAATTTCTCAACACATGATACGTATATATAAAAGGCGCTTGCAAGAAAGGAAGAAAGAAAAGCTGAATGCAAACAAGAATGAAATTATTTCAATAAATGCAAAAATAAGAAAAACTTCCAAAGAAAACGGAATACAAAGGATATTTTATTAAAAGCTGCAGGAAATACTAAACACACACACCGACACACACAAGACAGCGAAAGATATAACAAAAACGAAGCAGCAACACTGCTGAAAATAATTTAAATGAAATACAATGGAATGAAAATGTACGAAAATGACAGCTTGTACGGAAATCAAAAGAAGAAAAACCAAAAACAAAATTAAGCATCATAAAAAAGCGCTTCAAAAAGGGGTAAAAAAAGCATACCAACAAAACAACTAAAAATAAATGTAAATTTTTGTTTTATCCTTTGGCTAGATTAAAGCTAAAATTATTAACATTTTTTTTTTTTTTGTTAATTTCAAAGGCTATATATAACGCCATCTTGTTTTGATTTGTCAATTTATGTGGGACATTTTGATGATAAATCGTTTTCTTTTTTTTTTGTTTTTTTGTGGACCACCCGCTGTCAGGCTGGAAAATTTATTGATTTGCTTTGATGCAAGCGAGCTGATTTTTAGATGGCGTTTTTTTAGTCAATAGTAACTGCTTTTGACAATTTACTGTTTGAATTTGTTGTTGTTGTAATATTTCTATTAATTTTTCTTTGTAATGCCAACGAATTTTTTATTTGTAAATCATTTGATTTTTGAGATTAAAAGAATTTCATATTAATGTTGGAATTGGTTTTATGAGCTTTGTTGTTTTTGACATAGAGATTGAGTTAAGAGTTAAAAAGAGCTAAAGTAAAAAGCGTTGCGGTTGCGATATAAAAAAAACTAGTTCGAAGCTTTAAGTTGTAGACTATTAGGTTCAAATTCTACAATATCTCCAGCAACAAGTCTGAAATTTTACAGACAGGGGAATCTACATCTCTCCGTACAATAAAAGCAGGATGTCGAAATCTTATGCAAGAAACACAAATTTGTGTTTTGTGCTTCATGTATAAAATGAATCTTGCAACTAAAAATCTTTTTTATTTTGTACTCATTGATATGTTACTTCAGAGACTGTATGAATTACGTCAGCTTTGATTTTGTTTTTTAAATTTTTGTTATAAATTAATAGTTATTATAGGAATTTGACCGCAGATTAAACAAAGTTTAAATTATTGTGTTTTTAAATTTTTATTTTGCAAATGAATATAATTAAGAAAATAAACAAAGCCACATCTAATTCGAAAGACGCGTTTATAGTGCCGGCTGGTTGCTATGCCGAACCGAGCTGAAAGTGCGTCATGCTTTAAGCAGCTGGCGTGCCTACCGCCGCCGACTGGTTGCAACTAGTTTTTGTATATTTTTGGTTTGTTAGTATATATAACGTTTTTTTTTTTTTTTTGTTTTAGTTTATTTTCCAATGGAATCATCAAAAATGTCATCAAAACCAACAGATAACAAGTGAAGAGACAAGCTGCTGAAACGCAGTTTCAGTTACTGCAAGCCACTTCAAGTCGCTTAACATTCCAGCTAGTCTCGACTCTTTTGCAATAGTTTTCTGTTGTTTTTTGTTGCCTTGTTGCTGTGTTTCATTGTATTTTTATGTGCGTAGGAAAAACGCACATTAAAATACGTACATCAGCCCCTGACCCAAGATTATTCGAATCTATACTTCAGCTGGAACGCACTTAAAGCCACATAAAGCAGCTTAATCTTCCAACTGGTAACTTTTTTAACTTTTTTCTTTAGATTTTATTGTATTATTGTTGATTTTGCAATATAGCAATAGAAAACAATTTTGTGGCGCAGTTGGTAGAGCGTGTGGCCTATACTCCAGAGAACCATGATTCGGATCCCACCTAACACAGAAAGCTTTTTCAATTGAATTAGTTTTTCTGTTTGGCCGTCACCTCTCTGCAGACAATGGCAAACCTCAGAAAGTAAAAACTGCCATTAAAAGCTTCTTGAGAACATAAGCCGTTCGGAGTCGGCATAAAACATGTAGGTCCAGTTCTCGATAATTTGTGTTCAAACATTTCACAACACAATTGATCTAAGAACCCGGTTAAAGTCCTTTCAAGGGCTTTAATGGCCATTATTGTTTTTTTCGTTTTTAATACAAAACTAGACTAATACTATTCTTCTTGTCCTGTTGCTGCTCTTTTGGTTAGTTTATATTTGTGTTCAAAATCAAATGGGTCGAAGGAATGCACATAAGCGCATGGTCAAAAAGTCTCAAAACTTAACTTAACTTGAATTGTTATAATTTCGAAAAAAGGTTATGAAATTAATAGTTTTTGCAAAATCTTTATTTTTAAAATTTTCAAATATTTTTGAATTCTCAATTCGATAAATTTAAATTCATAACAATGAGTTGAGTGATAAATGCTAAACTTCAATGGCTATAATTTCGAAAAAATTTCGAAATGTTCGTAGAAAGCTATATTTTAGATGTACTTTCCAAGCATTAAAATTCTACAAATTTCTTACTTCGAAATTTCGAAATTGTTTCGAAGTTCACGAATTAACAAAAGTTTAGTGTCACTGAACCAATGAGTCAAATTAAATTCGATTTCAAGATAATAGAAAAAAAGTCTTACACCTTGAAACGAAAATGTTAAATTTCGAAATTCAATAGCCTAATTTCGAAAACAAAAAACTCAAACATTTTTGAAAATGCAAAGATTTGAAAATTCTTAAATTTAAAATTTTAAATTGAAAAAAAAATTAGTTTCAGAATGTTTCGAAAATGTGAATTCGAAATTCTTAATTTAAGTTTTGTTGAATTAAATATTTTTTGACACAATTTAAGTTTTTAATTAAAAATTCAAAAACTGAGTTGAGCTAAAAATTTTTAAGTTTGATATTCGAAATATATGAAATATAATTCTGGCAAAGATTTTTATTTTTAGATTTTTCAAATATTTTTTACTACTAAATTCGAAAATTCCAACAACAATGACTTGAATTTTAATTTTAATTAATCGAAATTATTTCTTGCAAAAATCTTTATTTTTAGAATTTTCTTAGAACTCTTAAATATATATACACTTCCAAATTTGAAAAATGTAACTTCAAGCATAAAAATGCTTAACTTCAAGACTATAATTTCGAAAAAGATTTGGTATTAATTTTTGCAAAAACCTTTTTTAATTGAATATTTAATTATTTTTTAACTTCTGAGTTCGAAAAATGCATATTCGAAGAATGAATTGAGTTACACATGCTTAACTTCAATGGTAATAATTTAGAAAAAAAATTTCAAAAGAAAATTTTGCTTTAATCTATATTTTTAGTTAAATTTTTCAAGCATTAAATTTCTACTAATTCTTTACTTCGAAATTTCGAAATTTGTCTAGTGTCACTGAGCTAATGAGTCAAATTTAATTCAAGTTCCAGATATTAGAAAATATTTTTCAACACCTTGGGACGAAAATGTTAAATTTCGAAATTCATTAATTTCGAAACTAAAAGATTACAACTTAGAAAAATGATAAGTGTTGAAAAAAACTCTAAATTTTAATTTCCAAAAAAAAAGTTTAAGTACTACATGTTTCGAAAATCTCAATTCGAAATTCTTAATTATAAAAATTAGTTGAATTAAACATTTTTTCGAAATTATTTACATTTTTAACTTCAAAAATAAGTTGAGTTAAAAATTCTTATATATGATATTCGAAAATGTAATATCGAAATTATTAATTCTTGTAAAGATTTTTATTTTTAGAATTTTCAAATATTTTTTACTACTAAATTCAAAAATAGCAACTTCAAACAAAAGATTTCATTCTAATTACGAAAACATAATTTCCAAATTATTTCTGGCAAAAATCCTTTTTTTTAGATTTCTTTTTTTGGAACTGTTACAATTTTTTTTACTTTCAAATTCGAAAAATTTAGCTTCTACCAATGATTTGAATTAAAAATGTTTAGCTTCGTTGGCTATAACTTCGAAAAAATAATTTGAATTTTGAAATTATTAATTCGAATATTCAAATATTTTTAGCTTCTAGTTAAAAATGCTTAAATTCAATAGTTAGAAAAAAAATTTTTTGAAATTATTAATTTTGGTAAAAATCTGTGTACATTTTAAAAAATTCTTTTCAAGCATTAAAATTCTACAAAGTCTGTACTCCGAAATTTCGAAATTATTTAGAAATTTACGAATTTACGAAAGCCTAGTATTAAAAAAAAAAAAAAAAAAAACGAAATGGCCATTTCAGCCATTGAAAGGACTTTGACCGAGCTTCTTATGATCAATTGTGTTATGTGTGATGTGAAATGTTTGCACACAAATGATCGAGAACTGGACCTGCATGTTTTACGCCGACTCCGAACGGCTTATGTTCTCAAGAAGCTTTTCATGGCAGTTTTTACTCTCTGAGGTTTGCCATTGTCTGCAGAGAGGTGACGGCCGAACAGAAAAATGAATTCAATTGAAAAAACTTTCTGAGTCGGATGGAGGATCGAAAAGCCTAGTATTACTCAAATATAATTTGATTTCCAGATATTAGAACATTGTTTTCAACACCTTGGGACGAAAATGTTAAATTTCGAAATTCAATAGCCTAATTTTGAAACGAAAAAAATTATAATTTTGAAAAATGATAATAATTGAAAATTCTTAAACTCGAACTTTAATTTCGAAAAAAATTTTAGCATGAAATGTTTCGAAAATATGAATTCGAAATTCTTAATTTTGAAAATTAGTTGGATCAATTATTTTTCCAAATAACGTATTTTTAACTTCAAATTAATGAGTTGAGTAAAAAAATCTTAAATTTGATATTCGAAAATTAATTATAAATTCTTGCAAAGATTTTTATTTTTAGAATTTTCACATATTTTTTACCACTAAATTCGAAAATTCTAACTTTAAACAATGAGTTGAGTCAAAAGTGCTTAACTTCAAAAATTCCAATTAGTAGAAAAATAGTTTCGAAATTATAAATTTTTGCATAAATCTGTACTTTTAAAGTTCTGAAATATTTTTTTAATTCTTAATTCGAAAAATTTAAACTTCAAAGAATGAGTTGAGTTAAAAATACTCAGCTTCATTTGTTATAATTTCGAAAAAATTTCGAAGTTATTAATTTTTGCAAAAGGCTTTATTTTTCGAATATTCAAATATTTTTGGACTTCGAAATTTGAAAATTTTAAATTCGAACAATGAGTTGAGTTAAAAAGACGTTACTTCTACTACTATAATATAGTAGTATATTCTACTACTAGACTACTACAATTTTAGAAATACTTTCCAAGCATTAAAATTCAAAAAATCGCTTACTTCGAAATTCTGAAATTGTTTTAAAGTTAACGAATGAAGAAAAGCCTAGTGTCACTGAGCCAATGAGTCAAATTAAATTCGATTTTCAGATATTAGAAAAAACGTTTGCAATACCTTGGGACGAAAATGTTAAATTTCGAAAGCCAATAGCCTTATTTCGAAACTAAAAGATCCTAATTTAAAAAATTGATAAGTGTTGAAGATACTCAAACTCAAAATTTTAATTTCGAAAGAAATTTAAGTTAGAAAATCTGAATTCAAACTTTATATTTCAAAATTGCAGAATTCTTAAATGCATGTAAATTTTTTTTTTAAGTTTTTATGAAACTTAAATTCCAGACATTAAAAAAAAAATGTTCAACACCTTGGAACAAAAATATTAAATTTCGAAATTTTATTGCCTAGTTTCGAATCAAAAAGATCCTAATTTAGAAAAAAGATAAATGTTAAAAAGATTCAAACTCAAAATTTTAATTTCAAAAAAATTGAAGTTCGAAAATTTTCGAAAATCTAAACTTTGAACTCTTTATTTCAAAATTACAAAACTCTTAAATGCAAAATTTTTAATTTCAAAAATAACTGAAGTTCGAAAAGTTTCGAAAATCTCAATTCGAAAATCCTAATTTTAACAATAGGTCGAATTAAGCATGTTTTCGAAATTAGTAAACTCTTATGACAAAAAATATGTAATTTCGAAAAATTTTTAATTTCGAAATGTCTCGAGCATCATTCCATCGAAAAAATTTTCGAATTTTTTAATTTTCTTGAGGAATATTTAAAGTTCCAGCACAGTTCCCAGCGACTTAAAATTAGTTTGACAAATTTGTTCCTTAGATATTTTCAACCGACATTTTGTTAAAAGTTATACAAGTTTGAAGTCAATTAGTCTCTCCTCTTTTCACTGTCATTTTAATGAAGTCTTTTTAAGTTCATCTCTCACACAACATGCAGAGATGGATTTGTTAGTACCAGGTTTTTTTTTATGGATATCATAAAAAAATACAATTGCTCTGTCAAGACAAAGTAAAACTACCTATAACTTTTTTATAGATGCACTGAAGTTTTTTCACTGCCTTTTTTTCTGCTACTTTGTAGTTTTTCGGTAATACTTTTTAGTTTAAGATATTTCTTGTTTTTTTTTTTTTTGCCAGTCAACGCATTTTCAAGCTCAACTGTACTTAAATTTTATGACAAGTTAGCAGCAGTAGCACTTGACAGCCAATGATCGTGGCTATGTTGCCCGCATTTGTTGTTAGCTTGCATTTTATTTTTTTTTTTGCATGGTGGTTTTTTTTTTATTATTTTGAATTTTCGTAGCAGCAGACGTTATGAGGAGCAAAGTATGGGTGGCGCTGGTGCTATTTTTTATGCATGCTTGTCACGTTTTAGTTTTTACAACACAATCTGTTGAAAATGCCTGACAAAGTTTACATTTTTGCTGTAGTTGTTGTTGCTATTAATGCTGCTATGTAGAAGCGGTAAAAATGAAAGGAGAAGAAGTGACGGAAGGTGAATGCAGTGAATGCATTTAAAATATTAAAAATCTTAGCAATTTCAAGGCTGCAAACATTGTTTGGAACGATTTAAATGCATAACAGTGCTGCTTGGTAGCATGTTACATAAAAAAATACTATTAAAAAGTTAGTAACTTATAGCAAATAGTTTTTCAAGTCATGCTTAATAAACAGAACAGTTGCGAGGAAAGCGTAATAAAGCTGTGCAGCAGCAGTTTAAAGCATTTAAAGCTCATTGAAACGAAAATGCGTTACCAAAACTTTCAACAATAAATGGCTTTGTTGTGCTTAATTTGTTGTTGCCCTCAAAGTGTAGTCAACTTTTTTATGTTTTCTCTCAAAATGAAAAAAAATAAACTTTTACCAACGATTACTTTAATTTAATTAAGCTTTAAGCTCAAAAGAGTAGAAGAGCGTGCAGCGAAGTCAGTGTAATAAAGCAAGTTTGCTTTTATCTGCACTTTCAATATGTTGTCGTTGCATTTTACCAACATGTTGACCTGATTTGCACAAAGAACTTTATACCAAAAAAAAAAAAAAAAAAAAACGGAAGAAATAAAAAAATTGCGTTTAAGAAACTCTTGCCTCATCCATTAATCCACTAAGCTTCACTCTGCCATGTCTAATATATGCTCCGTCGCCAGCATATTGTGCATTGCTACACACAAACTTCCTATGTACCTCCTCTGACCGCCCATCTTTCGACCTATTTTTCCGTAATCCACTTGTGAGCTTTCAGCTTTTCGAAAACTGTTGTAATGCGTCCATGCAGTTTGGCTTCCGCAGCACAGAAAAAGCGTAAGTTTTCATATTTTTTTTCCTCTTACCACTAGGTGTGTGTATGTGTGTAAGATTTTTTTTTTGTTGCAAAAGTATGCGTAACGTAGAAGCATTTCTCACATTTTCACTTTGCCACAGCAACCCGAATAAAACCGACTTAATCTCCATTAGCAGATCATTAGAACAGGACAGCACGACAAAATTGCTGAATAGAAAAAAAAATGTGGCACAAATGAAAGGGGTCGGTATTGCAGTCTAGAGGAAACAAGTTACAAAAAAAAATTTGCCTATGTTGGTACCAAATAATGCCATCAAGCAAATCAAGCTGTGGAGAAATTCACGTTCTCCGGAATGTGAAGTGAAAAGTTTTATCTTGAATTTATCACACTTATAAGATTCTCGTTCTACACGCTTGAAAATTTTTGTGATATGAGAAATTCTATTACCGGTTTTTATCGTTTTTCGAAGTAAGCTAGCATCGCTGCAATATTAACGAATGCAACGTTTCTTTATTTGTTTTATTTTTAGGTCCATGAATTTTCATTTAAATACCAAACTATTCATATAATTCATATATAGTTTGTAATTCACGTTTATATAAAATTCAAAAAACTTGCATGCCGTGGGATTTGAAACCTCATAGTTACAAAGCTTTTCATTATCAACTCAGCTATCAGACTGTTAACGTGAGCATTGTTGAAAGTAAAAAAGTATATTCCGGTTGCTAAAATATTGTGCCGAAAAATAATTTAAATATATATAAAATTATAAAATAGTTTTCTGAAATTCCTTTTGCGATGGACATTTTGAAAGTCGCTGAGCCCGAAAATCGCATTTTAAAATTTGTGTCTGTCTGTCTGCCTGTCTGTTAACGCATCACGAAAACCACTGGATGGACTTAAATGAAACTTGACATCCAGGATCCTTATATCCCCCGTCAACATATAGGCTACTTTTTATCCAGTAAAAACGGTTGGACCCGGCAGGGGGCGCTGCGAACGGGTTCCAGGGAATCGTTTTTTTAGCTTATCTCGGAAACCGTTCATCTGATTTGCATGAAAATTTGTGTGTAGAGCTTCTCGGATACGCTGAGTTTTTTGGACTTATTTACTCTATACTATCTTGAACATCAGAGGGCGCTGTAGAGCAAATATTTTAAAAAACGTCAAAAAACTCCTAAGCCGTGCATCCAATTTGCATGAAAATTGGAATATAGGGGTTTTCTGAAACGGTGAGTGTTTTGGAAACCAGAGGGCGTTGTAGTACAAATCTTAGGAAATCGTGAAAAACTCCAAAACTGCTCATTCGATTTGGATGAAAATTTGTAAATAGCGATTTCGAGTACGGCAAGGGTTCTGCTGCTATCTTTTTTGCTCTTTCTTGAAACTAGAGGGCGCTGTTGTACAATTTGCTCGTGTGTATGTTATTAAACTTTTCCTGAACGACTGCACTGATTTTGATGGAATTTTCTGTGTGTGCTTGAGTGGATCCCTGGATGGTTCAGATTCACAATTGTAGGTGGAGCTGCGATCGTGTTTAAGGCATTTCGTTTTTATAGCTTATCTCCGAAACCATCCATCCGATTTGCATGAAAATTTGTATATTGAGGTTTTCGGATATGGTGAGATTTTATGACTTATCTACTCTGTTCTATCTTGAACACCAGAGGGCGCTGTGTACAAATATCTTAAAAAAACTACTAAGCTGTTTATCCAATTTTCATGAAAATTGGTTTATAGGGATTTTCTAATATGGTGATTGTTTTGGACTTACTTTTTTGTACTATATCGAACACCAGAGGGCGCTATAGTACAAATATCTTAAGAATAGTGGAAAAGTAGAAAGCCGCTCATCCGATTTGGATGAAACATTTTATTAAAGAATTTTCGTGTACGGCAACTGTTTTGTCGTTATCTCTTTTGCTCTGTCTCGAAAACTAGAGGGCGCTGTTGTACAATTTGTACGTGTGTATGCAACTAAACTGTTCCTAAACGGCTGCACCGATTTTGATGAAATTTTTTGTGTGTGCTTAAGTGGATCCCTGGATGGTTCAGATTCACAATTGGACCCGGTACGTGGCGCTGCAATCGGGTTTCATGCATTTTGTTATTATAGTTTGTCTCCGAAACCATTCATCCGATTTACATGAAAATTTATATATATGGGTTTTCGGGTACGGTAGTTTTTATGACTTATCTGTTTTGTCCTATATTGAACACCAGAGTTCACTGCTAACAAATTTTTTAAAAATCTTGGAAAACTCCTTGCTGTACATCCGATTTGCGTGAACATTTGTACATATGAGTTTTGGGATACGGTGGGTATCTTGGACTTTTTTCTGTGCTATCTTAAACACCAGATGGTGCTGTTGTACAAATCAATTAAGAAATCGTGAAACACTCAAAAACCGCTCATATGATTATTTCTCTGCTCTTGCTCTGGTGCTATTTTTTTATTCTATCTCGAAAACCAGAGGGCGCTGTTGTAAAAATACCGCAAAAAACTCAAAACAACTCATCCGATAATTATGATTTTTATAAGTGGTTTTCGGGTGCGGTGAGTCTTTTGGCGCTATGTATTTTGCTATATCTTGAACCCCAGAGGGCGCTGTACTACAAAATACAGTAACGCGTAGCAAAGCGCGGAGGGTGATAAATATCTTCTTTTCTTCTTTATGTGTTTTTATATTTCACTTTCTTTTTTCGCAAATCAGGACAGCTGATGCCGAATTCTGTGGTATTTGTGTACGCATCAACACATGCGCAAGTCAGTTGCGTCGTAAGTTGGCGTTGTTTTGACATTTCAATTTCTATTTTCAATGCTTATTTAATTTTTGTCCAGTTTCCCCGCGAATTGCCAAAAATTCGTTTTTGCCCTGACTATTTTCAAAAATGTGCAAAACACACAAATACGATCTCCCTAACTTTTTCTCATAATATTCAGATGTTGAAGCTACATTTTGCTCATTTCGCGAAAGTTTTCCGGTTTGAAAGATGCACACAAAATTCCTTCTAAAGTTAGTGAAAAGTTTTTTCAAATCGAAAATTATTTATATCAACTCCCAAGTTAAGCCGGGTATTCAGCTAGTAAATATATAAATTAATAAAAAAAAACGGACATTTCAGAACTTGAAAGCACTTTGACCGAGCTTTTTATGATCAATTGTATTGTGAGTGTTGTGAAATGTACAAACACACAGACGATTCGAGTGTTTTGTCAACTCCGAACGGCTTATGCTCTCAAGAAGTTTTTCTTGGCAATTTTTACTCTTTGAGGTTTGCCATTGTCTGTAGTGAGGTGACGGCCGAAAACTTTCTGTGTCAGATGAGATTCGAACCTGCGTTCTATCGCATACAAGCCACACACCTCAATCAGTTCGTCGTGGACACATAATGCATTTAATATTTAAATAAACATTAATATAATACATTAAAACTTATATAATTTCTCTTCTTTCTTTTTTCAGGTAAATATTTCTTTCAGACTGGATATTTAAAAAATTTTAAAATAGAAAACAGTGAGTAAAAACATAGTAAATGAAGACAGTTTCTCAAAATAAAAAAAAAAAATATCTCTATTGATTTCTTAACAGATTCTAAGGGACCAACTTTTTGAAAAGATAAGCAGTGTCTACAGAAAAAATTGTTCTCTATTTAATTTCATAATATTTTTATAGATTTTCTTGCCAGCGCTGCTGCGTTTTGGATGCGAATTTATGAGCACAATTAATATTCCAAACAGCTGTCAAAAAACACACAAGGAAAAAATAAAAACCGTGACATGCGCGTCAACTTTATTTGTTTGATAAATGTTATTGCAATCAATACGTTACGTTTAATAGGAAGCAATATTTGTTCTCCCGTTTGAATTTAAATTTATAAAAAAAAAATTGTAAAAAAAATATTAAGGTAGAAGAAACTTTTCAGCGCTGTAAAAATTGTACCAGAAAAAAAATCATAGCCCTACAAACGTCAATAATTTTTTTTATTTTCGAAATAATCATCTAAGTTACCACTTTATAACATTAAAATTTCAACTTTTAGACAGAGTGTAGCGTGTGGTTATGAACGCACATGACCAACATGAGTTTTCTTACTACTATTTATAGTTCCCTTTCCTAATACGTAAACATATTTTAGTGTTATGCTTGGCGAAAAAGCAAAACAGCACTTGAGCAGGCAACTTAAACAAATATAATTTTGTGTTTGAGTGTTGCCGTACTTTTCATATAGGGAATAGTTTTTTGCTTCTGCTTCTGCTGCTTGTCATTTTGTTGAGATAAAATCAATTCTCAACTTTGATAAATTATGTTTATTTGGGCCAAAATGTTCTTGATTGTATTTCTTTAATACAACGTTAAGTAATAAATTTATTTTATTTAGAAAAATAAACTTAGGTTTTATTTTTCCATTCGCTGTTAGGACGCATTTATGATACAATGCTCCTTCCGTTTGGTTATGACACCAGCCATTGTAAATTCTGACCTTCATGTATAAATTTGAACTCAAATTCTCATTCAAAAGCAACTTCGAATATGGAGGCAAGAATTCATCCCTCTTTGTGTCGTCACAAGCTTCGACACACGGTGAGGTTTGGCCTTTCTGCCTTCAGTATCCTTTATCGGGTATTCTGATATTCGGATGTGTTCGTTTTCAAGAGCTTGGGTATATTAGGTGTCTCAGGAAGTTTGTGTGTATTCGGTGTTTATGAAGACAGTCAAGACACTGCGCCTTCTAGTCGACCTCTCAAGTATGCTAAGCTTCCTGCTGTAATTAAGTATTCTTTAACAAGAACCTCTTGTGAATTTTAAACGATGCGCGCATGGCGAGTGTAACTTGCTTGTGCCGCTGTCAGTGTTGGTTGTTGCTATTTCATGCTAGGCACCGTGGGTCTATTTTGTGGTAAAGATGCAGTAAATCACCGTTACAAATTCAAATAAATGCTCATGTGTACAATTAAGTCTTGCCATGAAGTTAATTAATTTTTTTCACATTGATTTGAACATTTTTTCATTGTTGATTTCAATTCTATGAACTTTACTTATATACATAGTCAAAAATTTGCTGAAATACAGAAAAAATCGTTTGCGACTAAACATTCACAATGCGGTCAAATTCTTAAATTTTAGTTTTATTTCCAAAATATAGTCAAATTATTATATTAACTCGAATTGCTTGCCAAAACAACTAATTCAAATAAATTTTTAAACGCGAAATGGAATCTAATCATGAATTTAGGAAATTCTTAAAAATTATAGTCTCAAAATACTCTACAAATTTAAAAATTCCTTTGTTTTTTTTTACCTTCCTTTGTATTTTAAAAATTCCTTTATATTTTACCTCAAAATACTCTACAAAATTAAAAATTCCTGTTTTGGCAAATTTTTGTTCTTTGTCAACAATATTTTTTTTTTTTTTTGTATTATCTCTTATATTAAGATTGTTTTTGTTTAATTAAATTTATTGCCATATTAATCAAAGTTTTTAATTCTTGATTCTCTATCATTACGTAAATTATATAACTCTTAAGTTGCTTTGCATATAAAATTGTAGCTTAGAACTAAATTGAATTTTGCTTTAATTAACAAAAACAAAATCAACTTAAACTCAATTTAACAAATTGCTTTTAATGTCTATTAAATTGCTGACACTTTCCTCGCAACCGCTCTTCTCTCATCATACTCCACAGAAAAACAAACGCCGCCTCATGGCTCTGCTTTTAGCACAGCGCATAATTTTTCACAGCGTAATTGTTTGTTTGTTGTTTTATTGTTGTCATATCTGGGCTTTTATTATTTTTCTCTTTTTTGTGGCTATCATCTTTTTGGTTTTTGTATTGTTTTGTTTTTCATTTTTTTTTTTACTTTACTTTATTTTTATATCTTTAATTTTTCGCGAAGAACATGTGACCTGCTCTGCATATGGCAGATGATAACAAGAACAAAAACAATCTGAGAATCTGTCGGCCTGCTTTGCTGTGAGCATCACAAAATTGTTTTCATGTCCATTTATATGTTGCTCATGGGGGTCCGCAGGATTTTTCCTAAAGGGGAAATACGTTGAATATATTTATTTACGTATACAAATTGACAAAAATATAATACAAATGTATAAAAAAAGATATAATAATATTATAAAAGCTTCTGAATTTTTATTTCCCAATTTTCACAAAAATATAATAAAAATATAAAAAAAAATTAATATTAAAAAATCTTCTTAATTTTCATATATGAGCTTTTCATATCTGTACAATAGTGGCTCAAGCCAGAAAGTTATCATTTTTTACTAGAGTAAAATGATGTACGAAAAAAACGGACCTCCATAAATTTTAGAGTTTGCCATAACATTGTATGAGAGGCAGGGGTCGGAGGGGATAGGTCCCAAGGGGAAAATGTTACACTTGAAAAAGTAATGGAGGCCGTAGTACAAATTAACCCTCTCCTACCCATCCCAAGAGGGAAAATATTAACATCATTAACAGTAGAATCCCTTGTACGGGAGCCCACCTAAAGAGGGGTCGGAAGGAATAAGCCCCGAGGAGAAAAATGTTCCTCTTTGAAAAGTAATTAGGGCCGGTTCTACATATTAATCCTCTCCTATCCTTCCGAAAAGGGTAAATATCGGTTTTATTAACTGCAGGAGCCCCCCACCCCTAAGAAGGGGTCAGAGCGGATAGGTCCCAAGGGAAAAATGTTACATTTGAAAAGTAATGGAGGTCGGTCATACATATTAACCCTCTCCTACCCATCCCAAGAGGGAAAATATTGATTTCATTAAGCGTACAGTGCATTGTATGGGAGCCTCCTAAGAAAAAAATATTCCTCTTTGAAAAGTAATTGGGGTCTGTCAAACATATTAACCTCTCCTCCCATTTCTAAAAGGCTAAATATGGATTTAATTAACTGCAGGGGGTTAGGGTGCATTGTATGGAAGCCCCCTTAAGGAGGGGTCGAAGGGGACTAGTCCCAGAAGAAAAGTGTTCCTCTTAGAAAAAGAATGGAAGTCAGTCATACATATTAACCCTCTCTTGCCCACCCCAAAGAGGTAAATATCAATTTCATTAACTGTATGGAGGTTATGGTGCATTGCATAGGAGCAGGAGGGGTCAAAGGGGATAAATCCTTTGACCTATCTTTTTTTTTCCTTTTGATAAGAAGGAAAAAATGTTTCTCTTGGGAAAATAATGGAGGTCGGTCATACATTCTAACTCTCTCCTGCCCTCCCAAAAAAGGTAAATATTGATTTCATTAATTGTAGAGGGCTTAGGATTTACCCTGGATCCACCTCCAGGGAGAACCTTACGTGACCCGAAAAAAGCTAAACTCATATTGGGTTTCAGTGTTGTACAGTGTAATTAGTAGTGGATTCTCAAAAAGTTGGATATGGGCAGTTGCTCAGTGATGCAAATTTTTAAACTAGCATATTATATTTTTAAACATTTTCTAATGTAAGGGCACACTGCTCCTAAAGGATCGATAGGTTTCATGAAAATGACAACAAAAACTAAAAATGAGGCTTGATTTGTAATTTTCTTACGATCAATAATATGTTGAAATTTAAGTCGGCGCTGCTCCTTTTTGGAAGCTAAGGGGTTAAGAAGTATTTCACGATGTTGATTCATGCTATTGTTTCTAGCAGAAAAATAAACACACATAATACGTATTTACAGAACTCATTGGAAAGGTAATAAAATCACCTTTTTAACAATATATCAACCAACATTATAGGCTTACTCGTTCCCGAGCTGTGCTCGTGTGAAGATGAAATCAATCAGTTGAAAGTACTGATTCTGAGAAATTCGCTCTCAAAGTCAAAACTTAGTACTTTCAACTGATTGATTTCATCTTCACACGAGCAATGTCGATATCGACATCACGTCAATGCTAAATCGGTCTTTACTAAGGAAGTTGTGTTGACGTTGACAACTTATCGATAATTTACGTCAATTGTATGATTTTACTTTCAATTTGTGCCGAGAAATGTTTTTTGTTTCCGATACCAGTGAAAGTTCCAGCGATGAAGAATGCAAACAAAATCTTTGACTTCAAAGGATATTAATGAGGCAGAGATTGGAAACCTTTGATTTTCCGGATAATCAGTACGAACAAGAACCTGATATGATGATTAGTTGTTAAGGAAAATGGTTTCCTATGAGCTTATGTGTATTGCATTGCTTTATTAGAAATTGCTTTATTATGTGCATTATTGCGTTTTGGTGAAGAAAATAGCGCCTGTGATGAAGAATGGAGTGAGTTCAAGATTTATTTCCAACAAATTTAAACTCAGCCTTGTTATGAGATATTTTTTTTTTGTCTTGCACTTCAGGTCTGCCCACATCTACAAATTAAATTTGTTTTTTCAAAATGTGTGTTCTATTATACACTTTTGCTTGTTAACTTTTGCCAACCAGCACTATACCTAATTGGTGGACCTGAAGAATTTTTTGAATTGTTATCCCAATCACCTTTAAAATTTATTGGAATATTTCCTCTGTAGAAACCTTTTGTAAGGGTTTTTTCCGCTTCTAAAAATAATGTTGCAAACTGCTTTGGATTGGTTATTTTAATTTTTTTTATTTTTTTAATGTTAGTAAAGTTCAAAATAGCAAATTAATTAAAGTTTACTTACAAAACTTTGCAATAGTCATCGCCAAAAAATGTGTCGGCTGAAATCTCTTCGTTTATAATCAACATCAACGTCAATATTATTTAGCCGATACCACACATATGTCAATAGTTGTCAATTGTTATTGATATTGACAACGGCGATGCCAATTATTCGTGTCGACGACGAGAACCACGATAAGGGTGATTAATATATTGAAAATAATAGAATAAGATTAATAATTATAAATAATCCACAGATAATGCTTCCACTTTAAAATGCGGTTTTTCAGTTTAGCTTATATGAATTAATATATCCCAAAAACAATGCAGGTCAATGACTACATGCCTTTTTATAATTATGTTACATATTACATGTGAAAAACTATTATTTTATTTCTTCTCCCCTTTCCTTGTTTTGGTGTTTGGAGATATACGAATTGAAGTGGGCGTAATCCGAACACGTCAAAAAGGAGGGGCAAAAACAATTAAAAGTAAGAGAAAAAAGTACTTACATACAAGAAAGAGGAGTAGAAAAGAGAGAAGATCAAAGGCTGGGTTAACTAGGAAGAGGGAGAGAGAGACTTGGTTAGTACTTATATCCAACAAATTTAGAGAGGGCATGCTTATATGTGGTATGCATACGAGTAACTATATACAGGTAATTTAACTTAAGCCTAAGAGTTAATTTTGGTTAACGAGGAACTTAGACAGGATTTGCTTGAAAGAGGATTTGGATATGGAAGTTGAGAAGTATACGGAAACGTTATTGAATTCTCTACAGCATCGTTTGATGGGCTCATTGTTTGCGTATGTATGATATTTTGGTGCTGATATTCAGTTAACAGCCGAGTATACCTTGTACGTCTTATTGGATCGTTGAGACATATCATACTAGAAATATATTCGCTGTTAAAAGCACCATTAATAACATAGAATGTGAAACATGAGCCTAATAATGATCTTCTTGATGATAATGGCATCAAGTTTAAAAGGCTGAGTCTGTATTCATATGAAGGAAGGCTATTATAATCACGGGGGTTGTACATGTCTCTCAATGTGAATAGTAAGAATTGCTTTTGAATAGACTCAATTCTTTCGCTATGGGAATCGAAAGAATCGAAAGACGGACTCTTTCTCCATAGGGATGTAGTGACCCGAATATTCTTGAATTTATTTGCTCGCCTTTTTATAAAATCAAGCTGTTTGCTGGCTCTGAACAAAATTTTGTAATAGTGCAAATTAAAGCGCATCTTGCATTCCAAGACTACTCCAAGATTCACTACATGATTGACTCTTTTAAGCTCGGTACTATTGAGGTGGTAGGTATGTAATGTAATGTTGTTCTTACGAGAAAAACTTATAACATTGCATTTATTGACATTAAGATGTAGCTTATTTTGGATACACCATTGCTCCAGAGACAACAGTTTTGATTGTAAAAAATTTACATCTGCCTCTGATTTGATTGCATAGTAAATTTTTAAATCATCTGCATACATAAGGTGTGGGATATCGTTCAGGACTTCTGACAAGTCTGATATAAATATGTTAAAAAGAAGAAGACCAAGGTGGCTACCTTGCGGAACTCCTGAGGAGACTGCAATTTTTTTACAGAATTCCTGTAATTAAACATACTGGGATCTGCTCATACAACTTAGTATGGGTCCCGTTATACCGAATTTTTCTAATTTACATGTTAGCATGTTTTGATCAACTCTATCGAAGGCTTTACTGAAATCCGTATGAACAGCATCTATTTAGTGCCCTTTTTCCATTAATATTAAAACGTCCCATACCATGATCATGTGATCGTCCCTTACGGAAGCCGTGTTGCTGCTCATTTAGACGTGGGTTGATGATACTTGTTAGCTTATCGCAAATAATTTTTTCAAAATGTTTTGGAATGGTTGATAAAATTGCTATGCCTCTATAAATTTCAACAGACCCTTTTATCACCACTCTTGTAAATTGGTGTTAGATGGGCTGGTTTCCAATATGAAAGAAATGTCCCACAAGATGTGAGTGATTCGTTAAAAATTAT
Source organism: Coremacera marginata (assembly GCA_914767935.1). NCBI lineage: Eukaryota > Metazoa > Arthropoda > Insecta > Diptera > Sciomyzidae > Coremacera > Coremacera marginata. The sequence continues at coordinate 152,430,197 of OU612046.1, read as the reverse complement.
GCTTAATGGCAGAAGTAGTTGGTCTAAACATCGCACCAGGAAGCTTGTAGGAATAAGGTCCGGTACAGGTCCCTTAAATAAATCCAGTACTTTTATGGCATTAGAAATCCCTTCCTGTGTTAAATTTATACTATACACCACAATATTTGAGCTGGGAGAAGAGTCTTCAAATTAGGTAGTAGATGGACAAAAGACCTCCTTAAAATGATCCGCATATAAGTTGCTGATGGGCGAATTGACATTACTTTTAAACATAGACGATGGATAGCCGCTAGATTTACGCTTCAAGTTAACAAAGTCAAAGAATTTTTTCGGTTCTCACCGATTATGTAACATATGTTATAAAATAATACACTTCATTTTTTTTTTTTTTGTTTGCTGAATTATAGGGGCAACTTCCCTTCCTTCTCCTACCGACGCCCTTGATGCTGCTGCTACGCTTACATATGGCGGTGCATGAACAATTTATATGAGGGAGCAAATGCCAGAAAAAAAGAGAGTGATTCAATCGTACACACAGTGAAAGTTAAAACAAAAACTCATAACGCTAGCATTTAAATGCGCCGAGTTAACAATTTTGTGAATTCCGTTTTGATTTAATTAAAAAAAAAAAACAAGAAAACGTTTTAGAGCGTCGACAAAATATTTGACTAGAAAGGCAATAAATCTTCATTTAGTAGATGACAGCAAAAAAAAATTATGTCACTCCAAATTGACATAATATGCTATATTATGCATAATATATATGCTGAAAATACATACTTAAAAATTCAAACAATTTTCACCATTTTATGGAATATTTTTTGGAGCATGCAATTGATTATATGATGAATACAATTTTTAAGTTAAATTTGTATGCACAAAAAGGATATCTTTTAATTTTGCAAAGTGATAGATGTACAGAAAAAAGCATAATTTTAAATTTATTTGCAATAAAATGCAATAAGGCCTTAATAACATATTAAGGCTCTATACAATGAAAAACATATTAAAACTCTTGAGTTGGTAAAAGAAACTTTTACTAAAATTATATAAAAACTCATTGACAAGTATTTTTTTTGTCTCTCAAAAACTATTCGCAATGATATCAAAAGTAATGAAATGATTTTCAACTTTAGCCCATCTTGTTTTTGGCTTGAAAAAAAAACTATTTCAAGTTTTAATTGCAAAATCTAAAATGCACAAAAAAAAAATGTAATTATCTCAAGCAACAAAATTTGATTTTCATTTTCGGCCTCTTATTTATTCTCCAACCAAACACTTGATATTTTCTTTCTTTTTTGCCTGCTTTATGCAGTAGATTTCATTCTAAAACTTGAATGATATTCAATTCAAGCAAACAAATTCATAAATTCAATCAATTATTATGACATTGATTGAATTTCCGGTTGAAAGTAGTAAATGCCCAGCCCAACCCCAGCGGGGCAAAGTTGCGTTAAAGCACTCATGATGATGTGCTGTTGTTGCATCTTTTTTGCTTGAGCTTCATTGTGTTTTTTGTGTTACATGTTCGCAAAAGTAGGTGCATCTTTACTGCATCCATAGGAAGCGTGAAGGATGCAGTTTGCAGCAAAGATTTTTTTCACACCACAAAAAATAGTTTCGAACTTGAAAAATTGCAATCGCTCTCTCTTTCTCTCCCACCTCTTTATGAGTGCTCCTTTTTCAGACAGTTACGTATATTTATATATGTTCGTTTTATATGCAAGCGCATCTATGCCGCTTCTAAGGTAAGCGTGGAAGATAATAAATGAACCTGATTTCAACATTGAAAATACATTATATTCTGTAAAGAAAGTACCGGGAAATGATTAAATGAATCAAGCCCGCTTAAAGAGCTTTTAAATTCTTTTTGTCGCTAAATTGGTACAACTTTACTCTACCGGGACGTGAATTTGAGCAATGTCTGTTATTTATTTGGTTGACATATATATTCAGTTTAATTTTGTCAGTTCATCTCAAGTGTGTTATATGAATTTAGTAATGAATACAAATATGGAATGTTTTTGAAAACAACCTTACAAAAAATGGACAGCATTGGCCGCTTCCACGTCCCTTTTCGTATACTAAATATTTATATGGTTGTTTTCCATTTTCAAAAATTGGTGTGCAGGGTTTTTTTAGTCCATCAACAACCACAGGAAATATGGGTAAATTTAGACATTTGCCACGCCCATCGCCCATTTCATAAAATTTGAAAAAAATATGTAAGTATGCGAACATAAAACAAAAAAAACACTTTTATTTTTGGACCAACCCCCCCTTCCCCCGCGATAAAACTAAATTCTGAAAATGATTGTATATGAACAAAAAAGCACGCCTATTAATTATTTGTTTAAAAAAACAAAAGAAACATTCAGATGTATACATTACCATGTGATCTTAAAGCATTTACGAAGAATATTTAAAGTAATTAAAATAAGTAATTGACACAAAAAAAACAAAACATCGAACAGACATAAAACGGGCACATTCGGGCAGCTTATTTTTTTCTTAAATTACAAATACATACGATGAGTTAATAATAAAAAAATAAAAATAGGAGGGTACTCTGAGGAAATCTATTTTGAAATCCTAATCAAAAATGTTATCCTAAAAAAAACAATCAGTAAGCGTTTCGGTGACAGAATTTTCTTTTCGTAACCAATTGATCCAGTTCCAAAAAAACTGCACACAAATGATACTCTACTGACCTTTCATTACAAATATCTTTCACTTTTTGACACAATTAATAATATTTTAATTACAAACTTGATTATTTTTCGAGCAACGGGATTTATTATGTATGTGCTTTTCTCGCACGCCAACATCTAACCACAAAATTTTGAAAAAGACCGCAGAAGCATTTTTTTTTTTTGCAGTACCGTTAGCTTTAGACATTTTTCTATACACAACAGAGGTAAAAGAGTGTCTTTTTAAACATGAAATTTTTTATTTTTGGCGTATGGAGTGAACCATTGTACATTGAATACAATTGTTGAAGCATGAAACGCGTTGACACTCTACTAGTTCCGAGGAACCTGAACTTTATTCAATAACTCCAATCGCATAAAGGTCGCTGAAAATATGCTAGAACGAGTCAAATCCGACACCACATTCATAAAACTCATTATTATTGGAGATGAGACATGATTCTACGAGTTTGATATGCAAAAACCACGCCAAAACCGATTAAAACTCAAGGAAATGTTGACTGTTTTCTTTAATTATAGCAATGTTGTGAATATGGAATTCTTGCCAGAAGGTCAGACGATAAATAAATAATAATAATATTTGTATAAGTATAAATAATCAGGTGGGTAAAAAAAAAAACACTTTTTTCGACACTCATTCGACACTCAAGCTGAATTCAATCCATGAACTAAATTCAAAAGGATATAAGGAAAGGTGGAGCCGTCTGCCAGCAGTTTTGATTTAAAAAAATCACTTTTTCGCCAAAAATCAACGGTTTTTTCGCTGTAAGTTTTTATAAATTTGAAATAACTACCCATAAGTAGGGTGCAAATGAAAGGTCTCTAAGACCCCAAAGTTCTGAATAGAAAGACTGTTAGATTCGAGAATTTTTTTAGTACAACAGTGTTCAGAATTCTGTCCAAATTTTTGGTGTTTTTCAAAAAAAAAAACGCTATAAAATGCTATTTTTAGTGTAAATTTTAGAAAATTTAGTATTGTTCAATAACACTTGATGTAATATTGATGTTAATAAAAAAAAAAAATTCAAAATAGTGGAATCACGAAGATATTTCTTAAATTCAATTCGAAGACTTTCCAATGAGAATTCATTAAAAACAAAAATTACACTATTTTTAATTTCTTTTATATCAATAGATTACATCAAGTCTTTATTAACAATACTTAATTTTCTAAAATTTACAGAAAATAAGCAGATTTATAGCGATTTTTTTGAAAGGTACTCAATCAAAAATACTTGTTCAATGAAAGTTCATTAAAAAATTAAATTCTGTTATTTTTTAGATTTTATATATTACATCAAGTAAATTGTTTTACAATACTATTTTGATTTTTTTATATATATAGATTTTTTTATATATTATATATATATATATATATATATAGATTTTTTTATAGATTACATCAAGTCTTTTTTTGAAAATACTAAATTTTCTAAAATTTACCTTAAAATAGCAGACTTATAGCGTTTGTTGTGAAAAATACCCAAAATTTTGACCGAATTCTGAACACTATTGCACTAAAAACAAATTTCGAATCTTACAATTTTCCTTTTCACAACTTTAAAATAACTACAACTTTTGGGTAGTTAATTTAGATTGATAAAAACTTACGCCGAAAAAATCGTTGATGTTTGGCGAAAAATGGATTTTTTTTTTTTTAAATCAAAACTGCTGGCAGACGGTCAAACCGATTTCGATATTTCGATATGGATTTAATATCACCTGAATCCAGAATTCAGAATATGAGTGTCGAAAAAATTTTTTTTACCCCTGAACAAAACGATCCACCTTAATAAATAATAAGCATTTGTGTGAAAAAAGACCCTTTTTGTAGAAAGAAGACTCAGGGATTTTGCACCATGACAACCCAGTATCTGACTTATTGACTAATTTCTGGTCAAAAACTCAACAAATATCATCAAATAAACAACGTGGCATAGCTTCGGCTGCTTGTTTTCCCTATCCAAAACTCAAATTACCCCTTCGAGGCACCTGTTTTTAGACTTTAAAATAAAAGAGCTTTTTATTCTCGAAAAGAGAGAGAATAAAAAAAAATTATAAAAGAGAATTCGCTGTGAAAACTGAAGTTGATTCTGGAAAGTGGCTTTGAAAAATATTTTGATGATTGGATTATTCGTTGACACAAGTGTCTTATTTTGGAAGGGGCCTACTTTGAAGGTGATACAATAAATTTGTATGAATTATAAATATTTTGTGTTTTATTGATCCATTTCCTGTACTTTTTTGACACATTGTACATATTATAAGAACATATTATAAAAAAAAAAATGTTCTGAAGTATTCTGAAAGAGTGTTCAAAAATGAACAAGATAGTGATTTTTAGTAAGGCCATTTCAGTAAAAATTAAGAAATATTTATGTTCAAAATATATTTCACTTTTTCACAATCAAAAAAAATTTCACACTAATACGGAGGAAGCTTGCACATTGTTCAAAAAATGTTCTCTCAAAAATAATACTCAAGAGTGCTTCCTTAAAGCATGCCAAAACTGCACATAAAATACAATGCTTCTAGCAGAGCTCTTAAGTTTCCTACTGGGTTACAATACACACAGACACATACACACTTTCTCACTCATACGCACACACTTCACATGCACTTCACATAAGCGGGTCAGTAGAGGAAATTGTTGCATTAAGAATTTATTGCCCCGAAATGCAGGCTCGAAAATAATTGAAAAAAAAGAGAAAAACCCTTAAGAAGCCCAGACAGCCGAGAAACACTTAATTAAAAAACAACAAAAAAACTAACAGATGGACTTCAATTGAACCAAAGCAACCACAGGCTACTAGCCTCTGGCTGTTTGCCAGAAAGGGAAGGAAAGTGGCAAGCGAGTGAGCATTATTTAGACAAGCAGAAGATACAATCATGTCATTTTCTTGTTGCTGACAATTAAAATTTTGGAATTTCTCTTCAAGAGTCGACATGCATGGCTTTCGGTTATAATGCTTTAAGTTCAGTTAAGTGTTGTTTTAATTGATTGCAAGAAATTTTAGGGAGATTTCCTAAAAGCAAACTTCAACTGAACGCGATGGAAATACTAACTTCTAAAAATTAAAACTGCTGAAGATAAATTCAATTACTGGTATAAACAGTCATTTTAACTTGAGTTTTATAACGTTGTGAAGTTCGAATAGTTCGGTTCATTTTTTCCCCGTGTTATAGGGTAAAAGGGGGATAATTCGCCACCTTTTTTTTTAAACTGCTGTAAAAAATTTACCGAACCAATTTTATCAGAAAATCTTTTTCAGTCTGAAGTTTATATTTATAAACTTTTACATTTTTGTATTTAGGGGCCGACTATTTTTTTGCTTTTTACTTTTTTTATAATTTCCAAAAAAAGTCAAACTGGCGAAACCGCCTAACCCATGGGGTACATACGCCACACCCATGGGGTATATAATCCGCAAAATAAAACTTTGGATTTTTGGTTAATAAGTCGTGAATAGAATACATATATTCGGAAAGAAAACAAATGAAAGGAAAATTAATTTTATACATTTACAATTAAACTTTTACGTTAAAAAAAAAACAAATAACAACTTATTATTAGTGAAATTTATGCTTCATGTTAGTTAAGTTCTTTTAAAAAGGTATTTCAAAAATAAAAGAAGCCGCTTGCCGAGATGTTACGTATAATGTTACGCCGGCGAAACTACCACCAATGCACTTCGGCGTATGTGCCCCGTGGGCAGGCACTCATGCAAATAAAAATGTATCTGTTTTTTCATCTATAATATTAATTGAAGCTTTATATGATTATTTGCACTAATAACTCCGCCAGGTCTAGCTTGCGCCTGCCTGTCCCAAGCCAGGATATAGGAGGAGGGTTGTTTGTAGGATTCGTTCTGCAAACGTAAAAACTGATAGGGCCAACCAAGAGCTCGGGGTGGCGCCCATCTTGGTAGCAGGTGATATTCGGTATATCGATATGAAACAAGCCTGCGAAGGTATAGCAATTGACCTTAAAACTTGTTAGTACGGGGACAGTCCTTACCTCTCAAATAAGGTAGACCCTATCTATCCACCGCACTGAGACCTTAATTCGGCTGGTTAAAACAGATGTGAAGTGTTGGCATGCGTGCGTAAAAATGTCGGCTCTTCGGCTTTCCGAAGTCCCTGAGAACAATGGCCAATACTCTATGTCTGGATGGTGAAATCCGAACGGCCAGAGTAAGAGTGGCAATTGCAAAGGTCCTCCAGAGTAGGTACCAGTCATGTGCAATAGTTTCCAGCTGAGTCGGGAACTGCAAATTGTTAGCCTAGCCCTTAAGTGCTCATTGAGCACGGTCATGGGTAAGAATGCACTTTTTCGTAATTGCATTTGTGTATTGTTGGTCTTTTTGCGGAGATGTTGTAGATCCTCATTTGACGGGATCGAGTTGCCCAGATGACTGTCGTGGGCTGGCCCTTCGGGGAGTCTCGTACTGGTTGTGGTTGTGTGAATGCTACACAGGTCTAGATTGACCGGCGGGGTCGCGCAGTGGTACGACCGGGCTGGCATATCTGTCTTAAGAGATTGGGTAGGTCTCGTCTCCACCAGTTGATGGATGGAAGTACGTCGCTACGGAAGTCTAAACTGGTACTGCTATTACGGGCAGTATGTAATTTATTACATAATGCTCCTTATCAGCAGGGCACTGGGTGATGCTTTGTGTTTGTGAAACAGCTTCCATGTTCGTGTTGCCACACCGGATGCCCCGTATGTTTTACTTGCTTAAAACATAAACGGGTCCGTGTTGTGGTACAACACAAAGTTCTGGTTGTCTGTTACATGAACTATTACCCTAGGTTTTAGATAACCCAAGTTGCTTAAGCCCTACGGCAGGTGCAGCTTGCTAATCTTAAAATCGTCTGTATGCACTAATATCACTGTTACAAGCTCATGAACTTTCAACTTCGCAATACAAGTATCAACATTTTTAAAAATGAATTTACTTACACAAAAATATTTTCCCAGCACACCAAAAAATACAAAAGCACGCTTCGTCGCAATCACGCTCGGTGTTGAAATGTAATTTTTATAGGGATGGAACTTTATCGATATTTGCATAAAATTATTCTTATTTCGATTTAATGGTGTTGCTTATTTAGGAAAAAAGTAGGGGTGGCGTATGTACCCCCATGGCGAATGATCCCTCTTCTACCCTAATTTACCGTGTTATATTTTCTGAATTAAGCATTTGGAAAAATTTGATGAAAACCACGCCTATTCCTTACACAAACTGACGTCACCGAAATAATAAAACCTTCATAACTTCAAATGCACTTAGACATGGTTGAGTGAGTATTTAAACTTCAGTCAAACTGAATATAATTCCTTACCATATTTTATATTTTTTTTTTTTTTTATTATTACCAGACTGCCGTATTTTCTTGTATGTATAATAAAAATAAGTTAAAACATTGTACAAAATTACGTAGCAAAAATAATGCTCTCTTGCTAAGCCATTGACAATCATTCGTTTTTGAAAGGTTCTATGAACGATTTAAATTAAATCATTTGCGAAGATCGCGAACGAAATTTACAAATCTAAAGTAGTTTGACGTAATTTTTTTTTTGCTTATAACTTTCAATCTATTTTTCTCTAATATTTTTTCTTAGTTTTTTAAGCATTTATTTAGCTTAAAAGTAGAGCTCTTAATTTTTGAGCACCTGGGCTACCTGGGTAGCTCAAATTGCCCAAGCCATACCCATACATCTGGTTATTTTCGCATATTTCGAGCAATCTGGGTACTGGGGCTTTTTGGGTATATCGAGTTACTCTGGTATTTTCGAGCTTTTCGGGTAGTTCGAGCATGCATTTAAGTGTAAGCCAAACTTTTAAGAAAATAATGCATAGCTCCCCTGAGGTTGCCCCTATAGGAGGGTTAAAGGTTTTACTAGGTCCCATAATTGTTTCTCCTTCAAAATTTTTTCCAAACAAAGATACTCGCTATCTGCTATCTGACATCAGACTCCCTCTACAAAAACACATAAAATAAAAATGTCGAAACAGTTTATAAATCTCCCAAATTGACCAAGCAGTCAAATGTTTGAGCTGGTCCTGATATTTTTCCCTGCCTTAATATTTCTTCTGAACACATCCAGCCCCTCTCTACCACTCTTCTAAAGGCTGCTCTACAGAAAATACAAAAACTGAAGAAAATTGTCGATTATAGTTCATATCTCTCCAGAATCAGCCGTAAGGGCAGTAAAATGCATCTATTAGCAGCAGCTCTTTTTATTTTCTCTGGATTTTATTCTCTTCCCAAAATATTTTCTCTTAACTCACTTACCCAACCACTATCCACCACCTTTTTGAAGGGGGGCCCTAATAAACAATGCGCGATATATTTTACACACAAATGTTTCTCCCCTCAGCATTTCTTCTGAATGCACCCACCCCCTATCTGCCACGCTTCTGTGGGTTCCCCCTACAAAAAAATTAAAAACATGAAGAAAATTGTCGATTATGCTCATATTTTTGTCCCGAATTGGCCCCTAGAGTGGTCACATGTATTAGATGGTCCTGTTATTCACCCCCCTCCCCCGCAGCATTTATTCTCAACTCACCCACAACCTATCTACTCTTTGAAGGCTTGCCCTACATAAAATACAAAAACTGAAGAAAATTGTCAATTATATTACATATTTGTCCCGAATAAGCCCCTAGAAAGGTCAAAAATATGACCTCGTCCTACCCCTCCAACCCCCAACATTTTTTCTGAACACATTCGCCCCCTATCTGCCATAATTCTCTCGAATTGTCCCCTATAGGGGTCGAATATATGGGCTGATTATTTTATTTTTTCCCCTCAATATTTCCTCTACGCTCACTCACCCACACACTATCTACCACACTTTTGAGAGTTGCCCTAAAAAAAATACACTATATATTTTACACACAAATGTTTTCTCATCTCAGCATTTCTTTTGAATGCACCCACCCTTTATCTGCCACGCTTCTGGGGGTTCCCCTATAAAAAATACAAAATTTGAAGAAAATTATTGATTATAGTTCCTATTCCTCCCGAACTGACCATTAGATGGGTCAAATGTATGAGCTGGTCCTATTATTTCTGCCCCTCATAACATTTGTTCTGAACACACGCATCCCCTATCTGCCACCCTTCTGAAGGTTTTCCTACAAAAAATACAAAAACTGAAAAAAATTGTTGATTACAGTTCATATACCTCCTAAATTGACCCCTAGAGGGATAAAATTAATTACCTGTTCCTATTATTTTTTCCCTGAACATGTTTCTGAACACACCAACACCCGTCTCTGCCATCATTCTGGGGGAACTTCTATAAAAACTTCAAAAACTGAAGAAGATTGTCTATTACAATACAATCTCTCTCAAATTTGACATTGTCAAATGTATAACCTCTTTTATTATTTTGTTTGCTACCTCAACATTTCTCCGGAACACACCCACCCCCTATCTGACACCCTTCTGAAGTGCCCCTACAAGAAACAAAAATTCCTTGTAAAGGGTGTCCCAAAAATCACTGGCATTTTGATTTGGGCACTCTTGTGACTTGTGACAAGCGCAGAGTACCAAATCTATGACAACTGTAAACACCAAGCATGGAGGCAAGCTGAAGGTTTATTCATTCACTGTCGAAATTCACTACAAAATTATTGAAAGTTTTGCGGAAAATTCAATAATTGAATACGAAGTTCGTAGGGAAGATTATCTCGGGAAGAATTGATGTCAATTGGCCACCGAGATCATGCGATTTGACGCCGTTGAGTTTCTTCCTATGGGGTTTCCTCAAATAGAAGGTCTATGCTAATAAGCTCCAAGCGATTCCGGAGCTGAACCAGCAAATCCAATTTGCCATTGAAGCAATTGATCCAGAATTATGCCAAAATATCATGAAAAACTTCATGAAAAGGGCTTCCGTGTGCAATCAAGGTCGAGGCGGTCATTTGAGCGATATTTTGTTTCATGAATAACCCTCCATATTTATACTTTATAATTCAGTAAAAACTCACATTGAGAAACCACAGACATGACTTTTGGGGCACTCTTTGCATTGTTTTTGCATGTGCATCGCTCTTGAGCTCTAAAGCTCAAAACTACTGGCTCGAAACAACTCTAGCATTGATTATTAAATTACCCAGATAATGATCAAATGCCCGGACTTTCGAGCTAGCCGGGCGTTTTTTGGGTTTCGAGTGACCGGATACTCGAACAAAGTTTGAAAAGAATCGAGAGCGTTATTTGAAAACTTAAAAGCATTGTCAATTTATTGATTTAAATAATAGGGTGGGGTGGGGTAATGCGTACCATGGGGTGATATGTAACACGGCGATTTTTCGTACAAAATGTTAACGTATAAGTGAATGAATAACTGCGATATGTTTCTTTTGACAGCATCTAGTTTTTCAGAAGTGTTGGAAGTAAGCAAACATGCATTTCATTAGAGTTCTTAAAAGCGTGAACAATTTTTGTTAAAAAGTTTTTTTTTAAATTTTGAAATAATAGCATTTCGGATAAAATTATCTTCTGATTTTAAAAGTGAGTAGATGTAAAATATGGTATTGCTTAATATCTTTAAATATAACAAAAGATTTCACATTTTATCACGTTGTGGTAAAATTTCATCAATAAGAAAAAGTGACTTGCATTGGGGTAATGTGTAACACTCATGGTGGGGTGATGTGTAACACATCTTACACATAATAATTGCAATTAAAGAGGCAACAAAGGAAAACTCTGAAATGCAATCACATCAACGGCATCAAAAGAGATCGGCCCAGTTCATACTTTTCAGCCCAGATCAAAATCCAATCGTTGTAGGAAATCAATGAAAAGATGTGTTCTAACAACGCCACAGAAACGTTTACAGTTATAGGAGGTGGCAAATAAACAAAAAAAAAAATGTGGAAAAGAAAACCAAACAAACGACAAAGAAAGCTTCAGGCGCTCGGCCGCAAAACCGGCGCTCTACGTCGTCATCCGAAAAAAATCGAGAGTTTTGCATGATTTGTTGCGATTTGTTGCCAAAACATTTAGATCACAAAAATGCACTTGAATGCAACAAATGCAAGCGCCTTTTTTATTTTTAGTGGGCCATTTTATTTGTGGGAATTGTCACTCTAATATGAATAGTTCTAACGAATAATCCATTTACGTTTGAAATGTTCTTTTTTTTTAATTATTAAAGCCATTCATATATTCCAGTGAAGTTAACGATCAGGTTTTTTAATTTCAACGTATATGTTTGTGTGTTCATTGAGAATCAGATAGATTTACGAGATATTGCTATTATTTCATTAAGTTCTTATTATAACAATTTTCTAAGCAAAAAAAGTCAAAATAAACATTAAAACTTAAAGTGCCTGGCCTTTAAACCAACATTTTGTTGGTGTTACACATCACCCTACCAATTTAAAAAAGACAAAAACAACATTTGAAATTTTTGTTCTACTTCAACCATTTCTCAAAATATTCAACAGCCATGAAAACACTCACTTCGAATTGGTTCTTCTTAAAGAGATAGACCTTAAAACCAATCAATAAATTCAATTTCTTAACACTTTTATTGGAGCCAATAACAACGTGTTACACATCATCCCACTTCAGCCTAACTACAAGCATTTTAATATTCTACAAAATAATTTTTATGCACGTTTTAGTTTTTGTTCTAATTTAATTCTTTAATTTTATCTAAGATCTTATTAAGTTGAACTATTTTAAAACTTTATTTCAGCTCTGGGATTAATTGGAAAATTTCAAACATCGGCTTTTATATGTGTAAGCTTTTGTGCTTTGAAAATTTCTTTAAAATTTAAGCTGTCATGGCAAGCTTTAACTGTTCTTTCTAAAACTTAAATCTTCACCATATTTTTTTTTTTTTTTTTTTTGAAAGCTTCAGAATTTGAGCGAACTGCTATATTTTTCCATGCTTCATATGCTGCTTTGTACATTTTTTGTATAGCATAGTAAAAAAAAAAGTGTCCATTATTGAGCGTTGCTCATACGTGCCAAAAACACTTCAACTTCTTGAGTTGCACTTTAGAATGCTTGCCACCGGCTCACTATATTTATCCTAATGATGCCCACTTTTAGCCCAAGCATTGGTGCCACTTATGGACTCAAACTACAATCAAAGCTAGTGCCCAGGCCTGCCCCACTCTGCTTCCCACTCAGTCTCGTTATGCTACATCTTGTTGTAGATGTCCAGCTGCACAGCTACTTGAGTGGACCAACGCATGCATGAATATGAATGGTTTCATGCATGATGTAATGAATGATGAAATGCAGCAGCAACGTTGAGCTTCCTGTCGCCATCGTTCATGGTTCATCGCATGCAAAACGTGATTTTCTTCTAGCATGCAATGCAGCGATGCATATAAAACTAGGATTTATTGTTGATGTTGTTGTTATTGTTTTTGTTGTTATTGTTATTGTTATTGTTGTTGTTAGCATTATGTTTTCTCTTTATTTTGTTTTGATATTTTGTATTGTCTTCCACTTGTTCTGGTGTTGCAAGTCTTCACCTTTTGCTGCTGTCGCTCAAGTGTTGGCAGCTTCTTTGCTCTGCTGCAATTACTTAAAGCTCTCTTCAACAGCAATTCATGCTTGGCAATCTTTTTGATGTTGTCGTTGTTGCAAGCATTTCAAACTACTATTGTCAAAAAAAATCTAACAAGTTTAACGAAATGACAGCAACAACAACAACAACAATAAAAAAAGAAAAAAGTCTCTTAAACAACAGCTTTGACTGCTGTTGTAGAAATTGCTAAAAGCTTAAGTCAAAACATTATTAAATGTTGAAAAAACTCTTCATGCTCTCCATTTTCTCTTCAAGTCCGAAGACGGAAGAAAAAAAAACTGAATATAATTTTATATTAACCCGTTATGGCTGTTCATAGCTTTTTATATTCATAAGTTGCTTGTCATTTTTCTACAAGCCAAAAGTAAATCTTGTTGCTAAAATTACTAAATGCATCGTTGAGCATTTGAAAGCTCAAAGTAACGTAATAAAATCGAATAAGCATAAAAAAAAAATCTGGAACATTTTTGTTTTTTAATAAATGGCACATTTATCTACTGAAGCTTTTTATGTGTGCTTGATTTAATAATGGCAATGAATCAATTGCAAATTTGCAATTTCTGTTCGGCTTGCCGCAAAAGATTTTTCATTAAAATTTCGCCAATAAGAGTGCCACAAAGGATGCTTACACTTTATGTTTTATTTTTTTATTTTTATTTTTTTTTTTAAGAACTCAACTCTGCATTTGCAGTAAAGAGTAAGTAAGTAAGGAACAGCATTTGCAGCAAGGAGTAAGTAAGTAAAGAACTATGGTTGTAAATTTATGAAATATTTTCGCTGCTGTATTTATTTTGTATTCTTATTTACATTCTGTAAATTTTGAACTCGGCAACATTTCTGAAAATTGCAGTGAATTTATGAGTTGTGTTTCTTTTTAACAGTCGCTATGAAAATTTACTGCCGAAAGCTCAATTGGGATATTTTGCAGAGCTTAAATTTTTGTTGTACGTATATTATAATTATTTATATCGACTCTTTTCGGGTATAAAATACTGGCATATACAAAAGTAAATTTGTTGTCTTTATTGTTGTTGTGGATACAACAATATGATATAATAAATAGTGTGTTGGTTAGCAAAACCCTTTTTTTTTTAAATATTTTGTATTGTATACATAAATTCCTACAAAAAACACAAAAATTATTACATTTTGTTTGTAGACTTTAAATTAAATTTTCTATAGCATTAAAAAAATATCTGTAAAAAGCTTTCTCAAATCGAATATTGTACTTTTTTTAGGAATGGCTTTAAAACGGCTATGAACATAATTAGCTCGAGAGCTAAGAGCTTTTTCAAAAATGTATACATATATGAATTTTTCCGCTGCAAAAACGCTTTCGGTCTGCTGGCGGACTAGAATCAGGCATTTCAATTATATTTACGTTGTGTTTGTACACCGAAAAGAATAAAATAAAGAAACGATGCATAGTTCTGTTATATTTGTTTAAATTTGAAACTCTAAAAACACTGCGCTTTTTATTCAGCGCTTTTTATTTATTCGGTATCCTGCCTAAGCTTCATTCCTTAGTATTTTTTTTCTTAAGATGGGACATGAATTTCGCGGCAGAAAAACAGACCTTTTTTTAAAAATTCATAACTCAGTCAAAAACAAACATTTTTCCAAAATTTTTTATGTTATTGTAGAGAATTGAACAAATTACAAGAAAAAAAAAATTCAAGAAAATATATTTTTTACTCCAACATGGTTTTATAGAGCTCCAAACTGGCGGCAGAGAAAAAAACGGGACCACGTGGTTGCAGCGCTGGGAGTTGCAAAAATTTGGGAAAAAAAATGACTTTTTTAAGTCTTAACAAAATTGGTTATCGTATGACACGAGCTTTTTTTTCAATTTTTGGTGATGTTCCAAATTTGAAAGTGTGTTTTTTCGAAAAAAATATTGACATTGAAAATTCATAAAAAATCGAAAAAAATTTAAAAAAAAAGCTCGTATCATACGATAGCGAATCAAGTTTAAAAAAATACAAAATAATTTCGTCAAAAAATGAGCCCCCTAGTGCCGCAACCAGTACGAAAAACATGGAAATTTCGAGATAAGCGCGTTCAAAGTTTGTGAACAAAGAAAAAAAAGGTTACGTTCAATCTGCCATGCCTGCTTCGTACTGTATGCCTTCGTTATCTTGTGTTGTGCTGTTTCTTATAGTTTTTTGCAATCGTTTAGCAATTCGGGCTTCACCCTTCACCCTTCAAGTAGGTACGAAATAATAACCACCAAAAGTCAGGTAGCAAGTAAAAGCAAGTATATCCGGCTGTAACTTTTGAACCCGTAGGAATTTTTCCATGAAATTTTTTTCTTAGAATCTTAAGAATATTTAATAAAATACAAAATCATTAAAAAAAGATAATTTTTTGATTTCAAAAAACTGCCAATGTCATGTAACCCCTTAAATTTTCTCTTGGAAACATTTACTTTTTTATGTACAATTACCTTCTTTTCTTCCCGATGTTACAAATAAATGTGATGAGCAAAAAAAAAACAGTCCTCAACTCTGTAAACTAATAATTTTTATAATTTTTATATAAGGTACCTTTTTTCCTCCCACTGCTTTCAAAGGTGGTGACCAACAACAAAAAAAAAAACAAAAAAGATCCTGTTCTACAAACAAAAAATGCACAAAAGTAAAATCGTGTTCATGCTTTTACTTTTGTGCATCGTTTACAAAAAAGTACAAAAGTACATTCTGGTGCAACTTTGATAAACACCCTTAGACGTTATTTCAACCATTTTTTATTTTCAGAAAATTTTTTTGGACACGCACGCTCGGAAGTAGTAAGAGATTTAATACAGAAATATTTACTTATTACCCACCCGGCACAAAATCCGACTTCGAAATCGAGAATTGAAAAACTTACGAATAATTCGCGATGAAAACCATCGAATTTGATATCGATTACGAATCGAAAAAGATACGTTTGTTCGGACGTTACGGTTACTTCGTAAGCGAAGGTTCGCTTATGTTTCTTATGTTTACTTTCAGACTTACTTTTATTATTACTGAAGCGACAACGCTGGTATGAAATAACTTTCGATTTTTGATCGCCATTTAGGAAAACAAGCGAAATTTTCTTCGATAAGTGTTTGTTGCAATCGAAATTTCGCTGTAAACGAGATATGTGCCGAGTGGGTATTTTGTTGGATTAAAATGATGGTTTTATGTTGAGTATTTTCTTGCTTACATTTTAGTTTTAAAATGAAATTGTTATTATTAAAAAGTAATTTTTTCTTAAATAATTAAATCGGCTTTACTTGATTTTAATTTAAGCAAATATAAATGAAAACAAAAGCATATGAAAAATAAAATAAAATATGCAATTCAAAGCAAATTGAAAAAAATTGATGAATGTAATGGAGTGAATTTTTATTATCCAAATTATTTTAGTAACATTTATAAAAATTCAATAATAATTAAATGAATATAGTAAACACTGAGTTTTATATTATACTAGTATAAAAGCCCGTTCTACGACGAGTTGGAAGCATTAACGCTAAACTGTATTTATTTTTTGCCATTATTGCAGTGCTTTTACAACATACTGTTCTGAAAAATGTTCAGCCTGAAAGTATGCACATACACAAAAGGCAAGCATGTCACTGATAAGTATCAAAAAAAAATTCTGAGCATACTTTCAGTCTAATCGCAAAAATAGTTTGAGTTTGAGCGCGAATTCGAGATGAAACCGAGATCTCGGATATTCATTTCGAAAACGAAGTTCGTTCTTGATTTGCTATTGAATCCGAGAGCGGTAGAAATGCTTACTTCATTCTCGAAACGAGATTTTCAATATAAACGAATCACTTACGAAACGAGAAATTAAAAATTAGCAAATCGTTTTCGAATAATTTTAGCAATTTCTTTTCAAAATGAATTTTTTTTAAATATCATTATTACCCAAATGAATTATAATGGTTTTTGACCTACAATAAGTATTGATTGTTACATTTGGCAGACAATGCTCGAAATATTGGATCATTAAATAAATTCAGTTCATTTATATATGAAAATTTCTTACATGAAATTTAGCGTAAGTCAAAGAAAAAAAAATACAATTTTATACTCAAATTTCTAATAGGCAAGTATAGCAAAGCAAATGTGGAACACTAAAGAAAAAAAAATAAGACCAAAAACGATTATTGGTTACTTTAAGGAAGGGTAATTTTCTTTACAAGCATCCCAATTAGAAACTGGTTTTCATTTTTACTCTTCTTATAAACGTGGAATTTTATAAATTCTCGGATTCATATCGAATTGAATCAAATAAGAGATATCTGACCCGAGTTCTCGGTATCGTTACTTATTCGAAACTAACCCGAGTTCGTTTTGTGGTTTATTGGGAATTGTCAGTAAAACATGTATGTTTGTATTTCTTTCCCCCTTTTACGACAATTTTTACTAACTTTAAAAAGGTTCTCTTTACCTTGATCTTTACTCCCACCGACTTTAACCGTTCTCCAGTTCGTTGGTGGGTATTTTTATTAATATCTGTATACCGATTACTCCAAAATAAAGTACTTGACCCATTGTTTTGATTTTTCTTTTACAAAAGATACAGACCACGCTCTTTATGGGTTTTCTTATAGCTTAATTAATAAAAACTTTGTTAGTTTTGGAAAATGCTGCAAATCAGAAATTGTTTGCAATATGGGAATTATTTAGAAAAACCAAAACATCAAAAATGTCCACCATTTTAAAAAGACCGAAATTAAAAACCAAGCAAACTTTAAGAAATTAATAAAATATAAAAAAATTTTGTTTTCTAAACTATTTCTTTTTACTCACCGTTAATATGATTCATTAAAAAAAGAACGAGGTACAAATTTTTTAACACCTTTATTCATAAAAAATTGATATAAATTATTATATATTCGGCATAATATTAGCTAAATAACTTAATATATAAGCTAAGGAAATATATAAAAAAAAGTAATTAAGTAAAAGTAAGTAAAAATTATTTTTTAATTAGTAGAGAGTAAAACCGGTTTTTTAAAAGTTTTTATAAATTTAAGCGATTATTCGGATATTCAATTAATTAGTTAATTTTGCTGCAATTAATTTTCACTAATAATCGATCCCTTCGGTTAATCGTGTGATCGATAAACCGCATTAAAATTTGCTTTCTCATGATGGTGTTTCTGAGCACCATCATCAAATTAAAAGCGTGCGGCAACGTGTTAAATACGTGTCGCGGCAGAAAAAGCTCTTTAACCGCGCTACCACGAGATGCCGAGCACTGTTTTAAAATGAATAAATAATTGAAAAGCTTAATATTAATTTGATTTTAATCCAGTACTCGGCATTCTTACACAACCGCTAACGTGGCGTTTATTTGTATGTGTTTAAGCTCAGCACTGTAAAAAAAGTGTCTTGGGCAGCGTTAATGAGCATCAACACACTACTCTCATGAATTTTCAACACTGAAAGCTCTAGCAGCGTGCGTGTGCTTAAATGCGTGTGGCGGCAGAGAAAGCTCTTTAACTACGCTGCAGAACTTTTTTAATCATCAACCAGGGTTGGATTTTACAGTACAATTGCACTTTTTCAGTACAATTTTATTATAAAAAGTACGTAAGTACCACGAAGAAATTTTGAGTACATCTTCATACACTTGGTCTTCGTCATATTAACTTTCTTTGCTTTTTTTGTTTTTTTTTTAATTTCATAAAGTTTTCATTGCCTTTTTGTGCAATTTTGCAACGTACTGTAAACAACATTCAAACGCACTGCCACCCTGATCAATATTTACAGAATTTCACAGGGAATTTCATTTCAATTTTCGATCCACAATTTAATCAAAACAAGGTGCAGAAATCGTCTGCTTGCTGATTCAGATTATTCTTTAATTAAAACAAAAGATTTGCTAAAGACCACTGGGCAATGTTGCTATAACATAAAAATTTAAATTGCTAGCATTTTGAAAATATATCTGTTAAAGAAGAGGAAGACGCGCATTTTCTTTATTGAATTCACTTTAAAAAGTGAATGTACACTACTATATTTACTTAACTATATTGATTTTTTGTTAATTTTTATTTATTTTAAATAAATTATTAAATATATTAAAAAAGTTTCATTATTCATAGAGAAAAACAAAAAATGAGTACAAGTTGATGCCAAAAAGTACAATTTTTATTTCGGTTTGGTACAATTTCAGAAAAGCCATCCCTGTCATCAACAAGTTAAAGCTTTTCCAAAAGGTATTGAAAATGTCTGTAAAAAAACTATGTCAGAAATTCTTTTCATATTTAAAAAGAAACTTCTGTTTTATAAACCGCTCAAAAGTTTTAGAACGACGCTCACGAGCTATGGTAGTGCTAATCTCTGATTAAAAATCTCTTTAAGAAAGCTCCTTAATATTATTTTTTCAATTATGATAAATTTTGCCTAAGATATAAATCAATACGTTTAATAAGGTTTTTATAATGTTCATAATTTTCATTGCATATAAAAAAATATGAAATAAATTTGTTATTGACTCAAAAACTGGTATATATCAAAAGGTTCTTATTAAAGTTAGGATTCCTTACTATATGGGAAAACTTGGAAAATAAATTAAAAAATTTTTTATCCAAAAAATATTTGCATTAAAACCCAAATGTTTATTTATATTGCCATCATATCATCATTCATTTTATTTTTAACTCCTAAGCAAGCTTTGTGCTTTCTCTTGCTCCTGCCAACGTTCAAACTTTTGCTTATTCAGCAAATGCCTGTCAAGTGCAGTTCTTAATTGTTAATTAAATGCACAGTCAGCTTTTGCTAAACCAACAACCACAACAAAATATTTCAAAAAGCTTTGACTTGTCAGTTTGATGAATTGACAGTAAATAACAAGAAAATTAAACTTTCGCTCATGTGTAAAAGAAAGAAAGAGAGCGAAGACGAGTGAGAGTTCAATGGACTTTGAAAGTAAATTTTCTTTTGTTATTTAATGCATTTCTGCATTTTTTCTGCATTTTGTGAATTTTCTGTAAGTTCCGCTTTTCAAGATTTTTGTGCAACTATTGTTCTTTTTAATCGCTATTTCTTTTCCTCTCTCTCTCTCTCTCTCTCTGTCTCTCTCTCGCTTACAAGCAGCAATTTGTCAAAATGTCAAAACTATTTACTGCAACAAAAGTTTTTATTTATGCAAGCTCTTTTTGTCTTTTGTCTATCAAACACAAAACATGGCAATCATGTTCGTTGTCATTCAGCAGCGTCTGGTTTGGGCATCTAAATAAAGGCCAAAAATATTTTTATAACTACGCGGATAGCACTGCAACTCAGCGCAAGTATTAATCGAGTGCGCGTAAAATAAAAGAAAAAAAAAACATGGACAGCCTAAGCATTTTCAATCCGACTACACGCTGCCTAACCGGATGTGCAATTGTTGCCATTTGGGTGCGTTTTATTGCGGTCCAATTAGTTGCAACTCGTAAAATTTATTACTTAATTTCGGTGCAATTGAGTTATGGTGCACATTTTGCAGTGCAGCGAAAAGTTGCACAAAGTTACATGATGTTGACAGCTGTCAGTTTTGACAGATGCTGACAAATCTAATTGGATTTTATTTTTTAGCTTGTTGGCGTATTAAATTTGATTATTCACTCATATGATGCAAAAATATGTAAATATATCTTATTTTAGGAGCTTTTTATCTATAAACTCATTTCTATAGAGTTAGCAAAGCTTTTATAAGTATTAATAGCTTAATGTAAATGGCATGTTTGTAAATAGTTATGCTTAGTTTTGTCGTTAATTGTTTTATATTAATGAAAACTGATATGCTTTATAGAGCTTAAAAGCACAAGAAAATGATAAAAAAATTTTCACAAACAACTATCAAACAGCTGGATCTTTTATATTGCCAGTAGAAATCCATACATTCTCTTCAGAGCTTTTTTACTGAAGTTTACACTGATAAGCTTATAAACTGCAACTCTGTTAGATTTGATGACATTGCAAGAACTTTTATTGCATTTTCATTCATGCATACAACTGTTGTAAACATAAAAATATTATTTATGCATTTGGCTACATTTTTGCCAAGCAAATAATCATTAAAAATGTCGGCGCCAATGTGCACAAAAACACCAACATTCACACACACAAAAACATTTGTATTTGCAAAAGTTGCACCGTTTTACTACTGCCTTTGAATGTCTGCAAAGTACTTGAAAAAGTTTGCTTTATATTTCGCTTTCATACAAGTTCGAGTATTACTTCCTTTAAGAAACTTTTCCTGCAAACTACTCAACCTCCACATACTTCCTTCGATATGCACCAGTAGCTGCTATATTTTGGTTTCATATTTCTTGCAAAGTAACAAACGTAGGTGTACAATACACCAAACAAAAAGTAACTTGCGGAGGTGTTCCAAAAGTGTTTTCTTTGAAATATACGCGCTACGTAGAGTTCAATGACACTCGAGTTAAAAGCTTTGAAAAAAAGCAAATTAAGAGTTGCATGTTATATCGAAGAAGAAAAAATAACCCAAAAGTTCTTGTTAATGCATTTAGTTGGTAGTTTGAGTATAATGGTATTTTTAATATGTCTTGTATACATAAATTTATTGTATACATTTGTAAAAACCTCTGTTTTTTTATCTTTTTTTCGCAGAAGCATGAATGATAATTAAAGTATTAATAAGAAGGATATGAGTCTTATAAGTTATTCAGCAGTATTTATACCAGTTATTTATTTAAGATGATTAACTTTTCTAGTTTACAGCGGTGTAGTTACAATGAAACCTTAAAATAGATTATTATTAAAGAATTTTTGCAATCTCTTAATTTAATAAGTTTAGACCAGGCATGGGCGCTCTAGCACAGTCACATTTTATTTTGTCTTGTAAGTATTGGTACGCTCTCAAATCTTGCACACTCAGCTCATATAATTTGCAGCGCAAAGCGACATACGTCATTACAGCATCAAATTATATTCTCTTGTGTTGTAAGCTTTGTGTAAATTGGTGCAAATGTGAAAAGTTGCGCTCAAAGAGTGCTCAGTGAGCAATGGAGCGCCCAGGCCTGGTTTAGACCAATGAAATTCAAACTTTCGTATACATCAAACAATTATTTTAATTTGAATGATTAGTGTTAAAAAAGTCAGAGCTTCTTAATATTTACATACCACTTTATACCAGTTTAAATCAATTCAAATTTGTGTTCTTTTTATGCTTCATGCTTTATAAATATAATTGTTTTTACTATAGAACATTTTTGCTTGCTTCCTTTATTTTATACCAGTTTATGTCGCTCAAGAAATAACATAAAGTATAAGAAAACATTAGTTTTTTATAAAAATTTTTAAAAATTTGAATTTTTTTGCCTAATTCATTTCAAATCATTTCATTTTTTTTTTATAAAACGCTAGATTCTTTTAAAAAGCAGTTACAAGGATATTTTGAAAGGTGAAAAAATTTTTAACGTGTTTTTTGTTTTCTTAAGACCAGTCTTAAAAGCAAAATATAAAATCAGCTGACAACAAAAAATCAGTATAAAGCAAGTATTTCCATAAAAAATTTTATTTATACCAGTTTCAGTTTATATGAACTTTTAAATGATTTTGCAGTTTTTTATATTTGATCGTCAACATTTTAAACGCTACTAGTATTGACTGTAAAGAAATTTAATGTAAATTTTTTGTACCAGTTAATATATTTCAATAGAAACCTAAAATCAATAAGAAAGCTGGTTTTGTTTTTTATTACGTAGCATATGCTTAAAATAAATAAAATTGCTAGTTCTTCAACTGACTTTTTTACAATTTCCATGAAAAATTCTATATTTTGCAAACAATTTTAATGTATTTCATATTTATACCTGCTTATACCATTTAAGGCCAATTGTTCTTAACATAATATTCTGCTTTCAATCAGCCAAAAAACTTATTGTGCTTATTATGAAAAAAGCTAAATTTTTTTGTTTTCGACCAGTTTTTATGTTTGGCAAGTGCTGTAAAATAAAATCCACAGTCAAAAATGTATGGGATTTCATAAAAATGTAATAACTTTCCATTATTAACTGAACCAATAACTTTCGACCAAAATTTATAAAGTCAAATTTATATTAAAAGTAGACTAAAGTGCTTATTACGATTCTTTAAACAATTTGTTTTTAATTTTTTCATTTAGTCAGTTCATAAATGCTATGAAAATTTTTGTGAAGTTTTATTCTTATGCCTAATTCATTTCATTAATTTTTTTCATAAAACGCTAACTTCTTTTGAGAATCAAATATAAAGTTTTTCCGAAATATTGTGATAAAATGGTTAAGCTGTACTTGCACTTTATACCAGTTTTAAAGGCGTTGTATAAAAAATCAGCTATTAGCAAAACTATAATGCAAGTATTTGCAAAAATTTTATTAATCTCTTATTTATGCCAGCTTGTACCAGTTTCAGTTTATACGTATTTATAAATGGTTTTCTGTTCATAAGCAATTTCATGGCTTATTGTAAGGACTGTAAAAAAAATGTAAAGTAATTTTTTGCTTTATACAAGTTTTTATATTCCAGAAGCAACGTTTAATCAATAAAAATGTTGATTTGTTTTAACGTAACATAACATTTCGTAACGTTAGCTTAAAATTAATAAAATTGATAGTTCTTCTTCTGACTTTACTCAATTTCCATAAAAAAATAAAATCCAATTTTGCAGACAATTTTAATGTATTTAATATTAAATTTTGCTCAGCCAAAGCTTATTAGACTTATTATAAAGAAATGTAACATTATTTTCTTCAAGTTTAGACCAGTATCTTGTTTTGAAAGTGAAATAAGATAAAATTAGCATTCAAAAAGAATGGGAAGACAAATTTGGTAAAAATGTATAAAATTTGTACTATATTACAATTTTATACCAGTTTCGACCAAAATATGTAAAGGCGAATTTCTGTTAAATATTGGCAAATGTGTTATTAATTGAAAAAAAATTTGTAATATTTTAGATTAGCCAAGTTCATACATATCTTTCAAAATCCACTTAAAAAAAATTTTTTTTGTCAGTACATTTTTCTTTCACAAAACTTACTTACTTACTTAGATGGCCGTGACAACCCGTGTCCGGATTTCGACCGACCTCATCAGCTCTCGCCAGGCGCCTCTGCTTTGCGCGCGCCTTCTCCAATCGGATACACCAAGCGCGGTTAGGGCTTCCTCAGCCTGGTCCATCCATCGGAGGCATGGTCTCCCTCGTCGTCGTTGACCAGCGACCCTCGCCTCAAGCACCTTTTTCGCTGGAGCTTCGTCGTCCATACGATGGACATGACCCAGCCAGCGTAGTCGCTGCACAGTTATACGCTGAACTACGTCAATGTCTCCGTAGAGCTCATACAGCTCGTGGTTCATTCGGATGCGATAGTCATCGCCGACTCGAACAGGACCGAAGATTTTGCGAAGAACTTTTCTCTCGAACACCCCCAGAGCGGCTGCGTCAGTTTGTGAAACTACCCATGCCTCAGCGCCATAAAGCAGCACAGGTAGAACGAGCGTCTTGTAGAGTGTTAGTTTTGTCGATCGAGAGAGGGCTCTGGAACTTAGTTGCTTACTGAGCCCGTAGTAGCACCTATAAGCAATTATTGTTCTTCGCTTTATCTCCAGGCTGATTTCGTTGTTAGTGTTAATGGCGGTGCCAAGGTAAACGAACTCCTTGACTACTTCAAAGTTATAGCTGCCGGATGAAACGTGGGAGTCTAAACGCCGCGCTCCCTTGATTGTAGACAGCATATACTTTGTTTTACCCTCATTTATCGTCAAACCCACTTTGGCTGATTCCTTTTCGATAGCGGCGAAAGCAGCGGTAACATCTCTCTTGGTTCTGCCGACAATGTCAATATCATCAGCGTACGCAAGGAGCTGGACGCCTTTGTAGAAAATGGTGACATTACGATGCACACCGGCCTTTCGTACGATCCCCTCAATGATGATGTTAAAGAGATCGTAAGACAGTGGATCGCCTTGCCTGAAACCTCTTTCGGTATTGAAGGTTTCGGAGAGGTCATTTCCTACCTTGACGGAGCTGCGTGTGTTGCTCAACGTCATTCTGCAAAGTCTAATCAACTTTGCAGGTATACCGAACTCAGACATTGTTGCGTATAGGCAATCCCTTCTCGGGCTATCGAACGGAGCTTTAAAATCTACAAAGAGAGGGTGTGTGTCAATTTGATTTTCGTGGGTTTTCTCCAGGATTTGTCGTAGCGTGAAAATCTGGTCTATGGTGGACTTACCAGGTCGAAAGCCACACTGATAAGGTCCAATCAGTGTTTTTGTAATCGGCTTTAATCTTTCACACAGTACGCTTGAGAGAACCTTATATGCGATGGAAATAAGACTGATACCTCTATAACTAGCGCAGATTGTAGGGTCTCCTTTCTTAAGTATAGGGCACAGTACACTGAGGTTCCAATCGTCGGGCATGCTTTCTGCTAGTCAGATTTTGCTGATGAGCTGATGCATGCGCCTTATCAATTCATCGCCGCCGGTTTTAAACAATTCAGCTGACAGGCCGTCAGCACCCGCAGCTTTATTGTTTTTGAGTCGTTGGATAGCAACTCGAACCTCTTCATGGCTAGGTGGTGATACTTCCACTCCGTCATCGTCGATTGGTGGCACTGCACTGCGCTCTCGATGGGCGGCATTGGTGGAATCGTTGCCAGTAAGTAAATTGGAGAAGTGCCGTCTCCACAATCTAAGCACACACTGGGTATCCGTATTCAGATCTCCATTCTCGTCTCTGCAAGTGGATGCTCCGGGCTTGAAACCTTGGGTTAGACGCTTAACCTGTTGATAGAATTTTCGTGCATCCTTCTTGCCCTGGTATACCTCTAGTTCCTCACGCTCACGCTTTTCCTGCTCTCTTTTCTTGCGTCTGAAAAGGCGCCTCTCTTCCTTCCTCTTTTCGCGGTAGTTTTCTCGCACGGCTCGCGTTGCAGCTGACTGCAGCGTTTTTCTGTATGCGGCGTTTTTTACTGCAGTCGCGATGCGACACTCCTGATCACACCATTGGTTCCGAGGTTGCGGGCGCCGGAAACCAATGACTTCTTCAGCGACAGCGCGCATGGAGTGGGATATATGCGCCCAAAGTCCACCGGCGTCGTCGAGTCTAGAGGTTGGTTGGTTGAGCTTAACCGAGAGTTGAGCGGAGTAGGCTTCGGCAGTCCGTTGTAATTGCAGCTTAGCGACATCTAGCTTTCGTTGCATTCCTGTGCGTATGTTCTTTGCATTGCATAATCGCATGCGGATCTTCTGCAACAAGATAATGGTCGGAGTCAATGTTGACCCCCCGAAATGTACGCACATCTAGAACACTAGAGGCATGCCTTCCGTCGATTACAATATGATCAATTTGGTTTCGCGTTTTTTGATCAGGGGACAGCCAGGTGGCCTTGTGGATGTCGAGGTGCTTAAATCTGGTGCTACTAACTACCATGTTTCGTGCCGCGGCGAAGTCGATCAGTCTTAGACCGTTGTTCGTAGAGGTCTCGTGAACACTGAACTGACCGACAGTGGGGCCAAAGATGCCTTCCCTTCCGACTTTCGCATTAAAATCGCCGAGGACTATTTTCACGTCATGAACCGGAAGGTGGTCATATACGTCCTCAAGACTAGCGTAGAAAGCGTCTTTGACGGCTTCGTCCTTTTCCTCCGTCGGGGCGTGCGCGCAAATAAGGCTTATGTAGAAAAATTTTGCCTTGATGCGGATCCTGGCCAATCTTTCGTTCACAGGTGTGAACCGAGAAACAAGGTGGCGTAGTTTCCGGCTAACAACGAATCCACATCCGAATTCGCGCTTCTCCGCATGGCAGCTGTAGTAGATATCGCAGTGTGCTTGTTTAGAGCAGCCTTGCCCTTTCCATCGCATTTCCTGGATGGCGGTGATGTCAGATTGTATTGTTTTGAGGGCTTCCGCCAGTTGGATAATGGCACCTTCCCTATAAAGGGTTCGGACATTCCAGGTGCATATCCGTAAATCATTGTCCGTTTTTCGTTTGCGGTGGTCGTCAACGTAATTGGGGTTCTTATCCGAGGCTGGTTTAGTTTTCATTGGGCAGTAGTAATGTGGCGGGACCAAACCCTGCGCACATTCCATGTTTAAGGTCTATGGATCGACCCGCCGCTCAAATTAGCCGTCAAACTGACGGATGCCAGTTTGCCGTTGCCCAGGGAACACCACTTGGAGGTTTGAGTCGACTTGAGACGATTTCGACATGGATAATGCTGACCTCGCCAGGTTGAGGCGGTCAGACACGTTGCCATGTGAAGGTTCGCCCCCTGTTCCCCTTTCTTTCACAAAAGCCTTATGATTTTATGAAGATTTTTTTTTGAATCTACATCAAAGTAACTTCAGTTTATGATTTTGTATTTGTATTAGCCAAGATTTCCAAATTATGATTTCCTTTAGTCACCGGACTCTATTAAAAATAGTTTTTATGTATTTGAATGATAAATTATACCTCGACTTGCTCTAATTCGACTTACGCGGCTATGGATCAGTCCCACCTATCGTGTTGTTTCTGGGTATTACTTTATATAAATTCTTTAGGTCAATTATATACTATACTCAAAAGCTATTTACACACTTACCCACTTTATACAAGTTTGATACGAGTTAGTTTAATATATGCATAGGACTATTTTAAGTCTGAAAACTGATTTGCTACGCATCTAAATAACCATTAAAGCTGGAGAAAAAAGCGCAATGACCACTTCGACCAGTTTTAATGGCCTTGAAATAAAGCTTAGATTTGGAAACAATTTTTTAACATCTCAAAACATTATTTTCTGAGACATTTTCAAAGACAGTTTCGGCTAGTTTTTGTGATATTGCAAATTGTGATATAAATATTTGGGGTATTATGCCAGACTATTAAGACGGTTTAACACTTTATACCATTTCGCCACTAGAGGGCTTAATATACATGAGTTTAGTCTCTAGACTCTAAACCCATAACAAAAGTTATCAATGAAATAAACTTAAATGCCATTTCGACCAGTTTTTATAATCTTGCTGCAAACATTACTTAGGTATGAAAACTTTTCTTTGACTTTTTAAAAAGTCGTTAGAACCAATGAAATAAAGTTCAAAAGCTATTTCGACCAGTTTTTATGCTCTTCCAAAATGTATTATGAAGATTTGCTGTAAAATTAAGAATTGCTTAAGAAACTTTTAAACATAGAACTGTTCTTTTATCCAGTTCATTTATATAAAGCGTTATTTAAAGCTGTCTACGCTGTGAACTGCTTTGTTTTAGTTAATTAAAAGTAAAAAAATATGCTACACTGAAAAACAAAAACTTAAGATAAATTAACACTAAACTTATGTTAATATATTCAATGGCTTCGGCACTTTGGTGCCTTTCAAGTTCTTGGATAAGACAACGAAGTTTTATTTATTGATCTATCGAATTTTATTTGAATGACAAATTTTCGATATTTTGTACCATTTAACATATATTCGTTCTATCCAAGTCTTTTTATATAATTTTACATAAGTTGAAGTGATAAATAAATCACATTTTTACATAGCCTTTGTATAATTTAACAAGAATTTTCTCTATTCTACAAACTTCCACTTTAACAATTCAAACAATTTATTTTTTTCAGTGCATTTTTCTTTCACAAAAGCCAACATGTATATTCTAACTATGGTTTTTTTTTTCTCTCAGTTACTGTTTATACCATTTACAAGTTGCAAGCTTTTTCTTTACAAAAAAAACACACGTTTCTTTGACATCTTAAATGCTGTACCTTTGCTTGACAGATCTTTGACATTATTTTGTGCTCCCATGACTGCCTTAATGTAATCTGCAGACAAACTATATCAACAAAAACAATAAAAACGTCAGCAACAATAAGAACATCAACATAATAACATAAATATCAGAAATAAAATCACATTTAAATGAGCGAGTAGTTCTTTTCATAGTAACGCAGCAATGCAAATCCGTTTTTTTTTTGTTCTTTTATTTTCTATGCATTGTTGCAAGTTTTTTTGCTGTTGGCACTATATGCCCATTTTCGCCGCCCTGCTACTACACTTCGTTGCTGCTTTTCAACTGTTTCCTTTTTATATATTTATCAGTGCCCAAAATGTAAGCGGAGCATGCGTTGTAAATGATAACAATAATTGTAACAATATTATTAGTCGCTTCGCTGCACTGCTTGTGAAAACAAAAAAAAAAAAAAAAAGGAGGAACGCGAAAAAATAGTAGTAGAAAAAGTAGTCTTTGGCAGCCGAGTGCCGCCAAGCGGGCGTTGAATGGGGGCTCCAGATTTAATAGTTGGCTGAGTTCATTGCGCTCTCTTTACTTCAAAGCGATAAAAGCAACAATGTTTTGTTGTCGGCCTTAAATTACTTTATAGAGGGAAAAAAGTCACAAAAAAACAGCTGCTATAATAAAAGCAAGCTTAGAAATTTTACTTAATAGGTAACTTTTGTAAGTTTCTGTAAAGAACTTTTCAAGAGCATAGTAGTTAAGCGTATTGTTATGGTTGATTGCACTTTTTTTTTTGTCATGAGCACCATTGAAAAATACTGGCTTGCAGAAATAACGATCATGGGCAAAGTTTGTACTTAAAAAAGTCTTGATTTTGAGACGTTTCAATTAAAAAATCTTGACTCATATTAATTTTGAGCATTTAGAATATTTCTGACTGTACAAGTATAACTCTATAGTAGAGTCAAGCAGCTCCTTAGCACATTGGCAAAGCTTTTT
Source organism: Coremacera marginata (assembly GCA_914767935.1). Lineage (NCBI taxonomy): Eukaryota > Metazoa > Arthropoda > Insecta > Diptera > Sciomyzidae > Coremacera > Coremacera marginata. The sequence continues at coordinate 152,400,223 of OU612046.1, read as the reverse complement.
TTGTGCTTTCACACGAATATAGGCACAAATAAGGTATATTTAACATGGTATTCGTAAAAATCTGATTTTGGCAGGTGCTACTAAAAAGCCGCACAAAACATTCTATTTGCGACACTTCACTGCTGTACAGTACTTCAGTGCAAGGCATTTCACTGTAGCGTTGACCTCGCCTACACAAGTTCTATGTTACAGCTCAGCAACGAAGCTTGACAGACAGGGCTTGTATTATAATGCAGAGCAGAATATCAGCACATAAAGCGACAATAACATACAGTGAGTAACAGTAAATCACAGCAAGCATAGCGAGTGCTTGCTTCAGTGTCGATCAGCTAGAAATCTTAGTTAAATCTGTAAGTTAAAAGAAATATTGAAATATGTTGACGGAATAATTTATATGTAAGTTAAATTGTAATCTTTATCTATTTGTAATAATTTTGCTTGTGTTAAAATGTTTTAAGACTTTTTGGTAGGAATCTGTGAATAAAACATAATAAAAACAAAACTTTTTCCGAAGGAACGCATTAATGTGCTCGAATCGTACTGAACAGATTATAATATGACAAAAACAAAAAAAAAACTATCCATCCGTCTCACCTGTAAATAATTCAATCACAGTGCAATATGTTCTACTTCAGTTGTATTCTACTTCAGTTTTGTTCTACTTCAGTTTAGTTCTATTGTTCTATTGCTTTAATGTTCTACTATCTCTTCGTGCAGTGTTCGTTTGTATATCAAAAACTATCTTCACCAGACTTGCCAGATGGAGGGATTTTCCCCGATTTTCGGGATTTTTCGGCTAAAACGGGAATGCGGGGAAAATAATGATCAAAACGGGGAAAGTGTAAAGCTAGTAATAAGCATTTTCAACATTTCTTTTAACTATCTTGTCGAACGAAAATATATCATCTTAATTTAACTTTATGTAAATTTGTATAACTATTTAGAAGATGGAAAAGTATAAAAAACTTTATACTTTTTGGAACTAATCTGTTCTGAAAAAAATTAACATTATTTCCGTTGGGCATATTTTTTACACGTTTTTTGTCTGTCAAAATGGAGATCTTGATATAGAATGCAGATCTCTAAGAATTATCTTTACGATGATTTTGCTAAAGAGTTTTATACAACATTGATTTTGACATTTACTTTAAAAAAAATGGTTCCGATTTATTTCTGTGCCTTCCAATAACGGTCTTATTCACTTGATTAAATAAACTTATTTGGTTAAAAAAAGTAAAAAACAAGTCACCTCTAAACGAGGAAGTGAAAATAATAACATGTTCGATTTAATCTGTGTTGAATCGAGCTTTGATTTAAATTTTCATAAAATTAGTTTGTAAATAGTCAATTCAAAAACATATTCAACATGTTATTGAGAGGAAAATGTTACCCTGAGCAAAAGTCTTTCTCATTCTCATTCTTTTGGTAGTATTTCTTTATAGACCGGTAGACCGATGAAAACTTTTGGTCAGCAATTGATTGTTACCGAATTTTCAGAACATAGCTGTTAGTGGCAAAAAAAAATTATTAAAGATTTATAAAAATTATTTCGAAGTTGATGTAAATACGGAATGTTTAAGTATCCATATTAAATAAATGAGTATAAATAATATAATATTATATTTATATCTTTGCACCGAAAGCTATGGTCGCTGGCCTGATTTAAAATTTATTATTGAAAGCTGTAATTTATAAATTAAAAACGGGGAAAAAAGCGGGGAAACTTAGACTTAAAAACGGGGAAAATTATTATTTTGTATGCAAAAAAAGGGAATTTTCTTCACCGACACCTGGCAGCACTGATCTTCACTGAAGTGCTTGTTTTGATAGGAGAGAGTAGGTGAGCGGATGTAGTTGATAGCAGAGCTGATGGCTTACAAGTCATTTGTACAGTGCTTTTGCAGCTCTTTATGCTTTACCCACCATAAGAGAGTTTTTTAACTACCACCACCACCACCACCACCACCATGTTCAATATAACTTGGGCACAAGAATATGACAAACGCTTTCACTTAAGCCCATATTACACGATGCTCGCTTGCTCGGCAAGCAATGAATTATATTTACTCTCTTTACATTTTGATTGTTAGGTGGTTATACGACAACGAGGTGTCCTCGTGCAACGTTTGACAATTCATTAAATTTCCATTAAGTTTCCATTGCTTAAATTGTTTATTAATTCAGGACGGAATAAGAAGTTTTATGCAAAATAAGGATGACAGTTATTTATGAAGGTGCATTAGGAGCCCAAAATAAAAGTTTTAAAATTTTCATTTAAAGTTTTGAAAATTGCAATCATGCTAGGTGCACTGTTCAGACCAATCAAATTAGTTATCAAGCGAGTCATCAATCAATTTAACAAATAAAATATATGTATACGAAATTTTATAGCAATTTGATAATCTGAACCCTCCCTCTTCTTACCATGGCATAGGAACAAGATAGTAATAACGTTGATGCACAAATCGAATATCGTTGATTTGCCTAATCGAATGTTGTTTTTAATTTATGTACATTAATATCACACTTCAAGCTTCAAGTTTTTGCGTATCAAGTGGAAAAATAAATCTTTAAATGGGTATGGAAATAGATTTGGATGCATTGTGTCTCCAAGTACTTGACTCAGCAAAACAATATGCGGCAAAAATTAAATTTATAAATAGTGGGCATTACTTCAAGCCATTTACAGCACACAGCTATAACAATCTTGTCTAAATTAAAATTCATAAGTAGTATACATTTTTTTCACATTTAAAATATATTAAAATTTAATATTGATGCTTACCAAACCTTGCATCAAAGCCACACATATTGTAATTGAATTTTTTTTGTTTTTGTTTCATTTGCCATCATCTTGCCAAGAACATGCTTACATTTTTTTATTATGTTTGAGTAGAATAGTACAACTTTCCTCAAAATAGTACTTTGTTGCTGCTTAAACTCAGCAAACCTGTAATTTCACCACCCAGCAACACTGTCCTGATCGGTGCTTGCTGTAAATGAACATATCTTGTCTTGTCTTGTCTTGGAAATCATTGAAAAAGTTATTGATGCTAGTCCAGTGAGAACAAAACGGATTCTTAAAACTGTACCAACACCAAGCGAGGAAAACCAGTACACAAATGAGAACGCATTAGCATTATTTTTGGATTTGAAATTAACAAAGCACCAATATACTGAGCTCAGACTGCGTGCGATTGAAAAAGGTTCAAATCTGTATCCATCATATCATCTCATAACTGCTGCTAAAAAGGAAACGAAATAATGCAGGCCCTTCAAATTTGAATTCCAAAAGAAAACCCAGGATACCCTTAAGAAAGAAGTAAGCGTTATCAGAGCCCAAATTGCACAGCTTCATCCATTACAAATAGAAATTAACGGCCAGGCTTTGACTGAAACAAAGGGTTCATCCAGCTGCATCATATGCAAAATCACATCAAGCCAATTAAAGTAAGTCACAGACAAATCAATAGATAATACTGATGCATATGAATTCGGATTATCACGACTACATGCAAGAATACGATTTATGAAACACATACTGAAAATCAGTTACAATATGGAATTCGCACCTACAGGATCAAGAAGAAACAATGACACCAACAAGGAGTTACGAAATTTAAAAAATAAAACTTGTCCAAGATGAATATCGAAAATATGGATTAGTTATAGATCAGCCAAAACAAGGTTCAGGCAATACAGATGATGAAAACACAGCAAAAAGATTCTTCTCAGATCCGGAAAGAGCATCTGAAATAACAGGAGTTGATTTAAACCTTATTTCCAGGTTTAAAATAATTATCAAAGTACTTGCATGCTATGAACGAATTGACGCGAAAAAATTAGGTGATTACGCTAAGGAAACTGCAAAAATATATACAGCGAAATACCCATGGAGAAATATGTCTGCAATAGTTCACAAAATCCTTTATCATGAAGAAGATGATCATTAAATATAAGTTAGTACCACTTGGAGATCTATCGGAGGAAGCTCAGGAAAAAAGGAATAAGGATTACGGATTTTATAGGGAATACAAGACCAGAAAAATGCCACGCAATTGCACAAATGAAGATCTATTTAATATATTATTGGCAATGTCAGAACCGCTCATCTCTAGCATGTGACATCAATGAAAAGTGGAACACTTGAACTTAGATAAAGAAGCGAAAGAGCGGACGAAGATAGGACGAAAATAATTCAGAACTTAGTGCGGAATATTTACAAGCAACATTCCAACCAAATTAATAATAATTAATATATGATTTTTCTTGTTTTAGTAAGGTATATATAATATTAGAAAAAAAAAAATTAAAAAAAACAAAATGTCCCAATGTAAAAAATCATAATAATAAAATGTTTTATTTGTCAACATATGACTCGTTTTAATAAATAGAGAAGATTAAAAAATAAGAGAAGCATAATTTAATACTAAGAGTCAGGCCCGTAGACAAGGGGGAAGATTATAGGTGTTCAACACCCCCCTCCCCCCCTTAGGGTCCAGAAAGTATAAAGTGTTAACACAAATGAGTTTTTTTTTTTAATTCTTTTTAATTATTGAATTTTAATTATTGAAAAATTTTTTTGGGCAAGTGAAAGATTAATTTTGCTTATAAGAGTCATAATCATTATATTGGAATTCATCTCCAAGGAGGTGGTATATTAAAAATCAATTTCAATGCTCAAAAAGTCCCTGATATCCAGTAAAATATATATATGAAAGTTATACCCAGAACGAATATAATTTTGTAAATTGAAGAAAATTAGCTTGACATTTTTTATACCATATCTACCCAGCAAACCATAGTTGACGACTATGTTGAAATTCCGACTAATTCGTCACTATTTTGAGCTGTCTTAAAGAAATCATTACAATTTCGCTTCACAATGTTTTCACAACATTTCACAATCTTTCCGATGTCGGAATCCGATTTTGTTACGAAATCGTAAAGAATATCATATGAAGCGGTTGACACGACTTCGTAACGAGTCTTAACGAAAATGTTACGAAAAAGTTACGATTTCGTTCAGCCAGTTCGAAAGAAAGGAAAGTTTACTCTGTTTGCATTTCAATATGTTTTACAAACAGTCGCATAACGAAACTCTTAATAAAATCGTATAAAAAGTGAAACTGTTGCGATATTTGCGTAACGAAATTGTAACGATTTCTTTAAGACAGCTCGAAATAGTTATGAGTTCGTCGGAATTTCGACAAAGTCGTCAACTATGGTTTGCTGGGTAAGCTTATTAGACCCAAAACTTTTGAAAAAGCATTCATTTGAGTGGGTTTTTTTTTCATTTTTCAAAGTGTAAAAAATATATGAACCACGAAATGTAACACATTATGGGGTATTCCACTTAAAGCGAATGACTAAAAATTTTGACATCTAAAATTTCCAACTTGCCACAAAAATGTAGCCCTGTGCGAAGCCTTTTCCAAATAACAGGTTTCGGAAAATCACCTTAAATCTAAATATGAAAAATATTTTCAAATTTTATAGTGATTTGATGTTTTTTTAACCATGTTACCAAATTTTCATAAAAAAAAATTAACAATTGCAGTTTTTTAAGCTTCAGCATTTTAAAAATGTTTATTTTTATCATATTAAAAAAAAATTAAAAAACAATTTAGAAGTTCAAAAAATTTTGTTTTTAGTGTTTTTAATATGCAAATAATTTAAATATAAATCCACAACCGGTTAAATTCTTAAATATTAAAAAAAAAGTTACTATTTCTTTTTATAAAAATTTATCTAGCAGAGAAATTATTTTAATATTAACATGAACTTATTTTCATGTAATATCTTATATAATAAATTGGGTATAAGATACTGGTGCTGTGCAAAAACCAGTATCCGAATTACGTTTTTTGAAAAATAGTCTGAAATTTAAATGAGACTTTATCGGAGTCGATTCCTCTAATCAAAAAATTTTAATAAAAAAAATATATATTGTAATTGTTATTGGAATTGAATCATGAGAAAATGAAACTGTTAAATTTTTAAAGATCTTCAAATATTGTCTTTTGAATTTATTTAAATTGTCGAAATCATTTTCGAGAACAGTAACATTTTAGCCCTTAACGATAAATTGAACCAGGGTTCACACAGGTTCAAGTAGTTGTACACAAGCTGGGGATCAACAAAAGCGTAAGATAGCCAAAAAGAAGCCGAATCTAAATACTAAAATTTTTCTTTCTCCCGTTTATATGGAATGTCCATAAAAGTTGTGAATACAGCTTCTCCAGCTGAACTTATTAAAAAATGTTTGCATTTTTCATAGCTGATTTTAATTTTGATTTTAATAAACTGCAAGGAATCTAGCCTATTTTTACCGTTCACATTAATATTGTTGAATTAGTAAAATTTTGCTACAGATATTTTTACTGTTTGTGCTAATTTTCGGAATAATACTTTTAAAAGAAATTAAAAATTCTCAATTTGGACCGTTCTTCAACAAACGATAGGCAAAAATCAAAACACTCACTTAGTACTCAAAATTGATTTGTAAAAAAAAAAATAAACTCTTCTCATCTATCTTATGGTCATTTAAAAACAGGCATATTCACAGTCTTAAAAGAAACATATTTGCTTAAAAATGTTCATATCCTTTCTTTCAGTTATTACTGGTATCTACTTATAGATTTTTTTATTAAAATCCCCCCCTAAGGTAAATCCTGGCTATGGACCTGCTAAGAGTTCAAAATATCAAAAGTTCAACTTTGACCTTGAATTTCTCAATAAGTACTTAATCGATTTTAACAAAATTGTAAACACAAATTCAAGGAATTATCTGGCAGTTAAAGAATTACTCCTTAATTACTTTTTTAACACTCTCACACTACTTTTAATGATGCTTTTTGACATTTTTTTTTTTTTTAATTGATCAAGAAAGTTCCACAAAAATTGGCGCTAGAGGGTTAACATATTTTACAAAAATGTTTCTCATAAAATTTAACATATTTTACAAAAATGTTTCTCATAAAATTTTGTAAAACTTCGAGTTTTTCTCATAAAATTTCACTGTAGTTCTGTAAACACAATTTCTATGCCATATATTTAGAAATTTTTTTACTCTTTTTCGAGGCACCCATTTTTTGTCGATAGAAGACATAAAAGAGAATTCGTGGTGAGAACTGAAGTCGATTTTTAGAAATGAGTTAAAAAAATGTTTTGATAATTTGATTATTCGTTAGCATAAGTTTATAATTTCGAGAGAGGACTACTTTGAAAGTGATACAATAAATTTGAATATAAATAATACAATTATAATTATATTATAATTATTTGCCAATTCCTGGTAAGTTTTTTATAAAATCTAGCAACTTCGTTTAAAATAAGTAAATTTAGTCGTAATTTTAATGTTTACTTCAATTAGTTTGCGAGACATGCCAAAATTCAATATTTTGTCATTTGAATTATTTAAGTTACGAGTTTTGAGTCATATTTATTTTTATTACTCATGAGTTTTTATTTATTTTCAAACTTACTTAATCTTAAAGCTTAGCTATGAAATCTATTCTTTGCTAAAAAATAACTCTCAATATCATTATTAAAATGATTCATTTCTGTTTGAATGATTTTTATACCACTATTTATATAATTATTAACTTGTAATTTCTTGAGCTGTCTTTTAATGAGTCATTTTGAGAATGGTTTTAATACCACTAAATTTATTTATAATTTCTTGAGCTATCTTTTAATGAGTCATTTTGAGATTTTGAAAATTATATACGCATTTGCTTTAACTAGTGCTTTTTAACCAGTGGCGTAGATATGGGGTAGATCCGCGGGTCCGGACTATACCATGCTTGCTTACTTATTCTACTTTTCTATAACTATATCATTATTCTTCAAATCATATATGGTATTAGAACTTTACAAGCTATTTTCGTTTTCATTCAAAAAAAATTTTAAAATTTAAGTGCGCGCAATATTAAAAAGTTATCGGGAAAAAAATGAGCAAGTTTTTTTTTATGCTATTACCGATCTAATTAACAATTTGACTTCCAACCGGTTTTATTTCCCTGAGGCTTGCACCTCGATAAAACTTCCAAAAAACTTTTGAATACCGCTTCGACATTTACTCCCACGCAAGGTAGATTAATATAGGTTAAGTCACTTGAGAGAAGATCAGTCGAACTGTCAGAATGGATGACAGGAAATCAAGAAAAAAACCTGGATCTGTACAATTTTTAACTAACAGCTGCTTTGTGCGTTCGAACAAAGGCGAAAAAGACTGCTTTTCTCTGAAGTGAATTAATCTACATTAATCAACCTTGCTCCCACGATTAAAATTCGACTTTGCTTGTGAAAACAAGTCTCAAATTTTTGTGAGCGAGCTTGTGTTGCTTGCCTCGCAACCATACTTCGAAACAAGCTCCCGAAAGCATCTGAAAGAGGAGCCTCGTTAAACTTGTGAGCGGATATATTATACTCCCTAGATAATACTTCAACAGCACATGTGAAGACAAGTTTCACATTATTGTCATAAAAATTATCTCAACAGATTTTCTTTTTTTATATATTTTTACATGTCTCCACACCAGTTAAAGTTCAACAGATTCTCTTAAATTTTTTTTATTTGCATTTCTTCACACCAATTACTGAAAAAAAAAAACACGCTGTCAAATTTCTTTTACGCACACTATATACGGCTTTGGCGACATAAACCAAAATTCCCCAATTAACTAAATTACTAAAACAATTACACCAAGAGAACGAGTGAGAACGCTATAAAGAGAATGGAGTCATACACACAAAAATATACACACTTAGAGACAATAAAGTGGACCAGTGGCGTAGATAGGATTTGGCAAAAAAGGGAATAACATTAAAAACATATATATAAAACTAGTTTGATTACAATAGTTAGATTACATTTTAATCAGTAGTCCACAACTAGCAAACAATAAAAATTTAGTGTAAGTTGCGCTTTATATGCACAATACACGTATTAGTTATTTGAAATATTTAAGAAAAGGCAAATTTACAGTCACTCACAAAAGTATACGGAATTTGATCTTTTTTTAAAAAACTCAAAAATTAAGAAGAAATTTAATAGTCAACGAAATAAAAATATCATAAACTTTTTCTTATAATAACAAGAACAAAATAAAGGGTGGTTAAATTTTAAAGGCCGATGTTGAATGTGAACCACACCTAAATGTCAAGTTTTTTTCTACATTTTATTTGACATTTCTCAATTCCAGACTAACTCAATCTAAGCCATGAAAAGATACACAATCGAGGAACGCGTTAAAGTTATTCAGGCTTATTATGAATATGGGCGTTCAAATCAAAATGCATATCGTGTGATTTTTTCGGTCAATTTAATCGTCCAAGTGTGCGTACAATCGGAAAAATCGTGCAAAAATTTGATCAACACGGGTCTGTAGGAGATGTGAAAACACCATTGCATGCTCGTACAGCTCGTACTGCAGAAAATTTTGCTGCTGTTCGTGATAGTGTGGCTGAAGAGCCGTCCACCTCAACTCGTCGTCGTGCCCAACAATTGCACCTCTCGCGCTTGTCGTTGATGAATATTATGCATAAAGACTTGCATTAACACGCTTACAAGATGCAATTGACTCAAGAACTAAATTGCTTCTTGATCATTTCAAGCGTCGTCAATGGTCAGAATGGTGGCAAGAAATGGCAACAGTGGATGATCAATTTTCGAAGATGTCAATTGGCCGCCAAGATCATGTGATTTGACACCGTTGGACTTCTTTCTTTGGGGTTATTTGAAAGAAAAGGTGTACGTCGATAAACCACCAACAATTCAAGAGCTAAAGGATGAGATAGTGAGATGTGATAGTGTGGCTGAAGAGCCGTCCACCTCAACTCGTCGTCGTGCCCAACAATTGCACCTCTCGCGCTTGTCGTTGATGAATATTATGCATAAAGACTTGCATTAACACGCTTACAAGATGCAATTGACTCAAGAACTAAATTGCTTCTTGATCATTTCAAGCGTCGTCAATGGTCAGAATGGTGGCAAGAAATGGCAACAGTGGATGATCAATTTTCGAAGATGTCAATTGGCCGCCAAGATCATGTGATTTGACACCGTTGGACTTCTTTCTTTGGGGTTATTTGAAAAAAAAGGTGTACGTCGATAAACCAGCAACAATTCAAGAGCTAAAGGATGAGATAATTCGGCACATTAACGGAATAGAACCTCACTTATGCCTCAGCGTCATCGAAAATTTGGACCATCGGAGGAAGGTGTGCCGCCGAGGTCGCGGCGGCCATTTGGCCGATATTTTGTTCCATACAAAATTGAACCATACCAATATTATCATAATAAAAAGAAATGAAAAGAAATGAAAAATTTGTGTTTTATTCAAAATCAACATCGGCACTTAAAATTTAACCACCCTTTATAATACAAAAAAAAATAGTACGAATTTCATCTCATATAAGCATTCGGAATTACTAGTTTTTGAATCATAACGGTAAATATGGTATCGCTTTATTGAAATTTTCGTACATCGTCAAGAACAATGTTTATTGTACAGCAATAACAAGCATTTGTGCAGCATTAATAGAAAGTTTTCATTCTTATTTATCAAAAATAATTATTTAATAAAGAATTATTGAATTATAGCAAAAAAAAGGATAAAACCTGAAAGAAGATTTATGCATGTGTACACACAAGCATTTCAACTATTCACAGCATTTTGAAACGGAATGCCATTCATCTTTAACAGCGAACTGATCGAACAGCTTATAATCAGAAAATTTAAACAACAGCCAAAAATATCTGCTCTTCTTAGCGTTTGTGAGTTGGCATACGAATACCTTAAATTTGTTCTATCAAAAGTGGCACTTTTTAATTCCATGGTAGAATAAAAGAAGGTAGATGAATTTCGGTTTCACACTGTTCTCTGTTACTCATTGCCAAAAATTGTCAAAATCAATACAAATCACTTTTTTGCTTACATTTTTTTCAATTAAAGCTTTCTCATCGTTTTCAGATTTTCTATGAGTTGTCAAATTCGTTTTGACAGTTACGGCAGTCTGCCTCTCCGAAATGCATCTACCTTCTCTTATTCTACCATGTTTACTTCCATTAAATTTTTGAAATTTTTCAAACTGTTTGAGAGAAACTGTTTTGTCAAAAGCAATTTTGAAACAATGTCAAAGAAGCTGAACTGCCGATCTTCTGTAAAAATAAAAATTGTAAAAATTGTACAGCAGAGTATACCAAGCTTAGTGCATTGAAATTTTTCAAATATGATACAAATCATGAAAAATGTGCCAAGTTGTTGTGCCAGATATCCAACGACGTGCGATATATTTGATAGGCAATACAAATATTTTATCTTCTGCCAACTCTCTTGAGCATCGTTTCAATGTTGGTTGCCTATGAGTTTTGCACAGGAACTACGATAGGAAGTGTTCAAGGGAGATCCACTCCCATTCTTTTCCTAGGTCCACTCGGGGAGCTCTCCAAGCCCATTTCGTTAACATTGCCTCCTCGCTGAAAAGAACATCGCATTATCAAGATAGTTCATTCTTCAGTCGCTCAGTAAAATTGTGGAACAATTCCTGCGAGCGTGTTCTCTGGCAGTATTCAGCTGTGTAGATTCAAATCAAATCTTCGCCAAACACGACTCCGTCTTTCGACCCTCTAACTTTCTATCAGCCGTCTTTCGAATCAACGAAATGCTCTCGTATTTATAGGGGGCATGCCTTAAGTGTTGGTTAAGTCTAAAACAAAAAAAATGGATTTCTTACAACCATTCGTACAAACCACATTCGTTAAATTTATTCCTACCCGTCTAATTCAATTCTTCAAATATGTCATTATTCGCTTCATACTTGAAAATTGTCATACATGTAGAAACCGTCAGGGTTTTTTCAATTACAAGTAAAGTATTTTATTTATAGTTTGTGAACCTATCCTTTTAAAAAAATCAATAAACGGATTATCAATTCGTTATCAAAATTATAGATACATGATCATAATCGATTAAAATCGATAAATTTATCAAATAATTACACAAAAATGTATTTCAATAAGCAAAAAAACATGTATCGTAGTTCTTGTAAACCTAACGCTTACATCAATGCTTTCTGTCGACACCTTTACTTCTTTTAAAATTTTGCAAAAAGTTCTTATCCAATAAAAATTTCAAAATTTCAAAACCGTCAAAATTTTTCTGCAATATATTAAAAATCAATTGGCTTAACACCTAAAGCCTGATAAACATGTTGAGAAAATAGAGCAGAAGTCGCTTGGTACTTTGCTTTCATATAGTTAATTTTTTTAGCACTTACAATAAGCGTCATTTTAAATCTATTAATAAGCTATAATAAGGGATAAATATCATTTTATGCACGTCCCCTGTACCTACGCCACTGTAGTGGACACTCCTAAGCAAAATCACTAGCGTCATAAAAATATAACTACTCATTTTATTTCCGTTGTCAACGAGCGGATGTAAAGAATTTACTCGGTCACGCAAAATATATGTAAGACAATTTTGCACAGTGAGATATAAAACAAAAAAATTCTTAAGGCAACTTAGAAGGAAGAAGCATGAAAAACAAATAAATAAAGCAATAAAATGTGTAGCTAGAAAAAAAAGGATACAGAATGGCATAAATTGAGAAATGTTTTGAATATCTTGTTATTGTACCAGTAAAGCTCAAATAAAGCAATAAAAAAAAAGAAAACCAAAAATAACAACAAAAAATTTTGTGTGACAAAAACGAAAAACATCGCAGGGAGAGCAAAAGAGAGAGAGAGAGAGAGAGAGAGCCAGGACAGATAACACTCTAAGCTAGATAAAAAAGCTGTAAATTTTTTTGATTGATGATGGTTACCCTGCAAATGGTAGCAAAAAAAAATGTTCGTGCTCGTGTTCTTGTTGTTGCTGTAAATTACACAACTTTGTTGCGACATATTATCTTTAAGCATTGAAATGGGTTAAGTTTCTGTAAAACGCACATTTGTATTGTAAACAAAAAAGTCTTCAGCAATTTGTTTCGTTTTTTTTAACATATATTGCATACTTTCAGGTGATGTAAGATAAAATAGATTTAATCTTTTTCTTGAATATTGTTATTATAATTGTTGAGTACTATTTTTTGTTAATAAATAAATAGAAAAAATTGCACATTTTGCTTATTTTTTAAAGCTATCTAAATTAATTTTTAATACAAACTTTTAATAAAACTATTTGTATTTTGAAAAGTTATAAAAAAATTAATGTAAATTTCTGTGCACCTTACTCATGATTAGGTTTATGTTTCTTTTTGGTGTAATTTTATTTCAAGTTTCTTATGTTCTAAAATTTAAAAAACTTTTTTATGTATTGCATACTTTAAGTTTCTTAAGCTGTAATTTTTTTTAATCATGCAAAACTGGGATTAATTATCTTCAAAATCATTTTTGTATAGTCTGAATTAATTTTAGCAATTATTTTGCATACCATCTGATAAACCCCTGTTTTTTAGTTATATATCTAACATGGGCGTAGCCAGTTCAAAACAAAACTTAGCCAATTCAAAACAAGCTTTGAATTTGTTAATTTAATACAAACATTTTTACTTTCGTAATGTTCAGGGGGGCAGGGGGGATACTACCCCTGCCCTACCCTTGTTAATCCACCGATATCTAATACCAAATAAATAAATCAAATTATCAAAATTATTGTATCATCATTATCATTATCATTATCATTATCATTATCATTATCATTATCATTATCATTATCATTATCATTATCATTATCATTATCATTATCATTATCATTATCATTATCATTATCATTATCATTATCATTATCATTATCATTATCATTATCATTATCATTATCATTATCATTATCATTATCATTATCATTATCATTATCATTATCATTATCATTATCATTATCATTATCATTATCATTATCATTATCATTATCATTATCATTATCATTATCATTATCATTATCATTATCATTATCATTATCATTATCATTATCATTATCATTATCATTATCATTATCATTATCATTATCATTATCATTATCATTATCATTATCATTATCATTATCATTATCATTATCATTATCATTATCATTATCATTATCATTATCATTATCATTATCATTATCATTATCATTATCATTATCATTATCATTATCATTATCATTATCATTATCATTATCATTATCATTATCACTATCATTATCATTATCATTATCATTATCATTATCATTATCATTCTCATTATCATTATCATTATCATTATCACTATCATTATCATTATCATTATCATTATCATTATCATTATCATTATCATTATCATTATCATTATCATTATCATTATCATTATCATTATCAGTATCATTATCATTATCATTATAATTATCATTATCATTATAATTATCATTATCATTAGCATTAGCATTAGCATGAGCATTAGCATTAGCATTAGAATTAGCATTAGCATTATCATTATCATTATCATTATCATTATCATTATCATTATCATTATCATTATCATTATCATTATCATTATCATTATCATTATCATTATCATTATCATTATAATTATCATTATCATTATCATTATCATTATCATTATCATCATCATTATCATTATCATTATCATTATCATTATTATTATGATAGGATTAATTATAGAATTCTCTTAATTCTTTTGTGCCTGGAATAAATTTTTCATTGCAAGTTTGTTTTTCATTTTACGATTATCACACTGCGTTGTTTGTTACAGAAAAATATATGGCATAAACGATTCTGTAGTGCCACTCAACGCAAAATTTTCCATCATCTTTTCTCCAAGCATTCTGGCTGCCCCAAAAAATTTTTGCAAATACGAACTCATTTAAAACTCAACTTACTAGAAAATTTCTAAAAGTTTTTTGCCTACATTTAGGCACTGAAGATTAAACTCACTACTTAAAAGTAAATTATGCATTCTTTTTAAAAACTTACAACACTATACAAATCTGCTAAATAAGCCTGCATAAATTATTTTTAAGGCATAGTTTAAGGATTAAAAAACTTTTGTTAAATTGTTATTAAAAACCATTTAAGTACGAAAAATAACACGAACAAACAGAGAAATGTCACGTCTAGTTAGCAAAAACTTACAGCAAAAGTTATATTCTATCTGGCAGTCAAGAGCAAACTTCGCTGATTAAATCTTATTTTAAAAAAAAGTGCTAAAAAGTAGCTTCTAACATAAAAATTTTGCCGTCGATTTTAATTTTTTTTTTTTAACTTTTCTATTAATTTAATTGCTTGCAGTGTTGTCTTCTAAAATACTGCATACCTTTAGGCATATTATTTTATGCGCCAATTGAGACGTTCACTGAAAAAATTTCATCACATTTCGTTTAAACTCAGTGCTTTTGTGTTGGCAACTCTTGCTGCGTTTTGTCTAAGCTTACATTCATACAAATTGACTCTTACCGCTCTGAGTGTCTTCCGTCATTGTTGTAGGTGTTTTTTTTTCTTCATTTTCTATTTTTTTTTTACAAAAACTTTTGCACAGTGTTGCACATGCGTGCGTTTTTTTTTTTTTGTATTAAGAGCCACAACTGCACAAATTTTCACCAAATCTCACAAAACTAGCACCAACTTGCTCAACGGAAATGTGCTGGCGGGTGCAACGTATACAAAGTAACACAAAGAGAAACGGATGTGAATGTCAGCAAGGATTTTACCGTTGAATTAATTAAAACTTTAATTCAATTTTGTTTTATGTTTCGGCTGCTTCGTCTAATTTTTTTGGTTTCTTTTATTATTATTTGTTGCTCTTGTTTGGAACTTTGTTGACAGCGTAGGGACTTAAATTGTTTTTATGTTGCTCCTAGTTGCTGTTGTTGTAACTACTATTAAATGGCACAACTTTGCTTGCATACAATTTCGGGCTACTACTGCTGCTTCTGTTGCTGCTTCAACTGCTTAATGAAAACTTGACAAAACCAACTTGTAAGTTTTCTAAGCTTCCGTTTCAAGTTCATTGACTGCTATCGAGCTACTTGTATGTGCAAAACTAAATAAAAATTTTGTTGCCATTGTTCAGTCAAGCATAGAAAAATAAAATTCAATTGAATATACTTGCGCATAAAAAACAATTTTAAAAGTTTTATGCAAGCTTGAAAAAAAATGAACGAAAATTTCAAAAAGTCCAAATAATAAAATTAGTTTGTGCACAAAACTTAAAAAAGTTGCCAAATGCACACAAAGTTTAATGTGCACACGTACAAAACTTTGATTTCAAAAATTCAGCAATAACATAACTTTAGACAAAAGTGGCAAAAGATAAAATTTTTGCTAAAACTCTAAATGGAGCATTTAGAATGCTCAAAATTGTATGTATGCGCCGGAAAAGATGCAGAGATTTTTT
Organism: Coremacera marginata; assembly: GCA_914767935.1. Lineage (NCBI taxonomy): Eukaryota > Metazoa > Arthropoda > Insecta > Diptera > Sciomyzidae > Coremacera > Coremacera marginata. The sequence continues at coordinate 152,383,848 of OU612046.1, read as the reverse complement.
TATGTGACTTTTAGTAACATTTTTAAGCTTAAATTGTGATTACTATGTTATGGTGGGGGCAGAAAAAAATGTTAAAAGCCACTTTGAGAAAAGTGTTTAAAATGCTAATTATATCAGAATGGTTTTGTATCGAAGCCCACAAAATATCGATTTTAATTTGGCTTATGGTGAAATTAAACAAGGTGATCTTGACGTTTACAAGTTTTGCTACGCTTGTCAAAAAATGTTGATGAAGAGTGGAGCACTGTAGAATAGAACAAGTGAATGGTGACAAATATCGTGAAAATTTTTTGAGAGAACTAAAAAAATCGCGCACAACTTATTTAATTTCACCTTGATTTCGCTCAACAACCTATTGATTTTGTCGTCACTACCAGCAGGAATAATGCATGAAACACATTGTCGACGACAACGACGTTACGTCGTCTGTCAAATTTTCTTAAATGTATTTCTTATGGAGGTGAGTTTGGTGAATATGTCTTGACGACATTATTGCGCTTGTTGATGTCGTTCGTATAGAATTATTTCTATTTTGACAGGCGACAAATATTACTCTTTTCTCATTGCTTTGAGAGCATGTCCAAAGATTTGTTTATTTAATAATTTGGCTTTGAGTGTGGGGAAGCTTTTTGTTGCATCGCTCTCAAAATAATCAAACAGCCATCGATATGACTACATTTCTCTCTTTTGTCGTGGCGTAAAGCCGTTGCCGACATCAATGTGGTACTTGTATAAATACCCTGTAGGAAAATCAACTAATTTAAAAGTAGTTGATAAAGTAGTTTTTTGTCAACCACAACTAGTTGAAATTCTGACTTTTTTCCATAGAACGAACTAACATATTTTGTATGGTGATGTCCGCTAAATAAGTCAATTGACTTTCGTCTGCATATATTTTCAACTACTTGTTAAATTAGTTATATTTAAATTATTTTTTTAATTACTTTAAAATAACCAATTGAAAACTATTACTGATGGCCTAAAGTTAATAATATTTGATGAAATAGCCTTCAATTTTTGCTCAAACAAAAACGTCTACAAAACATTTACTAAAACTTTACTAAAAAGAAAAAAACCACAGGTGCGTCGTTGGACACACGAGAGAAGCGAAGCTTTTTCGCAGTAACATAGATTTGATAGCTTAAAAATTTTTTCTTTTTAATAAATTAACTTTTAAACACAAAAATTTAAAATAACAAAATAAATTACATATATACAGAAAACATATTTACTGCTTCTTTTTTTATTGTTGAATGTTAAATTTCCACGCCAATTACATATACGGGCATATAATGCCAGCGACTCTCCATTTTAACTCTCCACACATTGTTGTGAACTTGGCTGCACTGAACAAATTTTTTCCTTCAACAGCGTACTACCTAGCGCAAAAATCTGTCGAAAAATTTTCAGATTTCACTCCAAGCAAATCACAGAACAAGGAGTAAAAAGCTTCGCTTCAAAAATTACATTTGTGCAGACGATTTGATCATCATGGTAAATGAGTTTATGTTGAAATTGCTTAAATCAATAAAAATTAAATGTTTCTCTAAGATAATATCATTAAATAATACGTTTTTAATAACTTTTAATTTTCGTGGTTGAGTTTTTTTCTGGAAATGCCCATATACAAAATATTAAGATATAAGCTTTCTCTCAGTGCACTTTTTTGAGACATAAAGCCGCGTTCATAGTGAACACAAGGCTATAGATAGCAATATATTGCTCGTAGAACTAACGAATTTTTTCAAAAATAACGAAAAAGTAAAATTAAAATAAAAATGGTTATTATTATTGGAATATTTTTATGTCTCAGGTTGTGGACATGCTCCGGTTGTGGACACCCCAATGTATTTTTGACAGTTGACAGATGCGGCGAAACTGATTAATGTCAACTTAGGAATTTAAGGAAAGTCGAAGAAAATTTTGATGACCTTTCTCTCTTTGAAGATAGCGTCTTGTTGAAATTCGTTCGTGATCGTGACCGTTTGTCACTCTTGGATGAAATCGGGCCTCTTTGAGGAACTTTCCCGAAGAAACGTTCCAATCGCAGTCGCAAGCCAACGCAAAACAGTGTGCTTATTTCTCCGGAAAGCGTTGTGGTTTCGCCAGAAAGGCAGAGAAAGCGGATAAGGCAGCTGAGCGTTAAGCCAAGCGATCTTCAGTGTCCCCCCAAAAAAAGACACTCCAGAAGATGACGATGTCTTCGGAAGATGACGAAGACATTTTTTTGTCGCTCTTGCCAAAAAAATTGACTGCCGCAAATTTCATCCATTGCATTGTTTGTGATCGTCTCGTACATTTGACGTGCGCTGGCATGACAGCCAGCTATTTCACGTGCAATCATTGCAGTTCCGATTCGGATGAATAATTTTTTTTCATAGTCTACCTATTCTTTTTTTAATTTATATATTTATATACATATATATATTTCCAGAAAAAAGTCCACCATGACACGAAAAAAAAAGTTATTTAAAACATATTATTTAATGATATTATCTTAGAGAAACATTTTTGTTTTATTGATTTAAGCAAGTTAGACATAAATTCATTTATCATGCTGATCAAATCGTCTGCACTGTTTCACAAATGTAATTTTTCCTATAAGTTAATGTTTTGTAGACGTTTTGTAAACATTTTTTTTTTAGTAAAAATGGAAGGCATTGGCGAAAAATAATGAAAATTGATTGAGGCAAGGAGAGGCAGAATATATTAAATTTGTTTTTCAATTACTAAATTATATAATTACTTAATTACCTAATTACTTTATTACGCAATTAAACTACAATGGAAATTTAAGTAACGTTACGCCAGTAACGTCACGTCAGATGACTAAGCCTAATAACAAAAAAACGGAAAAAGATTTTTAAACTTGATTACTTGGAAAATAAACTTATATAATTTCAAAACGTTCTAAAAAAGGTTTTATACAAAAAGTCTTGCCCAATTCGCAGAGTTTTGAAAATTTTGTAATTCAAGTCGAAACTACTTCTGTTTTTTGTAACGTCACGCCAGAGCATAATTGTGCTTATATTTTTAAATTCTTAGGATCGAATTTGTTGTAATTCTTTTACTAAATATAGTGCTACTTCATTATGATAAAAACCTTTTTAAAAATTTGACTTTTTTATTAATTTTTTTTTATATTTTTTCATACAAATCGTACGTAACGCCAGTTTGGAAATGCCGATATGTATTTTACTTCATATTTTTAAGGTTTTAAAATAAGTTTGCTTTTAATTTTAGTTTGTTTGATGAAATTTTCCTGATCGACTGAATCTATATAGTTACTTCAGAAAAAAGTTAGCTGATGTCTCTAGCTACCCACTGGTGTGCATAATATTTACTTGAAAAATAGTTATGAGTGAAAAACGCAAGTGTGTCCACAACCGGAGACACTCCCCTACTATTTTATTGTTTTCTAATTTTTAAAAAATTTTTTAGTTCTGCGAGCAATATTTCGCTAGCTACGGACCTGGCTGTACCCTTCATTTTGTATAACGAATAAGCACACCAACGATAAGTAATACACGAGAAGCAATAGATTTTTGTATGGAATAATGTCGTGCTTCTCGTGTCTTGCTGATCGTTGATGTGCTTATTCGTGATACAAAATAAAGGTTATAGTAAAACTAGTCAATAAATTGCAATGTCTCGGTTAGTAATGTTTAGATCCCAACTCAAGCTCGTTCGGCTTGGTCAACTGAAAATATCGCAGTTTTAGCTGCGACCACAGAAATTGGGCCTACAGCCACTTTGCACCGTATTTTATTAAAAAAATCTTGGCTTACGTCATGGTCCAGAAATAATTTTACAAAATAAAAACTATCTTACTCTTTACTTTTCAAATGACAACCATGGAAAATTTTGACAGCTGACGTTTAAAGTTCTAAAAATGATTTGTTAGTGTTATTTTGGTTTAAAGTTGTGTAGCTTATAAAATGGAAGCCAGTATAGAAGTGAGAAAAAAATGTTGTTCATATGCCGCGATTAATCGACTGCCAAAAGTTTCCAGAGATACAGCTTGAAATGCTGTTTTAAAATTCCAAAAAGAAGGAACAGTGAAAAAAAAGGCCGGTGGTGGCAGGAAAGTTGGATTTAATGATCCGAATTTGGCTCGCAAGTTTACAGCCTTTTGGAAGCGCAGACACAATTTTTCAGTTCGAGATATGGCCCAAAAATTCAATACATCCAAGTCTACTCAACCGCACCGCATTAAGAAAAAACAACAAAGTACAAAAAGTATCCAATCGATGCTATTTGAAGAATCAAGTTGATAAAACGCTTGTATGACAAGCTTCTGAGTGGCTGTCAGAGATGCATCCTCATGGATGATGAGACACATGTGAAAGAAGACTTTTCGCAACTTCCGGGGAAAACTTTATATTCGCACGTACAAAAGCAGGTGTAAAAGCAATTCCAAGTATCAGAAAATGGACAAGTTCGGAAAAAAATATATGGCTTGGGAGGCAGTTTGCTCCTGTGGCTTGAAAAATAAACCGTGTATTACAACTGAGACTATAAATACTAAGATCTGCATCGAAAAGTGCCTAAGAAGCTTTTTTTTACATTGGTATAAGCAGCACGAGATTCCTACACTGTTTTGGCCTAACTTGGCATCATCCCACTAAGCCAAATCAACGACAGAATGGTATTATAAAAATAATGTTGATTTTGTTTGCCCAAAAAACTTAATCCACCAAATTGTCCAGAGCTTCGGCCAATTGAACGATATTGGGCTATAATCAAGACACGTCTTAAAAAATGTTTCAAATCTTTTCGGTACATTCAGGAGTCTGCAAATCACCAAAACCTTCAATAGAGGATCTGGACAAAAATTGATGGGAGGTATCAAGAAGAAGCTGCGGAGCAATCAGGGAAAGAGTTTACCTTACTTTCAGGTGTTATATAAAAAAAAAAAAAAACCAAATTCAGAAAAACACATCACTCGTTCCAGAATTTAGTGTGATATTAACAGAATATAAAAAATGTCTAGAACAAAACTCTGAAGATGTGGAAATAAATAGGAAAATACGTTTAACCTTTTATATAATTATCACTCATAAGAATATTATGAAACACACAAAAGTAAGCAATATTATGAAATGGTATTTTCTTTTCAAGCGTTTATTTTCTCTTAAGAACATAAAAAATATAGATTTTCCCCTAAAAGTAGGCAATATTTTTAAATTCTCTTTTCTTTTCAAGCGTTTATTTTCCTTTTTTCAGCATATTTTTTGTATCGAAAAAAAAACATTTCTGGTAACATTTGTCCTTCGTTGAGTGCCTAAAAGTATGCCCTATGCTGTTGGTAGCAATTAATAAAAATAACACGAAAACATTTACACTAGTTGCAATAAAACACTACACAGCTTGTACAACTAACTGCTACTATTGCTGCTGCTGCTCTGCTAGATTTTTTTATGTTCAGTTTTTAAAAACTTTTTGCTTCAAATTTGTTTAAAAAAAAGTTCATCATCATATAAAATGTTCACTTAATAAAACGTTTGCTATTTTTTTTTCTTCAATTTTTTTGTGTGCTCTAGGCAAAAAGGTGGCAATACTTTTTGTTATTTTATTTTGTTGTGTAGCATAAGTTTTGGTCGCCCACACAAACCAAATACATCACACACACACACACACCCCTTTCACTCTTTCTGCATGTGTTGCTGTCGGCTCTTTTTTCATTATGTACGTATGGGAATTGCTGTTGCTCATCGAAGCAGCAACAAAATGAAAAAGAAAAAAATGTTACAAACTCAATTAATTGCAGCAAAAGTTTACAGACACTTTTTACACGTGCATTTTAATTGAATGAATTTGATAGAAAAGCAAAGAATTTCATTGAATTTTTAATAATGAAATTTTGTATAAAAGAAAAAAATAAAAATATTTGAAAAAAAATATAAAAAACAAACTTACTTGCAAGTTTACTTACAAAAGTGAATCTGAAATTTTTAATAATGAATTTTTATGTATATATAAGAAAAAAATTAAAAAATATAAAAAAAAAACTTACTGCTAGTTTAATTACAAAAGTAAATCTGAAATTAATTTTTTTTTTTAATTCTTTTTTTTCAGAGCTTGGGCATTCTAGCCTCAATACCGGCCGGCCTCTTGATACTTTCGCTGTTTGGCTTGTTGCTGTATTTGTTAACGCGTTGTTGTGATCGCAAGCCACGTAAGCCAAGTGCACAACGTTGCCAGAGCTGTTCACTGGTTATCATAACGCTGATGACGTGTGCAGCTATTGGATTAGGTAAGATGGAAAAAATATATCAAAGCAAACCTAAAACTTTTGCCTAAAACTATGCAAAAGTTTAAGATTTGGTCATTAATTTAATTTTTTTAAAATATTTAATAAAAAATATTTGCTTATAAGTTCACTCTTATTCTATATAACACATCAATCAGCTTTACAGCTGTTTTCATTTTAAAGTTGACAAAAACTTTTAGCTGATGCACAAAATAACATAGCCTAAAAATTTGCAATGGTTTTCTTCCAACATAGAGGCAACAGCTGTCAATGTAACTTTAAAATAAAAAAGAAATAATTCTTCTTATAAAAACAAATTCTTAAATTACACCTTAATTAATAATAGAGCCCAAAAATATGCAATTTTTTTATGTATTAATCCCTTGGTTCTTCGTTTTTCATCTTTTTAAATCAAATCGCAAAAATATGCAATGGTTTATTTATTTATTTCCAGAAGAACTTCAAAAGTATGCAATACTTCTCTTAAGTCTGCCCTTAAATAAATAATTAAAAAATATTTTGTTGTTTTTAAGGAAAAAAACTATTCTTCCCAATTAGCACAAATAGCTCACGCTGTTGTTGCTATTGTTGTTGTTTTTGTTCTTTATGCCGCCAGCATGATGCTTTTCTGTCGACCTGCAGTAATTTCGGTCAATTGTTTCTCTTTAATTTAATTATTAGCTGAACATGCAACTCAACTTTTGATTCTGAAATGCAGCAGCAGCAGCCTCATTAATTTCATTTGAGCTGCATTTCTTTCTGTACTGCAACATATAATGCCTTAAGCTGCATTTTCTGCTCTTTGTTTTTGTTTTGTTGAATGCTATTGCTTGTTGTGCTTGTTGACCTTTTTAAGCAATTTAAATACAATTCATTCGTGCATTTTTATAGCAACTTACAAATCAGATTTTTTTCGCAGCAGAATAAATTCATATTGTTGCCTTTTAAGTACTCATTTACTTATTTTTTTTTAAAGATGCTTAAAAAGTATTTTTAAGAGCGCAAAAGCATCAAATATTTCGTTAAAGTGTAAAAAATTGGTTTCGATTCATCATATAAGATTCCAAATACAAATTTGCAAAAAGATATGTTCAAATTTTTAGTTCAAAAAAATTTCCGAAACAAGGGAGATTTTATTTTTTTCGTCAAAACTATGACAATCAATTGATACTCTTATGTATTAATAATTTAAAAGAAACCAAGAAACAATTCAAGCGAATACGTATAAGAAAAATTTTTGCAGCTTGTAATTTTCAATTTTTATAATTTCTTAAACAAATTTGTCATGAAAGATTTATTGATACACGTCAAAAATTAACATTTTCAATGGAGATAGTGTCAAATTTCCCGCTAGAAAAAAATTTCCCAAAAAAGGAAATTTCTCAAAAAAAATTCCCAAAAGGGGAAATTTACTTTTATCAAAAAGTTATGTCAATCCATATAAATATATTGTACAATATCGATCAAAGAGCAATTAAAAACGATCCAAGCAACAATTTTTATGGCTTTATAAAAGAAAGGTTTTGGAGTGGATTGCTTCGAATTTGTATAATTTATTAAAAAAATTTGTCGTGTATAAACATGAAAAATTTCTTGAAACACGTCAACAACTAACATTTCAATAAGGATAGTGTCCAATTTTCAATTCGAAACAAATTTCCCAAAAAGGGAAATTTTCAAAAAGTGGAAATTCACTTTTATCGACAAAATTACTTCAATCCATATTAAAATATTGTATAATATCAATTCACGAGCAACCAAAAAGGTTTCAAGAAACAATTTAAGCAATTTCATAAAAGAAATTGGAGTTGGTTTCTTCCAATTTTTATAGTTTATTAAACAAATTTGTCGTGTATAAACTTGGAAAATTTCTGTAAATTTTTTCAGTTCGAAAAAATTTCCCAAAAAGGAAATTTCCAAAAAGAGGAAATTTATTTTTATCGACAAATTTATGTCAATCCATATTAAAATATTGTATAATATCAATTAACGAGCAACCAAAAAGATTCCAAGTAACAATTTTAGCAATTTCATAATAGACAAATGTTTTGGAGTAGGTTCCTTCCAATTTTGAGCGTATATGCGTATATTCGCGTGAAAAATTGATTGAAACATATCAACAACTAACATACCCTAAACAATTCCCAACGGACATAGTGTTAAACTTCAAGTTCAAGTTCAAGTAACGAGTGACCACGAATCTATTTTTGCCAACCTCAAATAAACTTTTAATATCTCAAAAAATCAAAATAAAAGATACTGCAGGAAAAAATACGTGGATAAAACGCAAAAATTAATACTGTCTTATATTATTTACTAAAAAACACTGCTGATATTGTTTTCACCTTTAGACCTTGATATCATGCACCTCATTTTGTGGCTGTTATACAAAAATTATTTATCTCATGCAATTGAACCATGAAGTTATAAACTAGGAACTTATTCTGTTTGTTGCAGGTCTGCAAAACGACGCTGTAAAGCGTTAAGAATAAGCTGAGCATGTTAATTTTCAAACATAATTATATTGTTAATGAAGGTTAGGGAGCAAACTATCAATCTTTAAAAATTTAAAAAAAGGGAAATTTTTTCTCATCAATTTATGCGAAGTTTTTACAAATCTTTCGATTTAAGAAGTGACGAGAATCATATTTTCAAACAAAAATACTTAAAACAGTTTATTAAATATATACTATAATAAGTCATTTCGGGGCAAAATATGAACAAAACGAAGCGAATCACACTCAAAAAAAATCGAATTCAACAGAAAAAAAAAGCTTGAACATATTTATTTATTCCCAATATAATATTTTAGTGAAAATCAATTCGCATGGCAAGTTCAAAAAACAATTTCCCAAAAAGGAAATTTTCGGTTTCTCAAAACCTGCATGTTTTTTAGTGAAACATTTAGTCTAAGCTTCACTAATGCGTATATTTTCTATTCTAATAAATTGTTTTAACCAATGAATTTACAAAAACTTGGCTAAAAATAGCAAATTGCTTTTATAAAGAAGAAAATTAAACATAAAACTGGCTTGAACAAGTCAATTTGCGTGCAAAATATATTTAAGAAGAGAAACTTTATCAAATTGAAAGTCTCGAAAAATTTCCCAAAAAATTCCCGAAAAAGGGAAATTTTCTTTTTTCAAAAAATTTATATTTTCTGAATAAAATTACATTCAAAGGTGATAAATTTTATATTTTAAGGCTTACTATGCCAAAAAAAAAGACTCCTAAATTATGAAAAAAATTACTGCTTATGAGATCTTGAAATTTTACAAAGTGCTATTACATATTTGACCATTTATTATTGTATTTATTGTATACAATATTATTGCAAAGCATTTATATCGAATTGAACTGAAGCATACATCTTATGCAACCTTTTTGTATGAGGTGCACATATTAGCAATACTTGCAATACTTGATAAATTATGCAGCAATATGCAATTTTTTGTATAAAAATATTTTCATACATTTTTCATATTTATTACACAAATTTTTCATGTAAATTCTTCATTCACTTTTCTTGCCAGGTTTATACGGAAACGATGATTTTCATAATGGTCTGCTGCAGGCTTTTAGTTCCGGTAAACAGGTTGAAGGACTTGTGCTCAATTTAAAAAGACAGGTAAGTGCAACAACTCACAAAAAACAAATTTAATGATTTATATGCTGACAGCAATAAGCGAAACGGCAAAAACAAATAACGATTCCTGCACAGCAAGAGTGTAAATGTTGGCATACTTTTAGGCGCAGTTGCTCAATTTGTGCACCATTGAGTGAGTTGCTTTGTATTGGCAGCTGGAGTTGGCAGCAAATTATTTATATAATATATGAGTTTTATAAGTTTTAAAAAACATGGCCTCATTATTCTGGCCTTACTTAACTCATCAACGCTGCTGCGCTTACTTTCATGCTATAACTTCTTTATTTATGCATCGCTATTCAAAATGCTTCTTCTGCTCTACACAACCGCTGGCTTTATATTCACTCATCCTGTTTTCTTAACTTTACTACTTCCTACTAATACATTTTAACTTCCTTAACTGCTTGAATGGGAAAGAAAAACTACGTAATGCAGTTCATGCACATCCTCAGCTCTGCATTGACATAGATTTCCGCTGTACTCGGCTGCGTCCATACACACCTCAAGATGATGACGTTCTTTCTATGGATCTGCCTACTTTGACTATTTTTTTCATTTTAACAACTCTTTTACTCTCTTTTTTAATATCGCACTAAAACATAATCTTTGTTGCTTTCTTAGGAAAACTTTGCTGGCATACATTGCAGTCACTCACTAAAAACCCTATAGGAACAAACTAACTTGTTTTTAAAAACAACTAATTATACAACTAATTTAAAATAAACCAGTATATGAACTACTTTCAATTATATTAAGGCGGCATCCACTTCAATTGTAAATAGGTTTATTTGCATTATATATGAAATAATTGAAATACTTCTTAAAAACAAGTGATTGATAAACTACTTTGAATTATATTAAGGCGGCAACTACTCTGATTTTGACATGTTTTAATTGCAAATTTTTATTATATTACAAGTTTATATATATTTTACCATGTTATTTCATCAAATATTAACTTTAGGCCATCAGTAATAGTTTTCAATTGGTTATTTTAAAGTAGTTAAAAACTAATTTAAATTTAAGTAATTTAACAAGTAGTTAAAAATATATGCAGACGAAAGTCAATTGACTTATTTAGCGGACATCACCACACAAAATATGTTAGTTCGTTCTATGGGAAAAAGTCAGAATTTCAATTAGTTGTGGTTGACAAAAAACTACTTTATCAACTACTTTTAAATTAGTTGATTTTCCTACAGGGAATAAACATAGACGCACACACACATACACACACAAAAGCACACACACACACACTTGTGCATTCCACCTATTTGGCTGCAAGCTGCTTTGCTTTTCAATTTATTTTATTTTCATATAAAGATCTTTTCTGTTTTTTTTTTTTTGTTTTTTTTTTTGTTTTTTTTGCATTAAACCCTTTTGCAGAATGCATTGAGGAAATAAAAATGCTCACTACTTCACTATTTTTAACATGTTTTCATTTATGGCAGCATCTGAAACAGCCAAACAAACGGCATAGATGCAAGTTTGTGCATATATGTGTGTGTGTTGATTGTTTGCTGCGCGTGTTTTATATGCGTGAAAGGGAATTTTTTAAAATCAATCCTGAAGGAAAGTGTAATCGTAAAAATGTCATAAAAACGAGTTTATGAACTTTTAAACTGAAATAAGTCAACATTTAGCACATGTTATGATGATGTTGATGATGATAAGTGATTATTTCCCTAGCGGGCTGTCAAAGTGGGATGCTGATTTCTTTTTTATCGAGAAATTTTAGAGAACATATAACTCAGCATTATCGTGAGGAATTTTAACTCAATATCAATATTTATAGCTTTTGATATTGTGTTGAAAAAATAAGTGCAACGATTTTTATAATTTTTTCTTAGAAAATTTGAAAAATTATAGTTTTATGTTTACAATAAATCTTCAAAACTTAGATTCTCATAAATTCTCTTCGAAAATTGTGCATTTCAAAAATTTCCCTCAAAACGAATTTTTTTTTTTTTGTTGGGAAATTCCTCATATTCATTTAATATTCAAAAAAATTATAGTTTTATTTTTACAATGAATCTGCTGAGCTAAGATTCTTCTAAATTCAGTTCGAAAACTTTACTTACTTACTTACCAGCTGTGCTGGTAGACGGAGTTAATGCTGGAACCTCAAAGGAGGTGTTGTCAACAGTGACGTGGGTGCCAACACGCTGGGACTGTTTGTTTGTTGACACCAGATCGAAAACTTTACTTTTCAAAAATTTCCCTCAAAGGGGAAGTTTTTGTTTGTTGGGAAATTTCTCATATTTATTTAATATTTTAAGGACTCTCAACAGAAAAATGTATTATTAATAAGAAAATTATTTTTTATAAGTAAAAATGTCGTCCTTTATTATTATTCTTTTTTTAGCTAGCATTTTATAAAATTACATATTTATTTATATGCATAAAACCATATTTAACTAGGTTTTTAGTAGCCAATAATTTAGTTTCTTAAACAGAGAATATGATTATTAATAATATAGGTATTGAAAATATTTAAGAAGGGAAATTTCCTTTACTCATGAAATATAATAACATTTACATGCGAAAAAATTTCTTATATGTGTATTATTTTTTTAATAAAATGCATTGTTTTGTAAAAATGTCTGTGAGATTTTATTGAATTAAAAATCAGAGGTAATTGATGGCTAAAATAGGTCCTTGGCCTTGCTTGCATGCTCGAGCCCTTTCATGAAGGACCCTTTATGGCATTCTGGCATAATTCTGAATCAATTGCTGCAATTGCCAGTTGGATTTCCTGTATATGCTCCGGAATCGTTCGGGGTTTATTGGAAAAATAATAATTTAAAAAAAGAAGTCCAACGGCATCAAATCGCATGATCTCGATGGCAAATTGATCTCACCACGGTGCGAGAAAAATCTTTCTTTCGAATTGCTGTGGCTGTGTGGAAAGTGGCACCGTCCTGTTGAAACCACTTGTCGTCAAGATGCATACCCGCAATTTCAGGTCAAAAGGAGTTGTTCAGCTTGTCGCGATATCAGGCACCATTCACAGTAACTGCAGTTACAGCTGCATTTTCGAAAAAAAATGGCCCAATGACAGCGCCAGCCCAATATCCACACTAAACAAAGCACCGTTGTTGGTGATTGGGAAGGTGCTCTTGGAGAGCTCTTGAATTCTATGTGCCCCAAATGCGGCAGTTCAGCTTGTTGACATAGCCATGATGATTTTCTTCGCAAAATCGTGATTGAGAACATTCGACGCTGTGCATGGTCAAAAAACGAAAAGGAAGATAATTTTTGGTAAATGGTTCTTTCTGTTTAAAATGTTCTGGTAAAATGTTTTGGTCTTTGGTCATTAAAATTGGCCCTTAAACACAAAACTTTTTTGAATTTAACACTGTCAAAAATTCCCTTCTTGAGAAAATTCCTTTTTTATTTTTCTTCAAGGAAAATACTTTTCTATGATTTTTATTGATTTTCTACAATTTTTCGATTTATGTTATTTAAATTTCTTTGCCAGCAAAGTTATGCTGAAAATTTTCTAAAAATGCTAAAAATATTTGCTAGAAAGTACTAATTAATTTTTTTAAGAAATTCAAGTATATTTAAATGATTTTTTGAAAAATTTCCCTTTTTGGGAAATTTTCTTTTCTTACAAAATCTAAGCTTTTATGCTTTTAAATAGCTAAAAAAATAACAAAAAATTACAAAATCAATCTGTTTTCCCCTCTCGCTTTACAACAAATAGTTTTTGTCACACAAATGTGTTCTAAATATTACTCAATATTAAAAAAAAAAACACAATTTGAGTATTTTTAAATACTATAAAGTAACTGTATGTATAAATTAAAAATTTGCCTTTTTGGGATATTTTTTTTTTCTTATCTAAATTTTAGCCCCTGTGTTGTAAATAAAGTTTTGAAGGAGCTACAGAATATCAAAATTTCCCATAATTAACTTTTTCTCATCATTCGCTTCAATTCACATTACTGCCACAAAAAACTTTTCTTAGTTTAAATCAGGCTTTATTAAATATACGTCTTTAAACATTAGAACCTGAATTTAAATCAGGAAAATAGTTTTTTAAACATTAACAGATAGATATGCGCGGTTTTTCAAAAATGTTCCTTTTTAGGGCATTTTTATTTCTGTCTAAATTTAAGGTTCTAAATTATAAAATATCTTAAAAAAAAAGACATCACAAAAAAATAAATCAATTTTTTTCTTTCTTTTGTTGAATTGCAACTTATTTTGAGTCACAAACGTCGGCTATCCTTTCTTAATATCAAGTAGAATAAAGTCTGTATTTTAAAAATTTTTTGATATAAATAAATCAATTTTTAAAAATTTCCCTTTTATGGGAAATTTTATTTTCTCATTAAATTCGAGCTACTGTACTGTAAAAACAACCTAAAGCAATCATAAAAATAAACATATCAACTTTTTCTTCTCCTTTCGCCTCACTGCAACTAGTTTTCTATCGCACAAAAGAGTCATAAACGTCCTTTCAAATAAATGGATTTCAATTAAATAAATAGAATAACCTTCTTATCATTTATTTCATCCCCTTGCACACTTCATACACAAAAACACACACATACACACTCGAACAAACATACATAACTAGCATTGCAGATATTTGGGAAAAAAATAAAGCAAAAAAAAAATCCTTAGAAAAAGTTTCTATGATTAAAGAGTAGGGAAAAAATATTACAAAAAAGGATATAAAAATTGATAATCGCTTAACAGCAGCTGGATTATAGCTGCTGCTGCTACTTCACTTTATTGATTATTGCCCATTCAAGCAGCATTTGCAGTAAAACAGTTTCAGTGCTGCTGCTCTTCTGCTCATTTATAGATGTTGTTGTTGTTATTGTTGGCAATTAGAAGCTAATTTCTTGCTGGCTGTTACCGATAATGATACGTGGAAAAACTTTCGTAGACAGATAAAAACGATAACGACATGAAGTAAACTTTTTAATTGCATTTAATTTCTGTCATGAAAGCAGGAAAAAAGAAATTAAAATCAAAACCGAAAGCAACGCTAAGGGAAAAAAGGCTTGGCAACTAAGTGAGCACAAAACGACGCAGATTTATCGTGTAAATACAAGTGAGCAAATACAAAAAAATTAAGAAACTGAAAAATGAATTGAAGCTTACAAAGTTTTACAATTTATAAGCTTCATTAGCAAAGCAGCAGCTTAAACACAAAAGCACTAAAGCTGTGCTTAAGTTTTAAAAATAAATTGCATTAATTAAATTGATGCAGTATATAAAATTTACTCACATAAGATTGAAGTTTTGCATTCACGTTCTTTAAAAGTTCTCCCGGATATTTCCAAACAAAAAACTTTCTTGGCTTTTGTGTGCTTATAGCGTAGCTTGCCATGTGCAACATGCAAATTAGTCACCACTTTACAGCGAAATCCCTGAATATGTGTTCGGTGCTCCCTCAGGTGACAAGTTGCAGCAGCATGCTTATTGCTCCGTGTAGTAAAAAAAATCTCTACAAAAATTCATGAGAAGTCAATTTTTTACCTGCTTCTTTTTTACACTTTGAGTACTTTGCAAGCGCAAAGAAAACGTTCCATTGACTGCTCAGATTTTACTGCATCCTAACTATTTTCAAATTCATGAGAAATTCTGCTTCAATGAGGAGCAGTTTATTAAAATCCAAAAAAAAAAAAAAACTGAATGTGGCAGTATGGACTTAGAAAATATTAAATTTCTCTTTGAGGCAACGTTCTTTAACAGTTTTGAATCAGAAATCAACGAGTTTGTTAGGGATGATTCGAAATTATTAGAAACGGAACGTTTTGTCTTTTTTTAAGCTTTTTTTTAATTTACTATACTATAAAATGCATCATTACTAAAAACTTCATCAAATAATCATATATTAATATATATGTCAAATTTCCATTCTAAGGAGAATCTCAAAAACACACTAAAGGTATGTTTTATTCATTCATTTTTATTAAGAAAGGATCTGACCAATTTTTATTATAGTTTCTAGTTTATTTTAACTTCAAAGATTATGTTTTTTCTATGTACCTAGATTTTATTTGAGAATTATGTTCAGTCTTAACTTGAAATATTAATATTTACAAAAAATGATCACTTCCTACTCATTTCTCATTTGTTCTTTCATAAAAATAAAAATTTCCCTTTTTTGGGAAATTTTTGAAATTCACTTGAACTTAGTTATATTTCAATTCATTAACAATTTTTTCAAGTATACGGAAATAAAAAAATTTTTTATTATTTTATGACCTCTAAATATTGCTTCATACATTTTAAAATATCATGCATTTCTTAGTTTTTGGTTATAAGATACTAGAGTTTCATGCTAATCAAAATTAACATTTTCGAGAAATTTCTAAACTGCTTTTATTTCACTCATTATTTTTATTAAGCCCACTATTGAATGATATTCAATAATATACTATTATATACCAAAAAATACTCTTTACATTAAAAAACATTTAAGGTATTACTTATTTTTTCAGGAAATACTTAAAAAAGGAAAATAAATTTTTAATTTTTTTTTTTTTTTTTTTGTGGAAATTTTCATATGTAGGCAACTTTTGAAATTCACTTGAACCGCTTCAATTTTTATCATTATTATTTTTAAAACCTATTTCAGAAGATACTCAATAAATTTACCTTTTTCTGTATTATTTTTTCTTTTAAAAATTATTTATTTAATATTTAAATACCTTACAATACTTTAAATACCGTGAGTAAAATTTTATAAACTCTCTTCAAACTGCATTCGAATGTAGAAGTTTTAACTTCAAAAACTTTTTAAATGCATGCATTCCAAAAATTTTACCTTTTTCTTACTGAATTTATGTCTATTTTGAAATATATCATATTTTAAATATCAAAACAAATTCATGAAAAAATTATTCAAAGGTAAATGCTGACATAACAGATCAGCAAGATACGATAAGTACTTCTCTAATCAATACAAAAGTGCACATACAAATCGATACAGTGCTTCTCGTGTCTTGGTTACCGTTGGAGTGCTTATTCGTGATACAAAGTGAAGGGGTTAGTCTTTTATGCTACGTTCACACTTAGAGCTAAATGCGCCTTTACGAAATGCAATATATATATTTGTTTCTTTTACTCCCACAAGGAGCTTACGGCCACGCATTCTATGTTGCTAATGTGTATTTCATTAAATGCGCGTTTAGCTCACAGTGTGAACGAAGTATAAGAAAGGCTTCAGTCTTACTCTTAATCTTGGTCTTGGTCTTGGTCTTGGTCTTGGTCTTGGTCTTGATCTTGGTCTTGGTCTTGGTCTTGGTCTTGGTCTTGGTCTTGGTCTTGGTCTTGGTCTTGGTCTTGGTCTTGGTCTTGGTCTTGGTCTTGGTCTTGGTCTTGGTCTTGGTCTTGGTCTTGGTCTTGGTCTTGGTCTTGGTCTTGGTCTTGGTCTTGGTCTTGGTCTTGGTCTTGGTCTTGGTCTTGGTCTTGGTCTTGGTCTTGGTCTTGGTCTTGGTCTTGGTCTTGGTTTTGGTCTTAATCAGAATATGACTTTTAGAAAAATTTTTAATTGAACTATGCTTAAACCGACAATACTATTCAAAAACCAGGAACGATGCCAATAAATTATATTTTTAAAGTTTCCTTCAAAAAAAATTGTCTTTCATATCAATTCTGTGAGCCTTAGCTTATGCATCTGTTTGTGGGAAGTTTGTTGGTGTAAAAGAGCTTTTAAATATATGAGAACGCTTTAAGCGTATTTATCTTTAAGCCATATATATAAATTCTGGTTTCATTTTAATATTAAAACCTTACTTAAGCTTGAAAACGTACAGCCTAAGACAAGTAAAGGTTAAGGGAAATGTTTATTGTAAAATTCTTGACGGCATTTTAAACTACGTATACGAATTTTGTATTTTTATTATTCCTAAAAATAAAAAATAATAAAAATTAGATTTGAATACTAATGGCCAAATATATAAATTATGTCTTTCACCATTTTTTTTATTTAAAATTTGGTTTTTATATGAAAAATTCTTATCTTATTGCTTGTCTTACTTATATTTCTTTGTGAAAAGGAAGTTTTCTCATCAACAAAAATGTGCCAAATTTTCTAGAAATCAGCATTAAAAATATTTGACACATTTTAAAAGTTAAATTTATCAACTTTTTGACTTGAACTGGCTTAACTTTAATTTATTTGACTTAAGTTGACTTACTATTCTAATGAAGGGAAGGAACAATATTTAATTTAATTGTTTAATTTTTCAATAAAATTTTTAAATTTACGCTTTAAGGGAATTTTTTAATTCTTATTTCTTCAGTCAAATCTTATGTTTTGATAAAATCATATATAAAAATATGCTTTTTAAAATTTCCCTAAAAATTCCCTTTAAGGGAAATTTTGAATTTTTAACTAATACAATTAGAACAATAATTTTAAGTGAATAAAAGTACGAGAAAGCTGTAGAAAAATTTTCCGCAACAGGGAAATTTTCCAAAAGTTCATTAAACTTAAAAAATAAAATTTTTCGCAAGTTTTCCGTCCTGCACTCTGGAATCATGCATGAAAATAAGTTATTTTAAAATTTTCCCTAAAAATTCCCTTTAAGGGAAATTTTTAATTTCTAACTAATTCAATAAGAACATGCATTTTAAGAAATTAAAATCTCTAGAAAAATTTTCCACAACAGGGAAATTTTCCAAAAACCCGTAAAAGCTAAAAAACTAAATTTTTCGGAAGTTTTTCGCCCTGAAGTCTTTTGATAATTATATTATTTACTTCTTCAAAATGTTGATTGCATCAATTAACCGCCTCATTTTGTATCATGAAAAAGCACACCAACGATAGGCAAGACACGAGAAGCAATACTATTTTCCATACAAAAATCTTTTGCTTCTTGTTTCTTTCTTATCCTTAATGTGCTTTTTCCTGATACGAAATGAAGGGGTTAGTTTATTAAAAGTTTTTTATTAGTCGAAACACAAATTGTGGTGCATACTTAAAGTATGCAATGTTCTTTCCTATGCAAAGCATTTCGGTCAGTCTTTAAATTCAACCAGAATGCAAAGCAAACTACGTAAAACACAACTGCTTCAAACTTGCAAAGGTCTTGAAAAATGTTTGCATATGTTTTGCGCTACATTCTTTTTGACCAGTACTGCCACTCTAAGCAAAGAAATTTCTGCTTTACCACACATTGTTGATAAATTTTACAAAAAATTACAAACATTACTAAAAAAATAGTCGGAATTTTATACTTTTTCTCTTGACACTACGTTGCATTATACCCTGGTTTGTACCACAAATGTTTTTTTTTATTTCAGAATAAGCCTAACTGTATGCAAGCAAAAGTGTAGCATACTGTAAAGCATAAATTCCTAGCGTGTGCTTTTCACAGTCGCAAGTTGGTTGACTTGCATTCGTTTTTTGTTTTTATTTTTGGTATGTTTATACACAACTGAAAATTTTTTCGTTGGTTTTTTGTGGGCTTGTCAAAGCTGGCGGTTGAGAAAACTTTCTGCATTTTTATACAAATTTAATTTGGTTTTCAAACAGAAAAGATACAAAAAGAAATCAATCTGAAATGAAAATTTCCTAAATACACAAAAGTAATACAAAATGTTGTGCAATTTTGATAAAATTTGCCTGATATTAGGAGTTGAACTAGTTTATTTAAATAAAAACTTAAACTTCCCCAACTACAGCTTACCAAGCTTCACTTCCACACTTAAAGAGTATCATTTACAGATTTCCGGCTGCTGTTTTGTGTTTTTGTTTTGTGGTTTTTTTTTTATGTTTTGTTTGCTTTCATCCATTCAGGATTAAAATCTTGTGGCTAAAACTTCAGCAGTGCCAGGCTTTTGAAACTTGTCGTTCTTTTATATCCTTATCAGCCTGATAAATACTTCCTGTCATAAAATGAAAAGGTGCACACATACAATAAAACACACATACACACACACGCTTGTAATGCCATTAATTAACATTTAGCACACAGCTACTTGTATAGACAGTGTAAGGCTCGCTTTGAGCAGTCTTACCTCCAAGTAGAGAAAAGTTATTTTATTTCAAAAATATTGCAAAAAATTTAAACTTAATAAAATAAATTTGTTTAATAAAAATTGACATTTAACTCAAACCAGCCACACTGTTTCACAAATGGCACAGTTCAGGTACAAAGAATGTTTTATATAAAAAGGCTACCCGATATTGTAAAAATTTTCTGTTAATCCTCAACTCATTTAATTAAACACCCACCCTCAAAACATTTGTTTTAAGTACTTCTCTGCCCTATTTGCCCAAATACCAAAAAGTGCTGAAGGTAGCAGGTTTCTTGCAACATATTTGTACCATATTATGGGTTAAAAAGAGTTGTCCTTGTAGCATTTTTCAACATGTACAAATGCTTGTATGTGTCTTCACACAACAACACAACATACGAGCATTAGCATATGTATGTTTGTTGATAAATAAACATCTTAATGTTGCTTGATTTTTTGGCCATTAACTTTTGAACCGTCAGAAGTAGAGTTGCTTTTGTTTGGCAACGATTTTTGTTGCTTATTATGAGAAATGCTGCACACCCTGTTGGTTTCGTTATATCTAAAAATGAGTTGGTACACCAGACATACTCACACACACACACACACACACATGTTAAATCAAAACCATTTTTAAATTTGTTAATGTACTTGATTTATGTACTGCTCACTGCAATTATGTTTGTTGTTTTAATTGTAACAACATAAATTATTTATATAAAAAAGAGCTTAACAAATAAAGTTCATGTAAATGTGGTAACATTGGTACTTTTCAAATTTTGTTTTGTGGCTTTGTTGGAGGTTATAATTTTTGCTAAATGTTCTGCTTATTTATACGACATTAATTCAACATTTAAATGAATATTAAAAGTTTCACTTTGGCTTGCATGGTTATTTTTTTTTTATTTTGTGACATGCTGATGAATTTTTAACTAGTTAATTAAAAATTCAAATGAAGCCAACTAACGAAATCTAAAAAGTTATTTAATGAAATATTTTAATTAAAGCGAATTTCTAAAATGTTTTTTTAATAAAAATTTAAATAAACGCATTCAAAATTTCGGATGAAAATTGTATTATTTTATTAAAGATAACGTCCTGTGTGTAGCAGATTTATAATTATGCTTTAGAAAAAAATTCCCACTTAACAACATTTTTCTTGACTAATCTCTTCCACGAAACAACACCTTATCTTTGAATTCTAGTCTTTAATGAAACATTTTGAATAGTTATAAAATTGAGAACTTCCACTCTCTATACCCGAAACAGTTTATTTGTTTAATTTTTCCAATCAAATTTTAAAAATTTCCCTGCAAGGGAATTTCTTAAATTCTTATTTCCAATATTCAAACTTCTGGTTTTAAAGAAATCATATATGAAATTAAGCTTTATAATAATTTCCGTAAAAATTCCCTTGAAAGGAAATTTTAAATTTCTAACAATTTCAATAAAAACAATAATTTTAAGCAATGAAAAGTATGAGAAAGTTGTAGAAAAATGTCTTTAATGGAACATTCTGAGTAGTTATAAGACGGAGCGGACTTCCACTCTCTATACTCAAAATAATATATATGTTAAATTTTTTCAATAAATTTTACAAGTTCCTCTTCAAAGCAATTTCATAAATTCTTATTTCTTCAATCAAAACGTTTGTTTTAATAAAATAATATATAAAACTCAGGTTTGTCAAAATGTTCCTAAAAATTCCCTTTGATGGAAATTTTAAATTTTTAACAATTTCAATAAAAACAATAATTTTGTATAATTAAAAGTATGAGAAAGCTGTAGAAAAATGTCTTTAACAGAACATTTCGATTAGATATAACCTGGAGAGGACTTCCACTCTCTATACTCAAAATAATAAATATATTTAATTTTTTCAATAAAATTTTAAAAGTTCCTCTTCAAGGCAATTTCTTAAATTCTTATTTCTTCGATCAAAACGTTTGTTTTAATGAAATCACATATAAAAATAAGCTATTTCAAAATTTTCCTAAAAATTCCCTTTGAAGGAAATTTAAAATTTTTAACAATTTCAATAATATCTGTATTTATTATTTGGCTGTAGAAAAATCTTCCGCAGAAGGTAAATTTTTCCAAAAACTCATAAAAATTTAAAAAACAAAATTTTTCGCAAAGCCTGTATTCTTTTAATAGTTAAATCATTTATTTCGTCAATAACATTCTATAAATTCTATATATATTTAAAAAATACTCTTTAAATTCCCTTCAAAGGAATATTTTAAATTCTCACACCTGCGATTTAAACTTTAAAAAACTTCCCTCAAAACTTGCTTTAAGAGAATATTTAAGTTTCTTACAATTTCAATAAAAACAATAATTTTAAGCAATGAAAAGTATGAGAAGCGGTAGAAAAATTTTCCGCAATTGGGATATTTTCTAAAAACTCATAAAAACTTACAAATACTTAAACAAATACAAATAATTAAATTATTTAATTTTCAACAACATTCTATAAATTCAAAATAACTTGAAAAAACTTTAAAAATTTCCCTTTAAGGTAATTTTAAAATTCTCACTTATTCGATCAAAACTTTATTTTAAATGCAAATCGTGTATGAAAATAAGCTTTTTGGAAAATTCCCCTGGAAATTCCTTTTAAGGGAAATTTTAAATGAATCACTTATACAATAAAATATATCATTTTGAGCAAAGAAAGCATAAAAAAGTCTTAGAAAACGTTTCGCTCAACAGAGAAAAAAAATATTTTACTTTTAATAACCCATTAAAAGAAATTTTAAATTTAAATTTTATGAAAAATATTGTTTTTAACAAGAAAGTGTATAAAAAAGCATTAGAAAAATGTTCGCTCTACATGATCATTTACCAAAATTCTTGAACTTAAAAAACAAAATTTGTTCCTATTAGTCTTATTTAAACTTGTTTTCGGATTCCTTAAACTTGTTCTTTAATTAGTTTTTTAGGAATTTTGCTAAATGTGACATGAAATAAAGATTTCACAATTTTGAACACAAGCAAACCACAACTTTTGTTTTAATAAAACCATTTGTAAAAAAAACAATCAATTTCAAACATCAATTTCAATAAAAACAAAAATTTCCCGTAACGGGGAAATTTTTAAGAAACTCATAATAACTTAAAAAATCCAAATTTTATGCGAGCTTACCGCACTGTCTTTTGATAGCTAAATTATTTACTTTTGTAATAGCATTCTATAAATTCAATATATATATAAAAATACTTTTCAAATTTCCCCTACAAAAGAAAATTTCAAACTCTTACTTAGTTTATCAAAACTTTATTTATATATAAAAAATTTCCCTCATATTTCCCATTTTTATAAAGATTTTTTATAAAGATTTTTTTATAAATAAAGAAAATAAAAATTTTTGATGAAAAAAGTCAGAATATATATTCCCCCAAAAGGAAGTTTTAAAAATGTTATAAAAATATATATGATACTTATAATTTTAACGGAAAAATTAGAAATTTTAATTATGATAAACATTTTTTAAAATTTCCCTTTAAGGGAATCTTATATATTCTGACTTCTTTCACTAACATTTTTATTTTTGTTATTTTTTGTATCAAAACAAGTTCTTTAAAAATTTTTCTCACAAAATTCCCTTAAAGGGAAATTTTTAATTTCTCAATAATTAAAGGAAAAATGTTATTTTCAGCAAATAAAGTATAAAAACGACCTTTCAAAAATTTCCTCAATATGAACATTTCCAAAACCGCTTCCAAACATAAAACAAAATTCTTTGCTGACATACCTAACTTTCGTATAATTCTGCCTGCTATACTATTATTTTGAATTTAAATATTAAGTGTTTACAACTATGTTAAAAAAGTGTTAATTAAAGAAAATAAAAGTTACTTTAGTAAACTCTGCAAAGATAGTATAAGTTTTAAAAACTGCACTTTTATAAATGCAATCACGCAAATACTGAAAACTACAAATTATTCCTATTCAAAAATATACCCCATTTTATTGACTCTTAAATTTACAACTTGTGTAAATAACTTGTTAACAACTGTAAATCCTAGGTGAATGCGAGTGTGTGACAGAATTACTGAACCGTTAAATAAGGTGACATACAATGTACGACGAAACCAAAAGCAACAACAACAACAATGACAGTATAAGAGCAACCTGATAAAAGGAAAAAATTTATTTGTAGCAACAAAACATTAAATGTAAGAATTTCGCTCAGACAAACCATTCTTGTGTGTCATAAACTAGCATTATTTCATGCTGAAGAAAACAAAAATTGCAAGCACTGCAATCAATAAACAATAATATCCTTATTTTGTAATATCAGCAGAGAAAAGCGAAAATATTTTAAAACATGGATGCAAAATATAAAAGCAGTCAAACGTAAAATGCTTAAAAAAATATCAACCAAATCATGTCACAACAACACCCAAAGTATTCAAATATGCATTATTAATGTTTTATTTATCCAACAAATTTGGCAGCACTAAACAAAATACGTTGCAAATGATTATGTCTGCTGCATGCCGCAAAGTTCACAGTTATTTGCACATAAGTTTACACATTTATTTGTAACAAAATTAATACAATTTGTAGCAAATTTGGCTGAACCAACCCGACCACTGTTTTGTATGCGATGTTGTTGAGTTCGTTAAAATTGTATGGATTTTTTACACAAACTGAATGCTTAATGAAACACATTGATAACGGTGTCCTGTACACTAAAACGAGTAACGACAAACATCCACACTAACGACGGACGCAGCAACAAAATAAGCACAAAATATGCGACATGTAAGCCAGTCTCAGACACACATACATTCTATATAAATATATCGTATATGGGACAGTATATTTACATTTACATTTTGCAACACTGTGTAATTCCTGACAAATTTTTGCACGTCTGTCAGTTTTAATATTTGTGCGAGTGGTGTAGTGTTTATGTGAGTGTGTGTGTGTGTTGTGTGCTATTTTCGTTTGCTATTTTTAACTTTAATCTGCTGCATAACCCAAATTTTTTGTTTTGAGTAGATTTTTTCTTGCTTGGCAGCACTCAGCATCTGTTTATATAACACAAATACAACAACAACAAAAATAACTACAGCAAGAGTAGCAGCAACACCAAGAAAAAAATGCTGTTGTAGTATTTAACCTGAAACAAGCACACTTCATCGGCTTGTGTTTGCTGTAACTCAGCAAAGTAGGCGGCCAGAGGCGTGGCGCAAGCTAAGGCAGTCCGTAGTCTTTCAGTACATAAATATCGTGCTGCATCATGAACTGACCCAAAAAAGCAAGAGATTGAGTTGAAGATTATTGACGAGCAATAAACTTAATGCTGTGCTGAAGTGATGGAGTTGGTTTCAGGCGGTGGAGAAGAAGATGAGTTCATCGGCTGCGGTGTTTGATAAACCTGGGAAAAGCAATAAAATCAATATCTCGGATGTTGCCAACAGTAGGTTTTTTTTTTAATAATTCATCACGTAATTGCAAATATTGCATTTACAAGCTGTAAATTGCGGTTGAAACTTTGGGAAAATATTAAAGGGAAATTTTCAAAGAACATCATGTAAGCTCCTGGGATAGGAAAACAGTGTGTAACAGTGTTTAGATAGTTTTCTGCATAAATTCGATTAATCAGATTTAAGCGTCTGCAACATTGGCAACATATTCCGTTGTGTAAGATTTATGTTTTGCTTATAATGAAAAAAGATTGAAAGAAGATGAAACGATTTTACTTTCTTATGTTTGTGGGTAAAAAATTCAAATGAACTGAAGAGTTCTATACGTTATCACCTTGTAAACAGCGTCAATATAAGAATCTGAAACTAACTTGTCAGCATTACAAGAACAAGGAAATAGCATCACTTTGGTTTTTAGTCGAAAGCTTTTACAATCTTAAGTTTCAATAAATTTTAGTTTTATATTTTAAGAGTTTAAAATGGAAAGCTTTGAAAAATTTGTAATAAAATCTTAGCTTAGTGAGCTCAATCCCATAGCTTAGACTAAATAAATACTCCTAATACTTCACGTATATAATTCTTTGCGTGTAATTCTGTGCAATATTTCACAATTAATGCTTAGTTTAAAAAATGTCTCTTTTCGGTAATTTTTCAATTTTTAAGAGTTTCAATTCAAAATTCAAAGTGCATCATCGTATAAATTTTTATAAAAAATTTCACTTAAAATTCACATAATGGGTTATTTTAAATTTGTCTCCATAAAAAAAATAGAACAATAAAACGCTTTTTAAAAATTTTCTTAAAATGTCCAAAAAGAGAAATTTTTAATTTATTTTTAATAAAATAAAAATAAAATAAAAAGCAATAAAAGTAGCTTTAAGGAAAATTTCCCAATAAAGGGAAATTTTAAATTTCACTCTTATTAAGAGAAAAATTTTATTTTGAGCATAAAAAGTTATGAAAGTAGCTTAAAAAAAATTTCCCTAAAAAAGGAAATTTTTAAAAACTCATCAAATATTGAAAAGTTCCTTGGCGGAGAAAACTGTTGGTTTCACATTACTTTTTAAGCTACAATAACAAATTTTGAATAACTATACCAAGTTTAAGACATAACTTTTTATCATAACTTTAAATCAACGCATGTGACTTTTCAAAAATTATATTTTTATGTTAATAAAAATGTTATGTACTCATGATTATTAAATTTTACAACTAGCCCTCACAGATTTAACACATTAAATATTTATTGGGAAATTTTTAATATCATACTTATGCAATCAAAAATTTGATTTTTAGCATAGCCTACATAAAACTAAGCTTTAAAAAGAAAATGCTCTCAAAATTTGCTCAAAGGGAAATTTTCATTTTCTCAACATTCAATAAAATATTTTATTTTGTGCATATAAACATCATAATAAGCTTACATGATGAAGCTTATATTCTTTTGTTATGTCTCTGCTGCTTCTTCAATTTCTTCAAAAGTCCTGCTGCCACAAATGTTTTCTTTACCACCCAAAAAAAAAAACCTCATCGGCTACCCAATCTATTCATAGTTCATTGAGCCTGTGACAAGTTTTTGTTTTGCCTTCGAAAAAACAATACTATTTTCTGAAAATATATAAGACGCAAACAGCAGTAGAGCAAAGCAAACCAAACGTAAAGTGCAATGTTATTCTTAATGTTCTTGCTGTGGTAATGCTGCTTGACGTCTTGACAGCAGTTTTTAAAACGATGAAAAATACAAGTTTAACAGCTGAACTCGTAAAAATAAAGGTAAACACTTTCTTCTTTGGCTGTGTTTAGTTTGCTGTCTGAAATTTGAAACATTTTTAGTAAATTGGCTTGGACAGCAAATGGCAAAAGACAGTTTAATGGAGCAAAAAACAATCGGGTTGGACTAAGTGGAGTGACGGTAGAATATTGAATAAAAAGAATATGTTTACCTAAATGTATTTGAGTGGTGAAATTGAGTGGAAAAATTGGCAAAATTTTTAAATACAACAGTTCTTACCGAAGTTATATAATAAAATAAAGCGCAGAAAACATGAACAGCATCTCTAAATAAATTTCCCTAGAGGAAATTTTTTTGATGTATTCAAAAAGTTACATTTTGAAGTTGCTTGTTAGCATTGATAAAAATATTAAGATTTTAAAAATTTCCCTTTTTTTAAACTCAACTAACAGTCAGGGGATGCTCTCTATAAATTCGAAACCATTGTGTTAATTCGGAAGACAGGTTAGGTACTTAATATTTGTGCATTGTGCATAGAGAAAATTTCCGTAGAAATGATTTTTTCGAAACACGAATTCTTAAAAACTAAAATATTTGTAAAAAAAATTATTTATTCTTTATAAAATTTGCAACACAGGCAAAATTTTATTGATTTCGAAAATTTTTCTTAAAGGAAAATTGTTTTATTTACACACACACACTCCAAAGTAATGTTTAAAGACTGTATAGTGCGTAGATAAGAAAAAAAGAAAAAAATTTTAAATTCCCTTATTGCAAAAACTCCAACAAATTCTTTCAGAATGAATTATTTTCATAAATGCTTGAGGCTTTGAAAAAATATCCTATTTAGGATATATTTTTCTTTTTATTCCACTTTTGCCATTACTTTTTTCTAAAAAGACAATTAAGACGCAAAATTAAATCAAAATTTTGCAATTGAATGCTATTGAATTGAATGAACAGGTAAAATTTTATTGATTTCAAAAATTTTCCTTAAAGGAAAATTGTTTCATTTACACACACACACTCTGCAAAGCATTGTTAAAGGTCTGTATAGTGCGCAGATAAGTTCAGAAAAAATTTCCCAAAAGAGGGAAATTTTTAAAATTCCTAAAATTTTACAAATTCCAACAAATTCATTCAAAATTAACACTTTTCATAGATGTTTAAGGCTTTTAAAAAATATCCTTATTGGGATATATTTTTCTTTTTTATTAATTTTGCACTTTTTCCATTGCTTTCTCTAACAAAAACATTTTTCAATTGAATGCTATTCATAACGCCATTATTATAACTTCAAAGCAAAAAGTGAAGTTTCCCACTTGTCTGAATAGAAAACTTCACTTGTATACATTTATTTTTCAATTATCACCACGGTTTGGGTGGATCCCTGTGGCTTTAAAAAGAACTCCCTCAAACATAAAATATTGCAAATTATTAAAAACATTTCAATAAATTTGTCGCCCACTCTCGACTTTGATTTTTAATTACGGTAATGCCAATAAACCGCAGAGTTGTTCAGTGCTACAATTTTGCTTGCCTTTGATTTATGTTTTTGAGTTTTTTTCTTAAATACTTTTCTAGTCTACTTTCAATTCGAACGTCAAATACACTGACTGACAAGTTTGCCGCTGTGCTGTAATCACATTTTCTACTACTTTGTGCATCACTGTGGCAACACAAGCATTTCTAATGGGTGAATTGCGAAAATTTTATGTGCTTATTTTTGTTTTTCCTTCGGCTGTTTTTTTCTATCAACTTGCTTAAGAGTTCTGACTAGTGGCTTTGAACCGAGTTCATTGAGCTTTTATCGGTTGTGAACATGAGCTTTCATTTTTCTGCCTTAATTCAGTGGACAGGATAAATAATGATTGGATGCAGTAAAATATTGATTGGAATTTATTTGAACTACAACTCAGTATACTTGCAAAGCAGAACTTTGCTGTAAGAAAAAAAAAATTATTAATGATCAGCAAAAATATCCCACTTTAGGAAATTAATTTAAATCTGCTGAAAAGTCAGGTTCAAAGCACAGATAAGGATTCAAGTATCAAATTTAATTTCAAATGCAACTTTAAAGACATGAATTTGCCTATCATTCGAATGCCAAATATATTCCCTTAGAATGAGAATTTCTGTAATATTTAAAAAGTTTTTTGGCAGTGAAAGATTTGAATACAAATAAATTGTATTAAATTATAAGACAAGCTCAAAGCAAACATCAACCGCTGCAATTTGCACAAAACTAACACAGCATTGACATACACACATACGTGTATGAAAAATACATACAAAACAATTGCAAAATGTTCAGTACTACAACCACAGCATTGCATAGATAAATAGTTGGATGGTTAAATGAATGTGCTAAAAATCCTTTAAGCTATGCAAATGATCGCATTATGCAAACGAAAACTTTTCAGTTTTGGAAAAAACCGTTAGTGGAGAATTTAAAATTCAGCAGTATTTACGTAATCAGTCAACATGCTGAACTTTCTCAACACTTTCATTAACATCATGAATATTAAGCGCAGACAAACACTATATTTTGGGATATTCTGAGTCGAACTTCTTAAGCTACTCAAGTATGGGGAGACTGAGCATTTCACTCAGTCAATTAAATTCAATCATTGGCAAAACGACCAGACTTAAAAAAGTGTCTTAAAAATAACCAAAAAAAAAATTGCAGCAGCTAAACACAAAACTATTGCATACATTTCTGATGAGAAATAAATGCACACAAAATATTTTATTTACATTTATTGTTGCAAGAAAATGAGAAATTCGAGAGTCGCAACTTTTACTAAATTTTTCTTTTACTAAAGCAGAAAGCATAGCGGAGAAAAAAAGCGAGTTTGAGGGGGAGGTGAGTGGTGTAAAGAAAGTTATAAAATTTATAACCTGCTTCGCAGCTTGTGCTCGTAGCATAAAAAATTCTGAAAAGATAAAGTTGCTACAGCTAAGCAGGACGTTACAAAAAAATAAATCAACCCAGTTGGCAAACATCTATTCAACCCCTATCTGCTGAATGCCAGAGCTTTACTTCCTTCATAAGCAAACAAAATTATAAAGAAAAACTAGTCGAAAAGCAAAGAAATCTAGTAAATTCTATGAAAATGAATGAGACGAAATGATGGCAGCACTTCGGATATACATACCGGTGGAAATGATTTTTTTATTTTATTTTTTTTTTTTTTTTGAAAAATCAAACTTTTAACTATAGTTGTTTGCAGCTTTGAAATTTTTCCCATTTTTTTTGTTTGCATAAAATGCAAACTTTTTATGTCTAGTTAAACAAAAAAAAGTCGAATACCACTGTTAGTGACGCATGCTGAGGAAAATTTCTCTTCCTCAAGCTCGTAAAGGGGATAACATTTAAGATATAGTGAATTTGTAAAAT
Organism: Coremacera marginata; assembly: GCA_914767935.1. Lineage (NCBI taxonomy): Eukaryota > Metazoa > Arthropoda > Insecta > Diptera > Sciomyzidae > Coremacera > Coremacera marginata. The sequence continues at coordinate 152,353,382 of OU612046.1, read as the reverse complement.
AACTATTTGTTCTAAAAAGAAAACGTTGAAAGCAAGTAGTGTTTGGTATGTAGGGAATTATGTAAAGATTTCAACTTTTTTACAAATATTTCTTATATTGTTTGTACAAAATTTTTCCAATTATTTTTTAATTCATTTTCTTAAAAATCAGTTTCCTATTCTATTTTAATCACAGTCCTAAATCAAATATTAATTGTTTTTTAATTGTAATCAGTTTTTTATGTGAACAAAGTTTATTTTAATTCACATTTGAGAAATTTTATGAAAATTTTTTATATATTGTATACGCAATAGTTGCTTATTGAATCTTTATTCCTGCTTGCAATATACTGTTGTACACTCACACAAAAAATTTCCCTGATTGCAAATAATGTTGATGTACATAAAATAAACTGCCCAAATATTGAAATGTGTGCTTATTGCTCAATTATATAAAATTATGCATAAATTATGCATAAAAAGCAATAAAAGTAGCTTTAAGAAAAATTTCCCAAAAAAGGGGAATTTTAAATATCACTCTTATTGGGAGAAAAATTTTATTTTGAGCATTAAAAGCTATAAAAGCAGCTTAAAAAAATTTCTCTAAAAAAGAAAATTTTTAAAAACTCATCAAATATTAAAAAGTTCCTTGGCGGATAAAAATGCCTGTTTCACATTATTTAAGCTAGGTGTAGTGCCTTATGCTAAATTATATCCGTTCTCCCAAAATGATCGTGAAAAATATTGATTGACAACAATTACACTCTACAAAACTATAATATTATTGGAAAATGTAACTCTGTTATTTGTTTATAAATAATTTTACCACTTCATCATTGGGCAGTAAAAAAAAGTCATAAAATGAAAAAAAAAATCCCAAAAAGGGAAATTTACTTAATTTGTGTTTAAATAAAAAAAATAAACCATTTTAGTTGCACTTAATAACATGAGCTAAGTTTTTGTATATTTCATCCACCATTCCCAAAACTTACAGCCTAATAATTTTTTTTTTTTTTTTTAGACTTAACCAGCACTCAGGGGATGCCCCCTATAAATGCGAAAGCATTAGTTGGAGGGTGGAAAGATTGAGTAGTGTCGGTGAAGATTTGATTTAAATTTACACAGATTGAAACTGCCGGGAAACACGATCGCAGGGAGATTGTTCCACATTTTTTTTTTTTTAGAAAAAAACCACACCATAGGCTATAAGCTAGCTAAGCTAAGCCTAATAATACAGAAACACACAAATTATTATTGATTTTTTTTACTTAACACAATTTTCGGTTAGAAGAACACTTACACATCATTATATGTATGTATATTAAGCACACTGTTTTTATCAATTTGTATTTAAAAATTGTGCAAAGCAAGCAATTTAAATAAAAATTTCCTTTTTGGGGTATATTTAAAAATAACCAAATTATCATTTCTTTCATCAATGTGAAATACCTAATACCGAAAATACCAAAAAACACAGCAGATCAAAATTTCCCTTTTGGTGGTGAATTTTCTTTCCTTTTTTTTTTTGCTTAGCTTAGCTAGCTTATAGCTTATGTTGTGGGTTTTTTCTTTAAACAGTGGAGTAAAAATAACAAAAATATTTTAATAAAAATTTCCCTTACGGGATATTTTTTAAACTTCCCACGCTGAAATTTCTTTTTATGCTCTTATTCGTGGTTTTTTATGTTTTTATGTTTCAAATTCCTCATTTCCTCTTATGATTAGTTATTATGAAATTTAAGTACTCCCCTCTCTCTCTTACTTTTTTACTTACGCTTGTTTTCCAACTTGTGAACTATTTAAGAGAAACACTAACACAATATTATGCAACAAACAGTTATATTTTTTGTAAGCTTACATTAAAAAAATATAACTGGAATTATGTCAAATACAAACTTCCCTTTTGGGATATTTTAAAATATACTGTTAGAATGTGTTATCTGCAATGGCAAGTGAAAAATAAGTTACTCAAAAATTTTGTTGTTGTCTTAACCTATCCCTCCGCTTAATTGATAAAAAAATTTATTCAATTTCTTGCACCACTTCACACACGTATCCATGATACCTACGCTCTTATACTTGTTTTACGCTCTTTTCGATGTTTAAAATCCTTTTTCCCGCTTTAGATTAGTTATACAATTTAAATACTCCCCTCACTCCCTTCTTCCCTCCCCCCCCCCTCTGTGTAAATTTAGTAAAAATTAGGTTTAATATAAATTTGCCTTTTGGGTTATTTTAAAATGTTGTCTTAATATGTTCTATCCGCAATGTGCAGGGCTAAATGGGTTATTAAAAAATTATGCGCTATTTTTTAGTCATACCTTTCGCTCAATTTATATCAAATTTTACTCAATTCTTTATTCCACTTTACAGATATGTTCATGATACCAACTATACAGTATATATTTTATATTGTAAGACTGCAACACCAATCCTTAAGAAAGTTTTTCCATTCTTTTATAGTAAGAAATGTATTAAAATAATTTTTTGAAAATTTCCCTTTGCAAAATTTTTTTTTAAGTTTATTGCATTCAGGTTTTCCTGAACTTGAAGCACAAAAAAAATACTGCTCAAACCGTTTAGCAATAATTTCCCTCAAATTTCCCTTTTGGGAAATTTTTTAAATACACCGCATTTGTGTATTTCTTAAATTTTGTGATCAAAAACAATTGCTAGAGCGTTCAGTAAAAATTTCCCTCTAATTTCCACATGTGTAATTTTTTAAATTTAATATTTTTCAAATCATTTTAGTTCAATGTTTTGCAAATTTAAGTCAACTTTTCGTTCTCGCACACATCGCTACATTGCTCCATTCATTCCTCCCTCTTTCTTTTACACTTCTCCACATCTCAATGTCTGTCTTCAAGAATACCACCAACACTTTTACAAACAAATAAATATTATGCTCACTTCAAGCGTTCTTAATAGTGCCATTAACGTTATGTAATTAAGTGCTCCCATCGTGAGCGCGTAGTGTTAGGTATGGGGGAAAGCTTTCAAGAATTGTCAACTTAAATAAAGAATGAAAACTTGACTGTGTAAGGAAAACATTTGAATTTTAATTAAAATTATGATGACTTTTATTGCACATATACTCACACCCACACGCACCACACACATACACTCGCACAAACATATGACACTTAAACGGTATTCAAGTTAATTCAAGTTATTCAAGTAACTGCAGTTTTTGTTAGCACAAATTGTGTGCAAATTTATTTAACAGATATTTTGTAAAAAAACTCTGAGAAATATAGAAATATCGGGAACTTCTAATGCAAAACAACTTTCTAGTTTTTGTACTTTATATACACAAAATTTCTATTTACAAAATATTTCGTTTACATTTTATGTGTTTTGAAAATTTGCACAAGCTTGTTAAAACTAACGCTTTGCCAATTGCATACAGACACACTCATGCCGACCTCCTCACATACACCAATCAAATGAAATGAAACGAAAACTTTGGGAAATTTTCCCGATATTCTACTGTCGCTTGAGATAACATGTTATTTGCTTGTTTTTCTGTGCCTTATACGTGCGCTTAATGTTGTTGCCTGCTTTTAGGTGCTTTTATTCGAAAGAAGCACACGCAAAAAAGCTGTACCTATAGCAAGCAAGTAAAGTGATTCTAACCCAAGCCCGGCCACTCAGATAGGCCCACTACAATACCAATTATGCAAAACAAAAGCATCGCACATGGAAATAAATTGCTATAGTAGTTGTATTCAGGCAAGGCGTGGTGCTGGCATGACACTGTGACCGTTGTGAGTTAGGGTAGTTGTTGGTGGTGGAAACTTTAATTTACGGCGGGAACTAATTATTTTGTGTGCAGAAAATGTCATTAAATTTGATATCTTTTTTGGAGTGCCGGAATAAGAAGCATACTGTGAAGGAGTCATGAGTTTAAATTTAAAGTAAAACGAGTTAGTTAGATTTTTAGGGATATGTTTGCATATTACACAACATTTCTTTGCTAAAGTTTTATAGAATGGTGCTCTAAGGTGGCAGAAAAAGTTATATTTTCTTCAAATTGAACACTGAAGCGAAATTTCTCTTGAAATCTTCAAAAGCTGCCATATAATCTGATAAGCTATGTAATTTTGACTACTTTAAGGTATATTTCCAAGTGGGAAATTTTTACCTATGCCAAGATTCTTCACAATTTATATATGTATATATTGAGCATACTTCTCTCTTTAGTAGTATTAATTAATATATTTAAGCAGCTTTTTTTTCTTCAAAAGCACGCACGCACACATTACGTAGCACTTAAGCAAACACACACACACACACATGCACCCATACACAGTTCATAAGTTGTTTATGTTGCTGTTGTTTTTGGGTTGTTTAAATTTTTCCTGCTAAACAAGTATTTTGAAGTAACATTAAAACAAAAAAAAACTACACTCTGCAAGCAACACAATTAATTTCGCTATCAAAACACTAACACTTGCTTGCTAGCACGTATATATATATATATATATATACACATTAAGCTAAGCAAATTGCAAGTTTCTAAAGCTTGCAAGCGTGAGTTTTTAAAAGTTTTTTTAAAAAAGTGTGAATGTATGTGTGTGTGCATGTTTAAATGGTTGGCAATTTGCTTGTTTAGCTGTGCAGCTGAAAGTGCAGAATTATGTTTGTGTTGAGATGCTGTTGATGTTGTTGTCGCTAAAGCTAACTGAAGTTTTATGCTTGTGTTTTGCAGAATTTTGCTTAATATTATTTAATAAGGTGCTATTTATTTTTGTGCTGCTGACGCAATTTTTTCTTATTTTTGTTTTAAAAACAATTTTCACAAAACTTTCCAAAAACCTATAATATTCATCAAAAGTGCATTCAAAAACTGCTAAGATTCAATCAAAATTTTCTTTATACAAAGAATTTACAAAACGAAAATTTTACTTGAAGCAATTTTGTTTCTAATGTTGAAATTTGTAACACGTTATTTGTTAAAAACAAAGAATCCCAATGATAAAACTTTAGTAAATATATTTTTGTGTAGCTATGACATGAAATTCCTTCTAAGTTGCACAATAAAAGTGATAAATTCATCATAATTGTAGTGCAAGAAAAAATATCCCATTAGGTAAAGTTTTCAGAAATCCTCAAAATTTAAATTCAAGCAATTTTTACGACTCTGCTGAAATTTACACCACCTTGTTAGGTTCACATAAAATTTCCCAAAAAGGGAATTTTTCATTAACTGATAGTTGAGAAAGAAAAAGGGCTTTTCTTCACTATAAAATTAAGTTCTGTGAAGTTACATTGCAAACAAAAATTTCCCAAAAGGGAAATTTTGTAGTTCTCATAAATAAGCTTCAAACTTATTTGTATAAGCTTCAAACTTCAAACGCTGGGTATTATGCGCATTTACTTTTTAATTATTTCAGTATTATAAAAAACCGCCAATAAAGGGAATTTTTCTACCAGCGGATATTTCTATAAAATTACAGTAATACATGTCACATAGAACTTTAAAATTGACAAATAAAGAAAAAAATAAATTTTGTATAGTTCGGACATGAAATTTCTTCTAAGTTTCGCAATAACAGTAATAAATTTACAATAATTATAGTGCAAGTATAAATATCCCAAAAAGAAATTTTTTCAACATCCTCAAAATTTGATTTTAAGCAATTCTGATTACTCAGCTGAAATTTACAACACGTTATTAGGTTAAACAAAAATTTCCTAATATTTGATATTATTGATAGTTAAGAAACAAAAATTTCCAAGCTCTTACAAATAAGCTTTTTCACTATTTTTAATTTTTAATTTTTTCACTATTATAAAAAAAACCGCCTAAAAGGGAATTTTTCTACCAACTGATATTTCTATAAAATAACAGCACCTACCACATGTCATATAAAACATTAAAATTGATAAATAAAAAAAAACTAGATTTTTTATAGCACGGACATGAAATTTCTTCTAAGTTTCGCAATGATAGTAATAAATTTATCATAAATATAGTGCAATTAAAAATATTCCACAAGGGAAATTTTATCCAAGTCCTTAAAATCCAGCTGAAATTAACAATACGTTACTAGGGTCAAATAAAATTTCCCAATAAGGGAATTCGTAATTAGCTAATAGTTAAGAAGCAAAAAGTGATTTTCTTCACTATAAAATTAAGTTCTTCGAAGTAACATTTCAAACAAAAATTTCACAAAAGGGATATCTTCTTTAGTTTTTATAAATAAGCTTCAAACAGTACTGGGTATTATGCGCTATAACTTTTTAGTTTTTTCAGTACTGTAAAAAAACACCAAAAAGCGGTATTTTTCTACTAACCGATATTTCATTAAAAATGACAAATACATTTTTTATAGCTATGACATGAAATTCCTTCTAAGCTTCAAAATAACAGTGATAAATTTATCGTAATTATAGTGTTAGTAAAAATCTCCCATAAGGTAAATTCTTTAAAAATCCTCAAAATTAATTTTCAAGCTATTTTAATTACTTTGCTGAAGTTTGCACCACGTTATTCGGTTCAAATAAAATTTCCCAAGAGGGAATTTTTTTATTTACTGCTAGCTTAGAAACAAAAAGTGCTTTTCTTCACTATAAATCGAAGTTCTTAGAAGTTACACTCCAAAAAAAAATTTCCCAAAAGGGAAATTTTGTAAGTTCTTACAAATAAACTTCAAACGGCGCTGGGTATTATGCGCAATTACTTTTAAATTTTTTGCAGTATTTTAAATAACCACCAAAAAGGGAAATTTTTCTACCAACTGATATTTCTATAAAATTACAGTACCACATGTCCATATAAAACATTAAAATTGTTTAATAAAAAAATGGAAATGAAATTTCTACTAAGTTTCACAATAACAGTAATTGATTCATCATGATTATAGTGCAAGTAAAAATATCCCAGAAGGGAAATTTTTCAAAATCCACAAAATTTAATTGCAAGTAATTTTGAATGCTCTGCTATAACTTTCAACACGTTATTAGGTTCAAATAAAATTTCCCAAGAAGGGAAGCTTATAATTAACTGATAGTTAAGAAACAAAAAATGTGTTTCTTTACTATAAAACAAAGGTCTTCAAAGTTACGCTCTAAACAAAAATTTCCCAAAAGGGAAATTTTTTAGGTCTTCTAAATAAACTTCAAATAGCGCTGGGTATTCGAAACTACTTTGTAATTATTTTAGTACTAACTGGTATTTCTATAAAATTACAAAAATACATGACACCTTAAGCTTGAAAATTGATAAAAAAAAACATTTTTCGTTCATTTATTACTCATTATAAGCTTTTTGCCAGTTTTACTGTACACTACAGGCACTTTATTTTTTTTTATTTTTATTGCAATTACTGCTGTGTTTTATGTTGTTTCTACTGTAGAGTTTTCATCATTTCTTTAATCAATTGTGAAACACAGTCAGCAATTCCAATAGTGCACCCAATAACAGATATGGCCAAAATTATGCCACAAATGTATCAATGTATGCCGGCATGTTTGTGCCTGTATTTGACATTAAGTGCTAGCTTGTATTATTGCTCTGTTGCAACGTTTTGTAAACGAATCAATTTGAATATGCGGCTCAACATTTAAAATTGCATTGTTATGCCATCGATTCATCAATTAAAGCAAAAATTCGGCGTATATTAAGATTTTTATTTATTCAAAATTTAGTGAATTGATTAGATAATGAGAAAAATGTTGGCAATATTAAACAAAAAACTGTGGAAGCAGCATAAAATATTGCTTATCTACATGCTGTTTAAGTATACAACTATAATTTGTTATCTATAAATGTTGTATAAATTAAATATGCTGGTTCAAAAGAATACCTATTTGAGAAATATTTTTGAAAAATAAAATCAGATCACATAAAAATAATGTTTTTTATATCAAAAACGCATACTTTTCAGGCATTTTTGTGCTTTTCAACTTGCAACAAGCTTTCAACTTTGTTAACATTTTTCTGCTTATTAAAACATAGTAAGCAATTTCTGTGTAGTTAATTAATTTAAAAAGCTTGTCATCGTTTATTTTTCATACATACATACGACCAGTATTTCACCCGTGCGTACTTGATACACCAAGGACAAGGACGAACTTGAAATTTATGACAATCTTCAGCCTGCTTGTTGCAAGTTTTATTTATTTTTTTTTTTTCCTCTTTTGTTTTCTTTACACACACAATTGAGCAAAGAGCATCTACAACATAATCTTTTTTATATAGGTTTCTTTCTCTTCTTATAAACGTAGATATGTACAATGAACATGTACATCATACGTGTATTTTCTCACCTTGTTATGGCTTACACAAAATCTACTTTTTAAAAAAAAAGAACCCACACATGCTTGCATGCTTTTACAGCTGCTTATCGTATTTTTCCTCTTCACTTGAATTTGCTTAGTTAAGTGTTACCTTTACGGCTTTTGTATTTAACTACAATTATACGTGCGAAATTTATGCATGCATACATAAACATGCAGGCTTTATGAGTAACAAAATAATTCAGCACTTATAGCTGTTCATGCCATGTGAACTAAATTTTGATTTTCCTTGTTTCACAAGGTGAAATATTGATACGGTTTAAGCCAATCAATGACATGTCATGTCTGTATTTGTTACATTTTTTGTAAAACTTTACAAATGCTTTTTGTTTTTAATGCCTTTTATCAAAGTTTCCAATTTTCAATTAAAGGACATTAACAAATAAAATTTATTTTTTAAGTGTTGACATATTCTCCGGCTTATATGACCTTTTCCAAGTGTAAAACGCAATTCCCAAAACTGGGAAATTTTTCTGGCAACGCTTAAAACATTGAAATTTGTTTTGTTCGTAATTTATAACTGTTATAAACCTGATTATTTCATATTTAACCTTAAAACCCAACATTTCGTAGAAGGTTTAGCTTTAACCGAACAAATTTTTTTCGGATTAGGTTTCTTCATTTCTAAAAAATTACAGTTTAAGCCTAACTTGAATACATAAATAATACGAACAAATTTGAACTTAGTTTTTACAAAACTAGGTCGAAATAAAAATTTTAACTCATTAACTTAAACTCATTAACTTAGCGTTTAAGTCATTTTGTAAAACATTTAGACATATTTGCAAGCGGGAAATTTCAAAAAATCTAGCTAATCCTTGCAGATTTGTTTTAAATTAGACTTTTTTTAATAAAAATTTATGTTTTCATTTTTATTATGCATTTCAGACTGAATCTATCAAACATGATCTCGAGGGCAAAATGGTGCAGCATCGGCTTGAATCACAAATCGAAAAAGTCCAGTACAACCAAACTGCGGTCACGCTGCTGCTCGAAACGTGTACTCTTGTGCGTGAGAACACCTCCCGTGCCGTTACCAGCCTGGACAACATGGTATTGTATTTCATGAAGACGAAAGGTAGCGAAAATGAAACCTCACTCATGGGTCTATTACATGTAAGTTAATCCTTGAAGCTCATTATAATTAAAACTAATCTGCAATTGTTCAAAACTTATAACCAACATTTATTTATTTTTCCTACTTCCTTTTCCTTCAATTAGCTCGGTGAACTCTATGAATCCATACGCTGGCCCGCAACACTTGGTTTCCTTACGCTGTTGCTGCTTTTGTGCACCATTCTAGTTATAGGCGTAGCACGACGTTCACGCTGTGCTCTGATTTTTTTTAGCGTTTCCGGCTTGTTTTGCATCATCATCTGTTGGCTGCTAGCGGGCATTTATTTAGCCTCCTCAGTGGCAGCTGGTGATTTTTGTATGCGTCCACACGAGTACATGTGTCGCCAAGTAGGCATGGTAAGTCGGCATTTTTTCTTTTATTTTTTATTCTGTTATGTTTTTTTGATAATAAAAAAACAAAAAAAAAACACCCTTTTAATTTAGCAGTCTATAAATATAAAGCACTGCCTTTACTTAAAATGAGGCACTTTAGTTTTATGCCGCTTCCATTGAGCTGATTCCATTGAGATAGTCCACCCACTTACACGAACAAACTGATTGTGTATATGTCTATTTCTCTCTCTCTCTCTCTCTCACTCTCTCTCTCTGGTGTATCGTTTAAAGCTTGGAGTCTGTTGTTTTTTATGCTGCTCCAACCACATCATGTGCTAGTTACTGCCAGATTAAGGCAGCTCATAAAAATGGTAACTCGCTCGAAAAAACTACTGTGCATTGAGTATCCCTGTCTAAATAACATCTAAGCATGTTGGTTACATTTTGTTGTTGGTTCTCGGCTTACAGCCATTTAATGACCATATTTCTGAGGCTGCTGTTGCTTATGTTTACTACATGAGGTTTCATAAATGAGTTCATTCTTATAAAAAATTTTGCAGTTTTTATATTTGCACAAATTTTGCTTTTGCTTTGCTAAAGGACTTAATGTTCTATGGAATATCTTGTTAAAAATAAATGGACAGAAATTTGGCAATAGACCATAAATATCGGCTTATATACAGTATTACTTCAAAACAAAAATTTCAATAAGAATATTTAATTTGATAACTAAGTGAATGAAGTCATCCTGGCATTTTTTTTTTTAATTTAAATTGGTTTTTGTTGTTATGCTGAAAGATTCATCAAAAATCCGCTGCAGGGCAAAATTTCCCAAAAAGGAAAATTTTCTAAAAACTTTAAATTAACATTTCAAACAGCTGTTTGTGTCTTTCTGAAGCTGTTTTCCATTTATTTGGCATAAAATTAAAATTTCCCAAAAAGGGAAATTTTGATATTTCATGCATAAAAGTAATTTTATTTTCATAGAATATTAATTTTCATAAAATTTCATCACTGCAAGCATTTAAATTTCCTAAATTGCCCAAAATTGCGTCAATCGAGCCAAATGCGTCAAAATTCATTCAAACTGTTGCAATCTACTGATAAATCATAACTCAAGCTAATTTGTGAACAACATTTAATCACCGCTGAGTATCCAGTGGCTAAAATAATTAAATATCACTTACAGGCACAGTGAACACATGCATATATAAAAATCAATATGTCATTGAAAAGCACCACCTATTACCATGCTTTATTGGGCTATACAAAATAAGCAACAAAAGCTTATCTCCTAATTGCACATAAAATCAAACGAAAAGCTTTTACTTTATGTGTGTATGCACACATGTATCTACAAGTTTGTAAATACATACATTTATCGCTATAGATTAGATAAAATGCCGGCTAAAATTAATTTTTCAATTAATATCCCAAACAAGAGTAGCAGTAATAACCACATCAAGCAAGCTTAAACAAAGACACAGTGCATATTTATCTATATATATGTGCTAGAAAATATTTATAAATGCTCTAAAATACCGCCAGTGCGAAACTAATAAAGCTCAAAAAAGAATGCTGACATATTATTTTTTACTACAAATATAAAGCTGTGTATCTGCATGATACATGCATGTGTATCTGTATATATTTTCTTTTTTCATGTTTTTACAATTGATGTCAAGGGAATTGGAAATAGCGCGCGCGAGCCCACACACACCACATATATCCTTTCATTTTAAATAAAAAATAAAAAAATTAATAACTAGTACAAAGGCAGGCTTGGGTACACTATTTGTTATATGTAAATGCATATTTGTTTGGCACTTTAAACAAATATGCATGCAATCATACCTAAAAGTACACACACATACACATTATATATATATATATATAAGTTTGCATGTCACTGTTCAAGTTTATATGTCTAATTATAGCTAAAGGCATTTCGTTGTCATTTTCCTGTTTCAACATTGAAATTAGAGAAATTGGAACAAATGATGGCATTTTATGAATGAACCCAGATTTATCGGCAACTGTGCGGCACTATACTACACTCACTTCTATTTTAACACACTGGCATAACAATATTTGCATGGATGTGTGAGTGTGTGTGTGTGTGAAAGTTTTTCTCTTCATATCCTGTTGGCTGGCATTGTGCTCAATTTATTTGTATAGATTCGAAAGTAGATAACGATGTTGTCATTTTAGATTTAGTTTTTAATTTTTGAATAGAGTTTTTTCCAATACAAGATTAAAAATAACTGGGTATCGCATGTCAATTCACTGTGAATTGAGCTGAAGCTTTCAATTTCAGAAGTAATTTAATTGGCTTTATGAATAAAGGTATTATAGCTTACAATTTAAGCTCTTTTATATAAATACAAAATATTTTAAAAAAATGTTGTGTACTAGCGGATGCCAGATCACTACAATACATTGATTAAAGGTAAATCGTAAGAAATTTTGCATTTAAGATAGTAATATCAAGATTAAAATTATCAAATTTATTGCAACTCATATAATGCTTTATAGTGTAATAATAGTCTAACATAACCATTGCACATATTATTTTTAGGATTAATTGCTAAGTACTTGAAATTCAAGCACAAGTTCAAATTTCCCTCAAAGGGAAATTTTTAAAATTACTTAAATTCTGTAAAAGTAGAGCTTATCTCAACGTCAAGATGTTATGAGGTTTCAAATTTTAGCTTAAAAAGAAAATCCCAAAAAAGGGAAATTTTAAAAAATCAAAAAATTTTGAAATCGAGGTGACTTTTCATTAAAATCAGTTTCCAAATAGGAAAATTCAGAATTTTTCCACAGTAATTTTTTAATTAAAAATATCGCTTTGAGCTTTGATATTCATTTTGTTTAACTTATTCTTAAGATTAAGCCTGAATTTTCTATAATGGTATATTTTGTAAGTTTCCAAATACCAGAATAGCATTTCTTAAAAAATAACTGTGTTTTTCAACTGCACAAATAGCTTTTCTTACGAATTATAGGAATTTCAAAAAATTCTCAAATAGGGAAAATTCTTTAAGTCAATTACAAGTAACATTTTTGTCAGTTTTTGATATCTTTTTATTGTTTTATTTGAATATTACTGCCAAGAAAAAATTTCCCGAAATGGCAATTTTTGGTTTTTGCATACATTAAATGAAAATTTTAAAAATTGCATACTTGTGAAATAGACTTTGCTAAAAAACATTATTTCCTAACCTTAATATTTATCATTTAATAGATTTATGTGCATTAAAATCAACATGTGCTGAAGATCTGCCATCAAAAGAACTCTTTAAAATTTTCTTACATTGAAATATAATTAGAATTGTTAAATTTATCATTTGAGCTTAATCGTAAGCTCTGTCACACAACCGCGCTGCTACTGCACCAACCCACAAATCAATTCTGCATCTTTTCTTGCCAGCGCATTAAATCTCAATTCAATTGAATTATTCCCTGATAGACAATTTGTTAGCATCAATTTTGAATGTAAGTGCCATTGAGTGTGTTTGCTCCAAAATATAGATGCCTGTAAGTGGCGGGGTGAAATTGTAGCATGTTGCATTTAGCTGGAAAGTGCAATTTTTACTATATTGCTCTACTAGTGACTGAGGCAAAATTTGGAATTGCGCGCTATAACTAGTTTAGTTTTAATACACACAGCCGAACGAAGGCTTCAAAGCTGCGACTGCTTTCCTCGTAAGAGCTCGCTTGCTCATCCTTAACGTTACGCGAATTTTTCGTATAATCGCTTGTTTTGTTTTATTTCTGTTCAACAAAAACACACACAAACTACCATACATATGCGATGTCATGATTTGCTTCTGCACATAAAAACATAGTTATATGTTACTTTAAGTGAACGCGTACGTTTGCTTATATATATTTTTCTATTGGTATTTGTTTGGAACAAATTGCATTTCTACTTTTATTTTCATTGAATGTTTTTTATGACATTTTTGTAAGCTGTTGAACCAAATTGGCTAACTCAATCGAATTGAATAAGTTTGTGTACACTTAAATTGGCTAGCATTCCCATATTTGCCAAACGTATTACAAAGTTACCCTTTTAATTCTTTAGCAAATGAATGGTGTAGAAATTAATATTGGTTCAACAGGGCGTATGAGTGGCATTTATTAATTTCAAATTTAAAGTAAACTATTTGATTTAAGAAATTTCAAATTGCTTTAAGCTGCCTACAGCAAACATTTCAGTCAAAAATCTAAAGTAAGCACATTTCAATCATTTTTGCGGCGTTTTCATTCATTCAGCGTGGCGTATGAGTGATATTTGATTATATGTGAATTAATACAGATTATAGATATTAATTCAGTTATTGTCTACAATGCATATGAGTGATATTTTATAGAGTGTTTGAGTGATGAAAAGAGTTCTGCAAATAATAACAATAACTTCAAATAAAAATTTGTTAAGTGTTTTAAATAAAGCGTTTATCTATTTTTGGTGCAATCCGATGAAAAATTCTCAGGATTTTGCTTCAGAAAAAATATCCCAAAAAATTTCCCAGAAGGAAAATTTTGTTTTTCTTTGTCTTCTAATCAAGACACATTAAACACTATACATTGAAAGCATTGAACTATTTTTACTCCATAAGGAACCATAAGGAAAATTTTTAAAGTGATTTAAATGTAGGTTTAATCTATTTTTAGTGCAACCCGATATAAAAATTCTAAGATTTTTACTTCAGAAAAAAAAGGCAAATTTTGTTTTTCTGCTACTAATCAAAGATTATTAAATGCTATTAATTTAAAGCATTAAAGCATTAATTTACTACAGGGAAATTTCTGCTTTTTGCTTGCAATTATATTCCGAATTATAAATATTGCTCTGAGCCTTAAAACTGCATTATAACATCTTAATTAACTTCCATATAATAATAAAATGTAAGTTTCTCAATTTTTAAAAGATGTTTAAAAAACACATCTATAATAATTATCATAATCATCGTGACGGCATTATATAATACAAACTTCTGATGAAGAATATCTTTGTTTATTTTTCAAATGCCAACTTAAAAAGGTATTCACATAGTTGTCATTTAACTCATACATAAACTATATCTGAATTTTTTTTTCATCAAAGTGTTAGATTATTTGAAAATTAATTATAGACAAAAATATTCCTAAAAAGGGAAATTTCTCTAAGTCTATAAAAAAACTAATTTTAAACCGCATAAAACTTAAACAACTTGTTTTAAAACAAGTTTAGTTCAATGAATCCGCATAAATTTCAAAAAGTTGCTTAGTACAAGACATGGCAGAGTTATAATTGCATCATGCATACAAGGTAGCATTTTTTTCGTAGATTATAGCGATATTGAAAATAAAGGCCACTTTCCCCCATGTTGCCCAAGCAACCACTTGAAATTCAGCAGGTTCATTAAAGTAGACTTGAGCCATGGTTTCGGTTTTTTTACCACAAATTACGAACCGAAACCATGGCTCAAGTCTACTTTAATGAACCTGCTGAATTTCAAGGGGTTGCTTGGGCAACATGGGGGAAAGTGGAAATATATTTCTATATTTTTTTATTACTTTAACAGTAATTTATAGAGATTATAAGTAATTTATAAAGATTTTGAACATGTTACTGCTACAAGTCCCTTAACCCTTTTATACCTGGCGCTAAATTGCTGAGCATTTTTTATGATTTTTAAAGAAGATGGTCTTTGTAAATATATGAAAACACATTTAATGTATAGTAGGTTTTGCTATTATCATTTAAAGCAAGAATTTTTATAGCCCGAAAGGTACAACTAAATGACCTTTTCATTGCACCAAACGACCTTAGTTTGAAATATCAAAATTGAGTATTTTTTGTTAAAATTTTTCCACTTTGCTAATTTTACAATATTCGTCTTTTTGTAATAAAATTAAGTTTAAACTTTTTACAATATTGCAGATCCCTATTTTGTTCCTCCATCAGGAAATTTTGTAAAGTGGTTAAAATAAAGCATCCATCTAATTTTGGTGCAAGCTGTCTTCAGAAAAAATTTCCCAGAAGGGAAATTTTTTTTTTTAAGCATCGAACTATTAAGAATCTCTTTGTTTATTTTTCAAAGGCCTATTTGTAAAGAAATATAGTTGCCATTTAACTCATGCATACAGTTTAAACCGATAGGTTTAATATAGGCATATATTATAGGCAAAAATTAAAAAAAAACAAAGGAAAATTCCTCCCATTTTATAAGAAAGCGTATTTTAAACTGCATTTGACTTGTTATTATGGTTTTAGTTTGAAATTTTTGGTACAAACAAAAAATTCCCAAAAAGGGAAATTTTCTTTTTGCTTAAAATATATTTTCAAATGTAAGCAAAAGCTTAAAGTTTAAGTCTTTAAGTTTATTTATATATTTTAAAAGCAGTTTATAAAGATTTTAAACATGTTACTGCTACAAATCTCTTAGCCCTTTCATAACTGACGCTAAATTACTGAGCGTTTTTCATGACTTTTGGAAAAGATGGTCTTTATAAACATTGGAAAATATATTCAATATCTAGGTTTTATTTTATCATTTCCTTTTGGAAGAATTTTTAAGGTTTATAAAAAATTTTAAGAACCCGAAAAATACAACCAAATCACACTTTATTGAACTTAATTAACTCAGTGCATTAGAAATGTTAAAATTTTGATAGTTTGTTTTTTAATATATCCATTTTTTAAATTTTTGCACTATACGTATTTTAGTGATTAAAAACACAACTAACTCATTTTAAAAGAAGGTTGAATGTGACGCAAGAATTCAGCGAAATTTCAAGAAAAGTTGAAACTAATAGCGAAACAATGTGAAAAGCAAACATAAACAATAATCAACTCAATCGATGTAAGTCAATCTGTTAAACATTCGTTAAATAGAAGTGAAGATACTGAGACTGAAATTTACCCACAAAATCGATACATCCAGGGTCTGAATGGGTTAAGCAGCTTATGCTCTGACAAATTTTTAAAAAGTTTTTTTTTTTCTTTTCCGCATACTAGCACTTCAAGCTGCTTATAAAGCACTGCGTGAATATCTGCGCATGATCTCTACTGAAGCTCATAACTTCCAATGCCGCCGTAATAATTCTTTACGCTAAACGCTTCCTTCAACTGCAGTTATTTTTCTACGTACAAACTTGTATGCGCTCATACATATATACATCCATATATATGTATATAAAACCACACATTCATATATGAACGCTTGCCAGTCAGTGGCTTGCTTTCCGCTCCAGACCGGATGTGGCGTAAAAATTGCACGTAATAAATTCTTGCGTGCCAATTTCTGCTGCGTTCCTATTATTTTTTCTTTTCTTTTTTTTAATTTCTTTTCTTTGCTTTCTTTTGAACGGTGCCTTTACCACAGCAAATAACACGAAAATGCCGAAAATCCATCCATGCTGTTATCAGACAAATTCGCGAGACTTTTTGGATGCAAGCCAATTTTAAAGTAATCAAAAATAGTTAAAAGAAAAATATTTTTCTTAATATAAAAAAAAAATGAAATAACGCCGCAACTTAGAAATGAATTTCGTTGCAAAATTTCAAATTTCAAGCAGCATCAGCTCTCTGAAGCTTGCAATTTTGAAAAGCTTTTTGTGTTAACATAATTCGAACTTTTCCCTAGTTTAACTCTTGAGGAAAACACATTTTTAAGTGCTTTTTAAAATAAAGCCAGTGAGGAAAAAAAAATAAATTCACACAAATTTTATAGACGAAAACTTTTTTAATGCATTTCAACTGCAGCTTAAGCTATCTGTTATGAGAAGTGGTTTCAGAAGTTCTTAAAAATGTTTCACTTGATTTGGCACTCCCACCTAATTATCTACTATCAACCAATTTTCTAACCAACCCAATCTTGAAAGCTTAGTTTTATTAGAGCTTAAAAATTTGTCTGCGCTTTAGTGCAGAAAATTCTTAATATCTATGAAGTTATTAAACGTTACTCATACGCGGTGGTCTTCAAGCACATAAAGTTTGCAAACTAAAACACTGCCAACAGCTCTAAAACCAACTTCCAACTCAAATATTTATCATAACGCAATGGAGCTTCAAGCTTTGTCTTCGGTGCGAAGTTTTCACAAAGCTTCATTTGATGCATAAAACGCTGCCACGCAACAATGCAGCCATTTAATTGTACAGTTTTGATTAACTTCATCAACAAGAAAACGTGCCACAGTGGATAATGATTACTGCGCTGCATTTAAGACATGCAAGAGGCTGACAAAAGAATAGCTCAATCTAACTGTCTCACTCGCTGTCAAACTTTTAGTGGCTGCTACGTGTCTGACTGGCTTTCTTTATAGCTGAAAATAAATGTTGTCTATAAAACATTTGCAGAGAATTCGCTTTTTTGGAACTCACTCAATTAAAATAAAACTAAAAAAAAAAAAATAAAAAAAATGCTATTGGTTAACAGCTCATGTTAAATATTATAATAAAAGGTTAGAATGAAAGAAGAAATTAATTTCTCTCATATAAGAATGCTTGACCATTTCCCAAACTTTGAACTAATTATGATAGTGATAAGATAAAATTTTCAAAATTTTTGAGCACATAAAATTTCGCATTATTAATAAAAAAAAGACTATTCATTTTCGTATAAAATACATCATTATCATGGGTATATCATGGGTATATCTGGAAATGTTCTTAAAAATATTTATAAATATATATAAATAATAAATACATATAAATAATGTATCAAACATTCTACAAAGATACAACCCAAAGTAAAATTTCCCAGAAAGGGATATTTTTAAATTCACATAATTTACAAAAATAAACTGCTTTCGAAGTCATTGCGTTAAATAATACATAATTTAAATCAAAAATCAAATTTCCCAAAAAGAGAATTTTTTTGTTTACTTCTAAATTACTGAAATAAAATTCAAATTGTTTTTGGTATAGCAAAGTTTTGCTTTTTTTAACTTTTTAAAAATTTTTACACTTAAAACACATAACACACACATAAAAATATCGAAATCATTTTATAATGAGAAAATAAAAAAATCAAATTTCCCCAAAGGAGGTAATTTTTTGTTCCCTTCTAAAATTACTGAAAAAAAAATCAAATTGGTTTTGGTTTTTTTTTAATCTTGACACTTGTAAAAATTTACCTCTAAGGGAAATTTTTTTATGTTCACATGTATAAAATAAAAACCTTTATCGCTTTTGATGTTATGTAGCTGTATTGTTTCATAACTGAGCGAAAGAAAAAATTTCCCAAAAAGGGAACTTTTTCAATAATATCTCAAATTATTTTCATTAAGGTTCTTAACTATTTTTTGTTTTTGTTTTTATTGTGTCTTTTTTGCTCACAAAAACTGTAATACATGTTTGCACAATTTAGTGGGAACCCAATGCTTCCCATTCTAATACCGAACACAATGTTTTTCATTTATAAAAGTTTTAAAAACACTTCAAAAGCAAGCCAGTACCAAACAAGAAAATTATGAAACGCTGTTAATAAAAAGAAAACCTCGTCAAATAAGCTTAAAACACAAACAGCTTCTTTATAAAACTAAGAGTAAGACTCTCTTGCATAACTTGACAGCTCTACTGCCTCCAAATTAAATGCATGGCGGGATGCGTAAATATATATTTATTCACAGATAACGCAGCGGGCTTTTCTTACATTTTTATGCACATATGAGCATTTTAACATGGATAGTTTTCATGGATAGACAAAATTTCCAAGAAGGGATTTTCACCAAAAAGCATTTAAGATACTCTGATAAAGTTCAGAAAGCTGTTAAAATGATTGCATAGCTCTCAAATATAGTTAAATCAATTTTTTCTGATGATGGTGATAGTTTCCTTTAAAATTTTAATAAAAACAAAAAATTTCCCAAAGAAGGAAATTTTTCAAATTATTATAAAATGCAATTAAAATAGTTGTTCAAATCCATGCTGTTGCATATTTACATAAGCTTTTCACACAGCTTAAAAAAAATACACAAACAGGAAATTTCTACCAGTTTCTTAAATTACTCTGTTAGCATTCAAAACAGCTGATAAAGTAATAGCATAGCTTAGAATAGGCATTAAATTCCCAAAAAGGGAAATTTTTTAAATTCATATTAAATAAAACTATAACCATTTCTAAGCCCATGGTGTTGCATTTCTTCATAATTGAAGATTTAAAATAAGTTCACAAACAGGAAATTTTTTATATCTTCGAATATTTTTCAAAGTACTCTAATAAGGTTCAAAACTGGTCCCAAAACTGGAAATTTTTTAAATTTAGTCTCATGATAGCTTAGCTCTTAAACAAGGCTTAAGCGAAATTTTTTTATGAAGGTAAAAGTAAGTTTAACATTATAATAAAAACAAAAATTTCCCAAAAAGGGAAATTTTTTAAATTCATATAAAATAAATTAAGCCCATGGTGTGCATTTCTTCATAATAAAAGCCTTAAAATAAGTCCACAAACAGGAAATTTCTTCTAAAATTTTTTAAAATACTCTTATAAGGTTCAAAGCAGCGAATGAAGTAGCAGCTTAGTTCTTGAATAAGCATTAAATGAAATTTTTGTAATGAAGATGATACACATTAACATTAGATGTTTAACATTAAAATAAAAATAAAAATTTCCCAAAACGAGGAATTTTTTAATTTCATATAAAATCGAATTAAAACAATTTTGAAGTTCGTAGTAATACTTATTTTCATAATTAAAGGCTAAAAAAAAATTTTCAAACAGGAAATTTCTTGCAAAATCTTTTGAACTGCTCCGATAAAATGAAAAATATCTTAAGTATCACACTATTTGGTTTTTTTAGTGCAGAACACAATTTCCCATAAAGGGAATTTTTGTTTGCAGTTAGCTACATTGAAACAAATCATTGAAGTGAAGCTTCTTATCAACTTCACATAATATTTTATAACTAATCTTGATCTATTAACATTTATAACAATTCTTTTAGCATTTTTTTAAATAACATCAAATCTCCTGCTATTGTCAAGTTTGAACTCTAAAAATCTTCATATATATTTTCTTTTCTTACAGCGAAGTCCTTATGTCTATTTCTTGAACTGCGGCACGCTACGTAATCGTTTTATTCTGCGTCTAAATGAGTCGCGTGACTTGGTGGAACGTGCGCGCGAATCAGTGTATTTAGTCCAAAAGTGCGTGTAAATTAGAAAGATCAATAAAATTGCTTAAACTAATATTTACCTTTCATAGAATGAGCCAAGAAACGTATCCGCGCATCGATGTGCATCGCACACTGGAGGCCATGGACAATGATTTGGAGGAGACAAAACGCAATTTAACTGTGCTCTCGGCAACCTTAGATAGACGCGCCATCGATAAACATTATGCAGAGGCCTTACGCGGTCTCTGTGGTGGTGGTCTGCTAGGACTTAGTCTCATGATGGTGGCTGGTCTACTTACCTCTTTCCTGCTCACTATACTTGTATATGCCGACTCACATGCGTGGATTTATCTGACAAAACGGTAGGAGACTGAAGTCTAAACTTTAACTCACTTTAACTTTAATTGCGTATGCGTAACAACAATTCAGTTACTCATACGCCTTGATTTACTTTGTCTTGATTTCGATTTTTAAATGAAATATTCTTTTCTTTGCTCTTTCTTCTAGTACCCCATTGGAGGCTGACAAATCGGAGACTGTGCCGCTGTTTCCCTCAAATGCGCCTAGCGCCAGCATCTCGCCTACGGCACCCATCACAAGCGGCACCATCAATCGTACTCTGCTGCATCATCATCAGCAGGCGCATGGCATGGGCATTGGCCCTGCCATTGGCAGTGGCAGCAGCGGCGCCGGCACATTGGGCCCGCATCGTAACGGCACAGCTGGCATGAGACAAGGGTTGGCATACAACAAACATGCTCATCATAAGAATAGTCCTAGCAGCGGTGGCGGTGCCGGTGATGGCAAAGCCTCACCATCACCACCGCCTGGTTATGATGTTGTGGTGCATGGCACAAGGCATGGCTTTGTTTGATTTTCTTTTAATTTATTTGATTTTATTTTTAATGCATTTCTTTCATCATCATTATCATCGTTTTTCTTACTTGATAACGTTGTGTATTTAATATAAAATTGATTTTATTTTCGAATTTATGGAATTTTTTTAAAATGGCGACAGAGTTAAAAATTTTAAACTTTTAGGCTGCTTATCGAGGATCTAAAGGATTGCGATAAAATATATCAATGTCAAAAGAATTCAGTGTATGCAGATAAAATATTATAAAAGCTGAAAGCTAAGGGTCGAAAAAACTTAAAAACAAAGTGCTTAAAATAAAATATAGAATATGAATAGCTTAAAAAGGTCAAGAAATAAAAAAAGATAAATAAAATAGTTAAAAAAGAGGAAAATACAAATGAAGACTAGAATATAAAGTTAGAATAAGTGATAAGATGAAAAATTTACATATTCGTGTCGTGTCAGATTTTGAAAGAACTAAAGGAGAACATTCAGGATTAAATTAATTTATTCAAGATATCAAGAAGCTAAAGTATAAAACAGAGTTGAGGTGAAAAGCAAATTATGACCGAGCAAAAACTATAGAACCAGGAAATATTTTAAAGTTATAAAGACGAGAAAAGTTATGACCAGAACAGCAAAGAAAGGAAAGAGATGGTTAGCTGCTTAAGAAAGACTGGAAGAGTTATCAACAAAAATGATAAAGAGTAGGCACTACAAGATATGTTGTGCTTAGCATAGACCCCAACCGTGTAGGCTTAATTCTACGTTGTTCCATAATACTGAAACCGAAGCAATGGGTCGGTCAGCACACCTTGAGGAGTTCAAAGGTACCAAATAAGCTCCATGTTGTGATGACACTTCGCAACCCTAGGTGGGGCTGGAAGACTACCTAAAAACTCGTCCATACTAAAAGTATGGCACCCGATTTGAGAATGCAAACCACATCGAGCTGGAATGCTCTGGCCGGCGCTATTGACAGTAAACTACAGCCACCATGAAAGACTCCTCTAAGAATGAGCTCATTTCAACTGCCCGTGGTACCAGTTTTAAAGCTCTTGGTCAAACATCGTACCGCTAAGTCCCGACTACTTCCAGTTTTAGCCCATCATAGCTCTGAGCTGGTCACCAATCAGTCAAATTGTCAAAATTGTCAAGGGACAAAAATGCATAGCAGCAACAAATTCTATTTAGAAAGAACTGGAAAGAGTTTTAAAAATGATCAGAGCGAAGCAGGACAATATTTTAGAAATTCTTAAAGAGAAAATAGGCAAGATAAGGTTAATCCGGCCGTCTCCTGGTGGAGAATCTCATAGACCATTCTGGTCCTTAGTGATCAGGACATTAGTAAAGATTTGCGTTGAGCGGTCAGTAAAAATTTGGGACAATAGGCAATAGGCACGACAAAACCCGTTATGACTTTACAATAATTTTTTACGTTCATAATTCTATCAACAAAATACAAAGGATCTTGTACATAAGAAGATATATATATGCCCAGATCATTTTGCTCTGAGATTGCTTGATTGTTCTAATTACACATGTATCCTTAAACCCTGTCTTCTGGAAAATATATTTTAAAAAGTCTTTTCAAATCTTATTCGAGGCATTTTTTCTTAAAATAATTTTGGAATTTTCAAGAAATTTAAAAAAATTTCCAACAGATGTTTATTATATTTATCCCTTTTATTATATTCATTTAAAATTGTCCTTCAAAAATATCCATTAAAATAACAATTCCTCAATATTCCCTTTTCCAAATTTTTAAGCAAACAAAAAACAACTACTGTTAATTTTAAATTTCCCTTTACTAAGAGCTTTAAGCAAAAATAAAAAAAAGTATTTTTCCACTCCAGTTCTTTCTAAATTTGTCAACGAAACGATCGTTGGTAAATATACTGTATTCCGCATAGTATATAGCTAACTACTCCCAGTGCTTTTCAGAGTGTAAAAATCCTTATTAAGTTTAGTATACTTATCAAACTGTTAACTGCAGTACTTTCCCAACTGTCAATTTACACGCTATTCCTAAAGTATTTTTTTCCTCAGTACTATACAAGCTTTAAAATTTGTTCTTACAGTATTTGCAAAACACATACTGCATAGTTTCAAAAATATGCAAACCAGTGTGTAGGTAACTACTCCAGTGTTTCTCAGAGTGTAAAAATACTTATCAAATTTACTATAATTATCAAACTATCAATTGCAGTACTTATCTTTCATCTGAAAAATGTCACATGTGCGAAACATTGTCGGCACAGTGCAAGTTTAACTTGCGGTCATCGGAGCTTTTTCAAATTTAAGAAGCAAGGAAAAATTATTTTTACTTTTCTAAATTTTTAAGCATTAGGCAAAAACTAAATAAAAATGCTTTTTTAGACCAATTCTTTATAAACTTATAAACGAAAGTATCGTTGGTAAATATGTATAGAGGATAGTATGCAGCCAACTATTTCAGTGATGCTCAGAGTATAAAAATGGTTATCAAATTTACTGTGCTTATCAAACTGTCAACTGCAGTACTTTTCCAACTGTCAATTTACACTTGATTCTTAAACTATTTATTTTCATCAGCACTATACAAACTCTGTAATTTGTTCTTACAGTACTTGTCAAACTGTTCCCCAAGTGCTTAACAAACTTTCACTGATATAAACTGCATACTGCATGTTTTCAAAAATATCCCTTAAAAATACCCAAAATACCCAAATAGTTAATTAATTTCTCCAAATTTTTAAACAAAGAAAACTGCTATTCGCTTGAAGTTTGCTTCGACTCAGAGCTTTATACAAAAATAAAAAAATTACTTTTGCAGAACAATTCTTTATAAATATATAAACGAAATGATTGTTGGTAAATATGTATACTGTACCAAAGTGTGAAGCCAACTACTACAGTACTTCTCAGAGTATAAAAATGGCTATCAAATTTACTATACTGATCAAACTGTCAATTGTAGTACTTTTCCAACTACCAATTTACACGTGATTCTTAAACTATGTATTTTCTTCTTAAACTGCACAATCTTTATAATTGCATCCTACAGTACTTGTCAAACTGTCCCCAAGTGTTTAACAAACGTTCACTGATATAAAATACATACTGCATAGTTTCAAAAATACGCAAAACAGTGTGTAGCCAACTACTCCAGTGCTTTTCAGAGTATAGAAATGCTTATCAAATTTACTGTGCTGGTCAAACTGTAAACTGTAGTACTTTTTCAACTGCCAATTTGCACGAGATTCTTAAACTATTTATTTTCTTCTGTACTACACAATCTTTATAATTGCATCTTATAGTGCTTGTCAAACTGTTGCCCAAGTGTTTAACAAACTTTCACTAATATAAAATTCATACTGCATAGTTTCAAAATATACGCAAAATAATAGTATGTAACCAACTAATTCAGTACTTCTCAGAGTGTAAAAATGTTTATTTAATTTACTATGCTTATCAAAATATCAATTGCAGTACTTCTCTTTCATCTGGAAAACGTCGCACGTACGGAAGGTTGTCGGCATAGTGCAAGTTAAACTTGCTCTCATCGGACCATATAATGTTTTGCCATAGGTCGAGAGCACAACTGTGGTGCATTCTGTGGCCCATTCCATCGTTTATCTCTCATTTTCTGTATCAGGAGGCGGTTTTTTTGCTGGTCTATTACCACGCAGTCCAAATTCTTGGAGTCATCTGTGAATCGTTTCCGCACTAATGCTAACTAAGTGCTCTTGTTCGAAATCTCATCTTATTTCGACAACACTTTATAACTATTTTTCAGGCTTATAATAATGGTGTATAATGGTATCTGTTCGGTCAGATGTTTTTCTCCTAGTCCTTTTATTGCTGATGCTCTCCAAACGATCGTTTTGCTTCTTCTTTTTCAGCAAATTTATTCCTGTAGTATGACTACAGCCTATCAGTCTTGCATTTTCATGACAGGGTGCTACTTTTTTCTCCAATGTAAAAATAATGACCCTTTTGGTCTCGGGTCAACCGTTTATATATCAGACAAATTTTTAAGGTCTAAATATATATTAAATGTGCCACTGCTGATTCATAAATAATTTTTCTTTGCAAAACTCTACTAACACAGATAAATGCATATAATTGCAATACTGTAAAAAGTACCGTTAAAAATTTATTCAAACATGCGTTTGTCAAATGGAATTCAGTGTTAAGATGTGCGTTGAAAGCAATGACGGTTGCATTTCTCAAACGGTATAGATTTAAATTTACTACAGTGCTTCTAAAACGTTTTAATTCTATTTCACGTTCCTGTCAAAGTTAAACTTAATAAATTTTGATTTTTTAGTCAAATCCACAAAAAAGCATTCTCATCATTTTAAAGTTAGCAATCATACGTTGCTGATTTTCTTAAATTGGAATTCCTTAATTTTTTTACTGACAGCTTTTTACAGTTACTTTAAAATATTGCCTAGTATAATTTTTACACAGCAATTCGTCTTTGTACGCTGCAATTAATTTTTCTGTTTAAATTAATATTCGGTTAAAGCCATGTTAACCTTTGTTATTTTTTTTAGTTTTTTTTTTAACTATGGCACGCACGCACACACATAAAACGTACTTATACAATTACATGCGTATCATTGTGTGCTTTATTAATTGTATGAATTTTTGTTTTCACTTAAAATAAATATATATTTTTATCATTTGATTTAAAGTGTTGTAAAATAATTAAATTTGTAGCTTTACATATTAACAATTGAATAACACCCACATATGTATGTATGCACACAGTGACTTATATCAACAAACAAGCATTAATGCAAACTATTAAAACAATAACAATGTAAAAATATTATATCAAGTATGTATTTGGCAGCCAATTTTTTTTTTTTTTTTATTTAAATATTTGTTTAATTTAATAATAATATTTTATTAAATTTTATACAACATTCATATATTTTTTGTTTTATTTGAATTGGAGTGCGTGTGCAAGTTCTAGTGTATGCGTGTTTATGTGAGTCTATTGATTTCATTGTTTGATGAAAGTGTGTGTGTGTGTGTGTTGATTGTTGATGCGTTAATAGCTTCTTGTTATTGGCATAGCGGAAATGACAGCTTGCATGTAATGATGTGAAAATTAAGCTTTTATGTTTGAGGATTAATTGAAAAGTTCTTCATAGAATTAATTTTTTTTTTTTTTGTTTTTTTCCATAGCGGCAATAATTTTTTTTAGAGTGAGCTGCATGTTTCAATTTTACTTACATATTTTATAATTTAGCAAATGTACTGATAATGAACTGATTTTAGGTCATCCTTTAAAAATGTATTTAAAAAAATGTTTGCCATAAGACATGCTATTGTTGAAACTTATCTTGGTGTTCATTTTATATAAAGTAATTTTTGTAAAATTTTTTACACAAACCATTTGATCCCTAATATTATTTTCATTAAAAAACTTGCTTACTTACTTAGGTGGTCGTAACAACCCGTGTCCGGGTTTTGGCCGACCTCATCAGCTCTCGCCAGGCGCCTCTGCTTTGCGCGCGCCTTCTCCAATCGGATACACCAACTGCGGTTAGGGCTTCCTCAGCCTGGTCCATCCATCGGAGGCATGGTCTCCCTCGTCGTCGTTGACCAGCGACCCTCGCCTCGAGCACCTTTTTCGCTGGAGCTTCGTCGTCCATACGATGGACATGACCCAGCCAGCGTAGTCGCTGCACAGTTATACGCCGAACTATTTCAATGTCTTCGTAGAGCTCATACAGCTCGTGGTTCATTCGGATGCGATAGTCATCGCCAACTCGAACAGGACCGAAGATTTTGCGAAGAACTTTTCTCTCGAACACCCCCGGAGCGGTTGCGTCAGTTTGCGAAACTACCCATGCCTCAGCGCCATAAAGCAGCACAGGTAGAACGAGCGTATTGTAGAGTGTTAGTTTTATCGATCGGGAGAGGGCTCTGGAACCTAGTTGCTTACTGAGCCCTTAGTAGCACCTATTAGCAATTATTGTTCTTCGCTTTATCTCCAGGCTGATTTCGTTGGTGGAATTAATGGCGGTGCCAAGGTATACAAACTCCTTGACTACTTCAAAGTTATAGCTGCCGGATGAAACGTGGGAGTCTAAACGCCGCGCTCCCTTGTTTGTAGCATATACTTTGTTTTACCCTCATTTATCGTCAAACCCACTTTGGCTGATTCCTTTCCGATAGCGGCGAAAGCAGCGGTAACATCTCTCTTGGTTCTGCCGACAATATCAATATCATCAGCTTACGCAAGGAGCTGGACGCCTTTGTAGAAAATGGTACCATTACGATGCACACCGGCCTTTCGTACGATCCCCTCCATGATGGTGTTAAAGAGCTCGCAAGGCAGTGGATCGCCTTGCCTGAAACCTCTTTTGGTATTGAAGGCTTCGGAGAGGTCATTTCCTACCTTGACGGAGCTGCGTGTGTTGCTCAACGTCATTCTGCAAGGTCTAATCAACTTTGCAGGTATACCGAACTCAGACATTGTTGCGTATAGGCAATCCCTTCTCGGGATATCGAACGCAGCTTTAAAATCTACAAAGAGAGGGTGTGTGTCAATTTGATTTTCGTGGGTTTTCTCCAGGATTTGTCGTAGCGTGAAAATCTGGTCTGTGGTGGACTTACCAGGTCGAAAGCCACACTGATAAGGTCCAATCAGTGTTTTTGTAATCGCCTTTAATCTTTCACACAGTACGCTTGAGAGAACCTTATATGCGATGGAAATAAGACTGATACCTCTATAACTTGCGCAGATTGTTGGGTCTCCTTTCTTAAGTATAGGGCACAGTACGCTGAGGTTCCAATCGTCGAGCATGCTTTCTTCTAGCCATATGTTGCTGATGAGCTGATGCATGCGCCTTATCAATTCATCGCCGCCGATTTTAAACAAGTCAGCTGACAGGCCGTCAGCACCCGCTGCTTTATTGTTTTTGAGTCGTTGAATAGCAACTCGAACCTCTTCATGGCTAGGTGGTGGTACTTCCACTCCGTCTTCGTTGATTGGTGGCTCTGAACTGCGCTCTCCATGGGCGGCATTGGTGGAATCGTCGCCAGTAAGTAAATTGGAGAAGTGCCGTCTCCACAA
Organism: Coremacera marginata; assembly: GCA_914767935.1. Classification (NCBI taxonomy): domain Eukaryota; kingdom Metazoa; phylum Arthropoda; class Insecta; order Diptera; family Sciomyzidae; genus Coremacera; species Coremacera marginata. Next base: position 152,324,607 of record OU612046.1, on the reverse strand, counting down.
TCTCAGCACACACTGCGTATCCGTATTCAGATCTCCATTTTCGTCTCTACAAGTGGATGCTCCGGGCTTGAAACCTTGGGTTAGACGCTTAACCTGTTGATAGAATTTTCGTGCATCCTTCTTGCCCTGGTATACCTCTAGTTCCTCACGCTCACGCTCACGCTTTTCCTGCTCTCTTTTCTTGCGTCTGAAAAGGTGCCTCTCTTCCTTCCTCTTTTCGCGGTAGTTTCTCGCACGGCTTGCGTTGCAGCTGACTGCAGCGTTTTTCTGTATGCGGCGTTTTTTACTGCTGTCGAGATACGACACTCCTGATCATACCATTGGTTCCGAGGTTGCGGGCGCCGGAAGCCAATGACTTCTTCAGTGGCAGCGCTCATGGAGTGGGATATATGCGCCCAAAGTCCGCCAGGGTCGTCGGGTCCAGAGGTTGGTTGGTTGAGCTTAACCGAGAGTTGAGCGGAGTAGGCTTCGGCAGTCCGTTGTAATTGCAGCTTAGCGACATCTAGCTTTCGTTGCATTCCTGTGCGTATGCTCTTCGCATTGCATAATCGCATGCGGATCTTGGCTGCAACAAGATAATGGTCGGAGTCAATGTTGACCCCCCGAAATGTACGCACATCCAGAACACTAGAGGGATGCCTTCCGTCGATTACAACATGATCAATTTGGTTTCGCGTTTTTTGATCAGGGGACAGCCAGGTGGCCTTGTTGATGTCGAGGTGCTTAAATCTGGTGCTACTAACTATCATGTTTCGCGCCGCGGCGAAGTCGATCAGTCTTTCGTGGAGCTCTCATGAAGACTGAACTGACCGACAGTGGGGCCAAAGATGCCTTCCCTTCCGACTTTCGCATTAAAATCGCCGAGGACTATTTTCACGTCATGGACCGGAAGGTGGTCGTATACGTCCTCAAGACTAGCGTAGAAAGCGTCCTTGACGGCTTCGTCCTTTTCCTCCGTCGGTAAGTGCACGCAAATAAGGCTGATGCAGAAAAATTTTTGATGCGGATCGTGGCCAATCTTTCGTTCACAGGTGTGAACCGGGAAACAAGGTGGCGTAGTTTCCGGCTAACAACGAATCCACATCCAAATTCGCGCCTCTCCGCATGGCAGCTGTAGTAGATATCACAGTGTGCTTGTTTAGAGCAGCCTTGCCCTTTCCATCGCATTTCCTGGATGGCGGTGAAGTCAGCCTTTATTGTTTTGAGGGCATCCACCAGTTGGATAATGGCACCTTCCCTATAAAGGGTTCGGACATTCCAGGTGCATATCCGTAAATCATTGTCCGTTTTTTGTTTGTGGTGGTCGTCAACGTAATTGGGGTTCTTATCCGAGGCTGGTTTAGTTTTCATTGGGCAGTAGTAATGTGGCGGGACCCAAACCCTGCGCACATTCCATGTTTAATGTCTATGGATCGACCCGCCGCTCAAATTAGCCGTCAAACTGACGGATGCCAGTTTGCCGTTGCCCAGGGAACACCACGTGGAGGTTTGAGTCGACTTGAGACGATTTCGACATGGATAATGCTGGCCTCGCCAGGTTGAGGCGGTCAGACACGTTGCCATGTGAAGGTTCGCCCCCTGTTCCCCGGAATAATTCTTTCAAATTTTTTTTTACTACAGTTTTCTTTATTAAAAAGAAAAAATATTTTAAAAAAATGCAGATGCATTTATATAAATTAATTACAAAATTTTATAAAAAAAAAATTAACTTTTGTCTGTTTGTACGTAAAAATTTTTATTTTATAATATTCAAAAGAATTTTTCTTAAAAATCCTTTTCAAATCTTATTCAAGTCCTTTTTTTTAAATAATTTTGGAATTCTCAAGAAATTAGAAAAACATTTCTAAAAGAATTTGAACTGTAGAGCTGTAAATAGTTAATGAATTTCTCCAAATTTTTGAACAAAAAAAACTGTTATTCGTTTAAGATTTCCCTCAACTCAAACGATATACTTTTGCGGACCAATTCTTTCCAATTCGAAAATGCTTAACAAATTCACTGTGATTATCAAACTGTCAATTGTAGTATTTCTCCAACTGCCTATTTAGACGCGATTCCTAAACTATTAGACTTCTCCAGTACGACACAAACTTAATAATTTCATCTTACACTACTTGTCAAACTGTTAACATAAGTGCTTAACAAACTTGCACTGATATAAACTTCCTACCGCATAGTGTCAAAAATATCCTTTAAAAATACCCAAAATACCCAACTACTACTCCTGTGCAGGCGCAGGAGATTTCATTTAGTTCTTATCATTATATTTTTACTAAACATAAAAAGTCAAAGTTTCTCTTGGTCTTGCAACCAACATTTTTTTGGTGTTACACATCACCCCCACCCAATTACATCTATTTCTCAAAATATTCCACAGCCATGAAAACACTCATTTCGAATTGGGTATTCTGCAAGTCATAAGCCTCAAAACCAATCAAGGATTCAATTTCTTAACACTTTTATTGGACCAAATAAAAACGTGTTACACATCACCCCACTTCAGCCTAATTATATAATTCGCTTGAAAGTTTCCCTCTCATACATTTTCCTCTGTGTATATTGATTTATTTAATATTCATTATTCGTTAAAAAGTGTCAGCAGATGTTAATTAAATAATTTCCCTAAACTTTCAACTCAATATTTCCTTGCTTTAATTTTAAAAATTTCTCACATAATTTTCTATGAAAAGTTCTTCTCACTTTATTATGCTTTTAAATTGAAGTATATAAAAATTTAAATAAGTCTTCAAAATATTAATTTTAATTGTCTTAACAACTTCCCATTTCCAAAATCTACACCAATTAAAATTTTAACTTTTAAAAAATCTTTTATTATTACTAGCAGCTGGGGCTGCAAAGCAAAGGCAAAGGCAACGCAAATAAGCTGGGAGCTTCGAAATTTTCGTCTGACATCAAATTTCCCTATCTTCCTTAAAATAACATCTACAATAATTAATTTCACAACAGCAGTCGGTGTAAGCAAACTTACCCCCCCCCCCCCCCCCCCTCCCCAACATTCCCTTTTCCCAGCTCTATAGATTTTGTTAACTTCAAGTTACAGCATCTAGCTGCACTTTATGCACTTCAAACCTTAATTAGCTATAAAACTGTATATAAAACAAAAAAACTGTCTCAGCTGTGTGTGAGTAATTAAAATGTTTGCTGTTTTTGACACCTTTCAAATTTTATACAAATGCAACACTGGCAGCTGAAAAATTTCTTTCATATTAAAAGCTTGTAGGAGTTGTTAAGAAAATGCAAATAAAAGGACTGGCAACAACTGCATTTATGTGTTTGTATGTGTTTGTATGTTTGTGTTGATAAATGTTCATTTTAAGTGTTGTATAGCAGTTAGAAATTTATTTAATTAGCTCTAAATGCATTTCACTGTTTTTAAGCCTAGCCTTAGCCTTAAAAAGGGAAATAATTTTGCCTCTGCTCCGAAAAAAAAATATTTATATTAATTTAAAAATTTCTCTGCAAAAGCAACGTTGTTTCCCTTTTTACACAGCCTAGATACATGTGTTAAGATTTTCCTTTATTTTCACTCTTTTTAAAGCTCTTTTCGCATTTCTAACAAAATTGTCTTCTTTCTGCTCTTTTCTTTCTCTGCTTCTACTCTGCTGCTTTTCAAATCAACCCATAGATCTGGCCACCACACACTCGGCCGTCTGCCTTCACATCATCAGCACGCGTCGGCGTATCTCTCCGGCCCTAATAACGGCAAATACGCCACGCTCAGCAAACAGTGTAAAACGCTCGAATCCAATGACTTCTACTGAGAATCGCTTGCCTGCAACACTGCTGCAGGCATCAACAACAACTTCAACATCAACACCAACGCTAACGCCAAAACCAACAGCCACGCCACCCTTAAGAACATTTTCGCCTCAGCCACACTACCACGTTCCTCTGCCTCATCCATCAAGTCGGTGCTGTCGGCACAAACATCGAACAGCATCTGCAAGTCCATCGGTGGTGGTCTCGACAATCCGAACAGCTTACTTGACGACGACAAAGATCCGCGTGATGTAAGCAACAACAGCTTCAACCGATTCGATCCTAAGTACATTAGCATCGGTCCGAAGGCGGTGCGCGGCAATAACAACCTTAATATACTTGCCGCTGCTACTGCCAATAAATGTGCGACGCTGCGGCATGTTGGCCGCTATGGCGGCTCCCTAAAAGGTGCCAGTCCTTCACCCAATCTGCGCAGCGCTAAAACACCCTCGATTGCCACAGTCAGCAAAGATTACTGTCAACAGCCGGATTGCATTCCACAGACGTACACAACCGAGCAGATTATACCGCAACAGCAGCCACAACCACCACCACCTGCACCGCAATTGAAGCCAAAGACTACAAACACATTCACCGACATACCTGGCACCACGGGTGTGGGCAGCTGTTATGCCAAGGAACAGCAGCAGTTGCAGCTACAACAGCAACACTTCCAACAACTGCAGCAGCAGCAGCAGCAACAACAGCATGAATCACAACCACCGCCACCTCCACCTCCACAGCCACAGCAACCGCTTCATCCTCCTACCACACACATTCTGCCTCCATCAGCTGTTTACAGCATCGAGACTTCCGGATATCAGCAACAGCAGCAACAACAACACGTACCAACCATTGCAGTGCAAACTGTGCCCACTCGCGAGTCGTCAGCCACATCGACGCGTGAACCAACGCGTCAACAACGTTCGCTCAATCCGGCATCCATTGTTAATCAACCGCTGCCCGAAATACCGCAGCAGCAGTCACAACAACCACAGCAGCAATCCAAGATATCGTCACAGCCGTTGTGTGCCGCCAATTTAAATCAATATCGCTCGCTACAGCGGCCAACGCAAAAAATGCAAATTGCTGCCCAACAACAGCAACAGTATCAGCAGCAGCAGCAGCAACAACAACAACCACCGTCCCTGCCACCTAAAAACCGCCATAAAGAAGGGCGCATCAACTCCTCCTCCGCCTCCTCTGCTATTAATGCCAATCACATGCAAACGTTGCCACCAAAATCGGCCAGCTTGCGACAGCAACAGTCGTCCTCTACATTCGGCTACGAACGTAATCGTGAGCGCTCGTCTGAGCGCCCAAGACGTTCCGAAACACTCGATAATGGACGCATGTCATACATGGATCAATACAGTAGCGGTCTGAAAAAGCAGCATTCCTATGACCCTGCATATCCGCAGCAATATTATCAGCAACAACAACCGCCACCACCGCAGCGCCATGCTAGCAGTGTTCTCACCACAACCGGACCGCAGCGCAGCGATAACAACAACTATCATCATGCTCACTCCAGCAGCAAGCAACAGCAGCAGCAGCAACAATATACTGATCAGCAACATCTCTATTATCGCTCGCTTAAGCGAGGCGGTTCACATGCCAACAACGATCTCTACTCCGTCACCGAGTTGTAGGAGTGTGCCTGCTGCGGCGGTGGCGTTGATGTTGTGCGACGTGGTAATTGCGCCACAAAAGCAACATCAACAACATCGACCGCAGCAGCGGCAACAGCAACTGTCGCACCGCCCGCTCCACTGCCACCAAAGACAACGAAACAAAATCGTTCCGCCTCCTATCACGGACCCAGTCCGAATGCGAACGTGTGCGATGAGCACGAATACGACGAATACTATCCGCAGCACAAGCCACAGCAGCAGCAGCAGCAGCTGCAACGAGAGCAACAGCCACGTGCACATCAGCAACACGGCTCGCGTAAACATCAGCAGCGTTCAGCCACAATTGATGTGGTTGATGCACGTGACTATGAACTGCAACGACTGGGCAATCGACGTGCACTGCAGCAACAACAGCTGCAACATGCTGTTAGTCTCAGCAACAACAAACATCGTGAGCATCGCAGCGAACATCGTGAGCATCGTACACATGATCGCGAACGTTCACGCAGCGATCATCGCATTTCATCGTATATTGTTGATAGCGATACACCGCATGCTGGCGGTAGCAACAGCAGCAACATGCCGAACGGCAGCGTGCCACAGCAACGTCAACAGCGACGTGAGAAGACATTCAAAGTATGATTTTTAGAGACGTCATAAAAATATTCCACCACTCCGCATAGAACAGCAGCAGCAGCAGCACGAACAACAAAAGCAACAGTTGCTGGCTAGTTTCTGGGTGAGAGAAGGCGGCATTTTAATGTGGATTTGTAATAATAATTGTGAGGGATTCAAAGCGAAAAGTGTGGCGGCATTATTAAGCATAGTTTAGTTGATTCTCAAAATTGGACGAAGAGTATATATAAAGAAAAAATATAGCAAAAACTAGGTGAAAAGAAAAGTAAAAATTAACGAAATTTAGATAAACGAAGGTTATGGAGAAATTTACACGAAATCAAGGCGAGTGGTGCGAGAGAAAAAGCTTTTTATGAAGGAAAAAAGTGCTAATAGGATTTCAAATGTATTAAAGAAAAAATAGAATAATTTCCCAACTGGGAAATTTTAGGGAAATTTATAATGAAGAAAAATAAATGCTAACAGAATTTCTAATGTGCTAAGGAAATATTAGAAAAATTCCCCAACTGGGATATATTAGGGAAATTTTTCAAAACATCTCAAAAATTTGCCAAAAAAACAATTTGTATGAAAAATTTCACTGTTATTTTTTGGGGAAATTTTTTAAATCAGCTCAATAATTCGAAATTACTTAAATTCATTCAATAAAAGTTCTAAGGTTAATTTTTCGAAACTTCTCAAAAAGTTGACATTATATTGTATTTCAATGATCTCGAAATTTTTTGTCAGAACTGAGGAAATTTATTGGGAAATTTATTTTTACATTATTTTTTATTTATTTAAATGTTTTAATGAAAAATTAGAAAAATTTCCCAACTAGGAAATTTTAGGGATTTTTTTATGAAGAATAATAAATTCTAGTAGGATTTCAAATGTGTTAAAGAGAAATTAGACAAATTTCCCAACTGGGATAATTTAGAAAATTTTTTCAAAACATCTCAAAAAGTTGCCAAAAAATCAATTTATACGAAAAATTTCACTTTGTTGTTTTTTGGGAAATTTATTAATATATTATTTTTAATTTATTTAATTGTTTTAAGCAAAAATTAGAAAAATTTTCCAACAAGAATTTTAGGGAAGAAAAAATTTTATGGAAATTTTTCATGAAGAAAAAGGAATTCTAATAGGATTTCAAATGTGTTAAAGTAAAATTTCCCAACTGGGATATTTTAGGGAAATTTTTCAAAACATCTCAAAAAGTGTACAAAAAAATTTATTTGCATGAAAAATTTCACTGTTATTTTTTGGGGAAATTTTTTTTAAATTTCCTCAATAAATGGAAATTGTTTAAATTTATTCAATAAAAGTTCTAAGGTTAATTTTTCGAAACTTCTCAAAGAGTTGACATTCATTTCAATGAACTCAAAATTTTTTCCAGAACTGAGGAGAACACACTATTTCAATAAAAACTCAAAATGTTAACCACAGTTCACAAACTGCAATATGAATATTTCCCCAAATTAAGGAAATTTTGCACGATTATTTAAAGTTTAGTAAAAGACCCTCACTATGCAATTCAATAAGCTCATAATGTTAGGCCTGAACAGCAATATAAATCGCCTATTTCACATTGAAGTGTAATATCAATTGCACTGACAAATCTCCAATTTGGCCTACATTTTTTTTTTTTGGTATTGGTTTATTGATTAGAAAACTAAATCCGATGTTATAAATTTTTAGAAATATTTTATGCGACCAAAATAGGGTATATTTTGAGTTGAATTTGTATTTGAATTTGTTGTACGCTATAACTTTTGAACCCTTCAAGAGCACATCTCAATTTTGTATCGTTGGAAAGGTAATGGAACTTTAAAAAAAAAATAAATAATCAAAATTAAGAACAATAATAGTGTCCGTTGCTGGCATGGTGTTAAAATTAGAAATTAGGAATAGGTCAAATTACTGTAATTTTTCCAAAAGTTTTATAATTTTTTATTAATAAAGACAAAATAACCTTACCAATTATTCCCTACTTATGAAAATCACGTTTGAACTGACTGAGCTACATTGTCTCAAAATATACCCTATTTGATGTGGCATGAATGTGGGTCCGCGAAAAAAAAATTCTTAAAATCTCAAACTCGTTTTTTAGTTTTCTAAACAATTAATCAATCTAACCCTGCGTCCACACGTGCAAGTAATCACTTGCAAGTAGGGAATATATATTTTCTTCGAAAAAGTTCAAAATTAGCTGCAAGTTGCTTCAGCGTCCACATGTCCAAGTGCAAGTTCATTTAAAATGTCGTCGAATGTGAAGGTTCTCAAAATTTGAGCCAAATCAGAGATGGTCAGTGCAACTGATAACTCAATGTGACACTTCAATGTGAAAGGGGCGATATATTTTCCTCACATTTTTGCTTATTAAATGTTTTGTGTCATACTAAAATTTTTAAGGAAATTTTCTATTCCTTCTTCCTTAAAATTTTCTATTCCTTGAAGGCGAAATGCTGAAGATTTTTAACAATAATAAAATTAATTCTACAATTAATATTAACATTTTATTTTTACACAATTTATCATGTTTATGGTTTTCATTTCAATAGCTTTTATTTATTTCAAAGAACTTTTAATATTTTGTACTTTCTTTGCTTACTTTAAAACAGCTGATTTTAATCAGTTTAACACATCCAGAAGAAATTTCTTGGACTAAAAGTGGGAACTTATACAAAGCAGTTGCGTTTTATGTGCGTCTACACGCGAGCGTAACTTACGCTAGGAATTTACAATAGAGTTCAATGAATGCGTTCGACGTTCAGAAAAAGCAAGGCTACAAAATTGTACAATATTTTCTATGTTGCTAAAATGGAATTTTATATTAATTGACACTAAAATATATCAAATTCTTTCATTTATAATTAAAAAACTTTTTAAAATGACTATAGAGAAGTGACTTTAGCCAAATATCAACTAAAAACTCATTCTTATTAGAATTTTATTTTGAGCGCCATCCCTGAAAGTGATAGCATCTTTCAATGATTTTATTTAGAAATTCATTAAAAGCTCGCGAAACAAAACCTTATGCATGCAACATATTGATGACGACAATGACTTTACGTCACAACAAAAGAGAGAAATGTATCCGTATCGACGGCTACTTCATTATTTTAAAAACGATGTATGAACAGCTTTATTTGCCCACACTCAGAAGTCAAATTATTAAACAAACAAAGCTTTTGACATGCTTTCAAAGCAATGAACAAAGAGTAATATTTGTCGCCTGTCAAAATAGAAATATGTTGACTTTATACCAACGACATCAATATGATGCATGGAACACATTGATGACAGCTTTACGACGCGACAAAAGAGAGCAATGTGGTCATGACGATCATGGTAGAATAAAAGAAGGTAGATGCATTTCGGACTGCACTCTCTTTTTTTCATAACCAAAATTGTCAAAATTAATACAAATCATTTTTTTGTTTACGTTTTTCCAATTAAAGCTTTCTCATCGCTTTCAGATTTCCTATAAGATGTCAAATTCGTTTTGACAATTATGGCTTCTGGTATCTTTACCATGATACCGATGGCTACTTGATTATTTTGAAAGCGACGCAACAAAAAGCTTCCCCACATGCAAATCCAATTTATTTACTGAGCAAAGCTTTTTCATGATCTCTAAGGCTGGATTCACTGACCACTTTCAGTAAGTTTTGCGCGTTTTTTTTTTTATGAAGTTTTTGCGCTCTCCGCTCAGTGAGAGAGACTTGCTGCACGCTCTTCAACTTGGTAAACATTATTTTAATTTTCGCTAAAACTTGGCCGAAGGTGGTCAGTGAATCCAACCTAAACAATGAAAAAAGAGCAATATTTCTGTATTCATAAGCAATAACAGCTTAAGTCTGATTTTTGTGTTTGGAGTAATCTTGCTTCAAAGTTTTTTTAGCCATATAGGTTGTATGAAAGCTGTTTTTGGTTTTTATATCATAAATTTGCCTAGGATCACGATGGAAGCTTCAAATTTTGGGTGTATATAGAGATATATTCTCAACTCAAATATATGTCAACTTAAGCGGTTATTGACACAGATTTGTTGCCAGTCAAAATAGAAATAATTCTATACCGACGACATCAACAAGAGCAACAATGTCGTTGAGACATATTCACAAAACTCATCTTCATGAGAAATACATGTAAACAAAATTTGACCGATGGCGCCACGTCGTTGCCGTCGTCAATATGTTCCATGCATGAGCAACAATGGTGTTGAGACATATTCACCAAACACACCTCCATAAGAAATACATTTGAAGAAAATTTGACAAATGGCGCAACGTCGTTGTCGTCGTCAATGTATTTCTTCATGCACTACCAGTGAAAAAAATTATTACAATATCAGAAACAATATCAAAAAACAATATCAAAAACAATCAAATTATTGAAATAATTGAAACACGAAAGAAGCGCACAATAAAGATATCACTCAGAAAGTGAACTAGTTAGGTGTATGCTCCACATAACGACACCGAAAAAATTTCATTTTTGTTTTCATGGGTAAAATAAAAAACTAGAATTTGAGAGAGCTTCTCTTTCATCCAGAAAATCCAAGCACCCGACAAATTATATTCACGATCCTTACTTTTTTCTTCTTTTTTTCTGTTTCAAAAAGCAAACAAAATTGTTTGGCGTAAGAGCGAGATAATGAGTACGAGAAAAAAGCTTTTTTTCTCATTTTATGCGTAAAACACTAATAACAAAAAAATTCACCAAACTTGTTTGCCTAGCATAACCACAGCATAACGAGTTGTCAAAAAAAACGCAATTTGCGCACGAAAAGTTTAAATATTTTTAATTTCATAGCTAATATATACCTTGACCTGTAGGGGCAAATCAGTTTAGGCTCGGTGTTATTTAAAAAAAAGAGACACTTAAACTTTTTTGTATTTTGTTATTACATACAACGTTTCGTGCATAATTCATGCACCTCATCAGGCTTTATAATTACTTTTCATTTCACAGCAAAGTTTAAATTCGCAGCTATTTTTAATTTCTCTTGCGTAAATTGTGTTTTTTTCAGCGCTACGTTTACAAGCATTCAATGCTCTCCCATAAGCTTACACATAGTTCTATTGTATTTCGCCAGAGAGTACACCAAGGCGATGGTGCGTTTGTTTGATTATTCTTATAATTGTGCACATACATGACTTCAGTTGCGCCGCAAAACTTTATTTTACTTTCTTTTTGGTTTTAGTCATCAGGATTTTTGACGTATAATTATGTCTTACAGCGCGGCTTGTATGGGGGTCATTTTTACAAATTTTTTTGAGCATATGCGAAGGTTTTGCGGGACCCTTTGGAGTATATCTATAGCCTTTAATATTCATCGTACAAAGATATATGCCAAAATTTTAGTTATATTTTGCATATTATTGCATAAAAGTTACAAAAAGTTATATTTCTATAAGTGTAGCATAACAATCTAACGAGCATGCATGTGCCGAAGGTTCGATTTGCATGATATTTCAATAGATAATGACGCAGTTCAGTGCTCATCTGTGAGTTAATATCTATACAGAAAGCTTTTAAGCACAAAAGCTCAAATGCCCGCGGGCAGAGGCTGTGGGGATCACTGCAGTAGATAGACGCAAAACGTAACTGCCAAGCTTAAAACTTGTAACTTTTGACAGGAAGGGGAAATTTTTTTACTCTCTCGATTGCACTCTCTTTTACCATTTTTTCGAATACAGAACGCTTTTCGAACTAAAACCTGCAAAACTAGTAAATTGCAATACAACTTTATAGTACAGGAACAAACCTTTTGCTAAAAGTAACTAATTATTTTCCTTAAGAAATTTGCATAATATAAAAAATTTTCCCATAAAGAAATTATACATACAAATGGTCTTATAAGAATTGCCCTCAGAAATTTCTCACTTTGATTATATTTATGATTTCAAACTTAAAAATCGAAACACAGAACGAAATGCATTCCCAATCATAAAAAAAAATGTACTATTGATAGGTTCAACCTTATAATTATTTTTTAATTCTATAAAAAAAGCTCTTTCTCGCGCACTTACTTGGCATAGCTTAGAAACAACAACAACAACAACAACAAAAGACATTCGTAGCATTTCACAAACATTCTCACAATACAAATTAACACCAAGTTTTACTAATTTTTTGTTGTTTTAAGCATAAAATGGCAATTGTTTAAATTTAAGCTTTTATTAGTATCAAATGATTTTTATTCACATTTTTATGTTTGTTACAATAACTCTGGATAATAATTATTATTATAAATTCCGAAATGAAAAGCAAACTCAAATTTTTGTGACGTCAATAGTAAACCAAAAAAAAAAAAAAAAAGAAGAAATAAAAGCTATGAAATGCATCAAATAATAGTAAAAAAAATGTAAGATTTTCACGAAAATTTAATAAAAACCTAAACAAATTTTGTAGGCAAAACTAAATAAAAGAACCAGAAGAATTTTTTTAAAAATAAAAAATAGAAAAATGTAGTGCAACAATTTTCAACTAAATATTCAGGTCTGTAACTGCATTTAAGGCAATATATATTTGTTTATTTTCTTTAACTATAACTACAAATTTTTAAATTTTTCAATATTTTAGAAATTTTATATAAAATTGTTTTTGTAAATATTTTAAGTATGTACTACTATTTTTACATATAAACTCATGTTTGCCATGGACAAAATGAAGCAAGAGCGTCTTTGAATCCAGCTAATAAATATAGCTAAAGACAGCTATTTTGCAACAGCACATGTAGTTTAAACACTTTGCTCAAATAAACATAACTAGCTAAAAAAAAACTACAACAACAAAACTTACACATTCAGACTATGGAATAAAAATTACTTTAAAGTTAAAATTGCATAACGAATATTTAAGAAAACCAAATAAAAAGAAACAAAAAAAAACTTTTATTGTAATTTCTGCTGTGCAGATGCAAATAAGAAATTAAAAAAAAAATTAAATATAAATTCGAATGATATTAATAACATTTAAAACATAACATAAACGTAACATAACAAATTTAGAGCAGAAAAATATTTGCAAGCCAAAACTTAAGCGAAGTAAAATTTTACTCTAAACGCAACAATTATTACAGTAGATGATGCATAAAAAGCAACAACGTTTCAAAAAAAAAGTTAAAACCAAATTTAAAAAAAAAAAAATTAAAACAAAAGTGAACTAGTTAAATTTTCAATTTTTAAATTAGTCATAATGAATTAATTTCACATGAACTGTTTAGTGTTTTAAGCGTACGTAAGAAAAAATAAGCGTATTTGTCACTTAGTTTCAAATAGGCAAAAACACAAAAATCGTAAAAAAATAAAAACTTATTTAAATAAAGAAATACAAAAAAAAAAAAAACACCAGACATTGTCTACAAATAACGAAAAATACGTAATTAAAAACTCATGCACATTCCAGACCGAACAAAATAAATGCTTGTAATTTTGCGCTATAATCAAAGCCAAGGTTGATTTATAAGGTTGTCGCAAGGGAGAGAGTGAGTACCCATAATTGTCAAATCGAAGTTGACAGCTCATAGAAAATCTGCAAGTGCTCTCTTTTATCATCCGTTTTTCTTTCGTAGTCATTCGCAAAATTGGCTGGTTTTGACAATTATGGGTACTGAGAAGAGACTGCGATCAGCCCTGCGACAACCTTATAAATCAACCTTGATCAAAGCTAAATATTTGAATTAATTAAGAATTTCATTATTTTTGCCCCAATCATTAGTTTGTTTAAAGCCAGTTAAATTTCCATTGCATATTAACAATAGACTTTTATACAAAACTTTGACCTGAGTCGGGGTATTTTTTTTTTTTTTTTTTTTAATAAGAATCTTTTTCTTTTCATTTTACTTTTATTTCACATAATTCTACATCATTTTCAATTGTAATTCAGAAAAGAACAATTGAAATTCAGAATTCTACTTGAAATTCAGAAAAGATCAATTGAATCAATAGAAATTCAATTTCAATCAATAGAAAAAATTATTTGAATTTCATTTGAAATTCAGAAAATATCAATTGAAATTTGGAAAAGATCAATTGAAATTCAGAATTCCATTTGAAATTCAGAATTCCATTTGAAATTCAGAAAAGGTCAATTGAAATTCAGAATTCCATTTGAAATTCAGAACTTCCATTTAAAATTCAGAAAATATCAATTGAAATTCAGAAATTCCATTTGAAATTCAGAAAATATCAATTGAAATTCATAAAAGATCAATTGATATTCAGAATTCCATTTGAAATTCAGAAAAAATCAATTGAAATTCTGAACATATCAAATGAGATTCAGAAATTCCATTAGAAAATGGAGAAAAGTTCAATTGAAATTCAGAAAATCCATTTGAAATTCAGAAGACATCAATTGAAATTCAGAAGACATCAATTGAAATTCAGAAACGATCAATTGAAATTCAGAAAAAATTAATTAAAAAGAAAATGAAATTTAAACTAATAAAATAAATTTAAAAATTAAAATTTATCTTGTAATTCAAGGCTAACCATTACCACGTATATGTATATTACTATGTAATATACATAGGAAATTTATAAAATATGAATACATACAGTTATGTAAAATGCAACTATGTGCATTAAGCAACAATAAAAATTAGCAAGTTAAAATTAAATTTAAAAACTAATTATTCTCCAGCCGGCATATCCTACATGGCAAGTGCTTGAGGGTGAAAAGTTGAGGAATGCTGTATAGCTCGACTGCAATTACCTACACTAACAGAAGCCTTGTCTTCGTCTATGGCCGATTCTAAGTATTGGAGTCGTTGTTCACCTATGTAACACTTAAATGGACTTTGACCAAGCTCTTCACTTTACTCCAAATAGTTTCGATTGGGTTTAATTGCGGTGAGTAAGGAGCCAATATTAACAGTGTGGCTGCAGATTCCAAGAATAGGTCCTCCAACTTGCGGTGGCACAGAGCGTTGTCACACACGATTACAAGGTCACTTAAATGGTTTCCCATTTCTTCCCATTTGTCGAACATACTTTGAACCCATTCGTTGGCATTATTTAACCGGAAGGCACCTCTGCGTCGGTGCGCTCCGCCTGTTCCAATCGCCCCTATGAGGTGAATGTTAGGCCCTCGGGATGCAGGTAGACCAACCTTGTTTGCACCGACAAAATAAATTTAAATTAGTTTCATCAATAAAAACTGATTGTTTTTCTTCGCGAAGATAGGAATTTAATTTGTTTACATACTTCGACCCTTTAATCTTGTTTTGAGTGCTATTGAAAGTTTCGGGCTGGGTATGCAAGTTTTTTGTTGTATACATCCTTCCATGCCATTTTATCCTTTATTTGTTTCAGTATAATATCAGGCCTTAGCTCCACCCATGACATTATTTCATCGATTTCAGTATTTGTGAGAACATGTGGCTTCTTACCACCTCTTTTTAATGGAACTTGTTTGTTTTGCATAACCCAGGTATATGCAGTCTTATATTGAATGCCTAAAGAGACTGCAAGCTCAGTCCAATCTGATCCTCTGCTTGCAGCAAAATCAATTAACAAAGGATTAATATTCAGCCTATACGACTAATTAGCAGGGTACGGAAAGGTTCACTCGCGTACAATTTAAAAGGATACACAAGAAATTGTACGCTCTCGCGGAAGCTGTCGACTCCTTGGAAGAAATCTTGGATTTTTTGACAAATACTTTCCTTTTCATTTTTTGATAAATTGGTTACAATTGAAGTATTTTTGACAGTTGTTAGGCCACTGGGACTTTTTCGGTTTAGTGAACTCCCTGAATCAAATTTTCTCTACAAATAGGTTTACTCGTGTCACTGGAACTTTGTTGGGTTTAATCCTTGGACCAAAATCTGGGACAAACACGTACCAATTCTCGACAGATAGGTTCCAATTGCAATATTTTTGGTACGGATAGATTGGACAGATAGGTTCCAATCCAATTAAAGTTGAGTGATTTGAACTTTTCTAGGTTAAGTGGACTCTTTGAACATATACACTGAAATTTTTTGACAAATATGACAAACTAACCAAACGTCGCAAGCATTCATTGAGATACTATTGAAGCGAAAAAATTCAGTCAAAATCTATACATCGTGTTTAATTTTTGTTTTAAGCGCCGTTGGTGAGAACAATGGATGAAACAAGGCGATGTCATCAGCAAACAAAAATATTGTAGCTTCCCATATTGTTCAATGTTTTGTATGTCGTTGATGAAAATTAGGAAGAGCAGTGGTCCTAGGATACTACCCTAAGGCACACCATAGCGACAGATTTTCACCTTGCTTTTTCCAATTGCATTCATCACAGGCTGCGGTCTGTCTTTCAGATAACTGCGCATTACGTCGAGAACAACTTGACTAGACCCAGTATTAGTACATCATGGTCGACACATTCAAATGCTTGTTGTAGATCAAAAAATAGCCCACCAACCTTCGCCTATCCAGTATCAAGGTACGCACAAACGTTGTCCACCGCTTGCATTAATGCTAGCTGGGTTCCAGATCCACAGCGAAAGCCATACTGATATTTGTACAACAGACCGATTGGGCTGAGAACATGGGCTGATATTTGTTGCTTCATCATCTTCTCTATTGCACTGTTTGTAGTAGGCAGGAGCACAATTGGTCTATAATTCTTTGGATTTTGTTTATTGCCACCTTTAAATATGGGAACGACTTTCTGTTTTTTAAACTTTACAGATATACACCCGTTTTAATAATTGTCGAAAACAGGTGTCGTAGCCCTTTTGCACAAGGACCAGGTGAATTTTTAAGAACGACAGCGGATATTTGATCGATTCCCGTTGCTATGTGAGGATTTAAATCCGATATGATTTTTTCGAAGTCCTTAGCACTCACTTCATTAAGCCGGAAGGCTTGCCTCACAGCACTGTGAGTGCACAACGCTTTTGCAGAGGTAGTCAAAAATATTTACACATTGCTCAATATTTTTACGTGTTTTAAAGAAAGAGAACAATTTTATTGTTGTTGGAAATTATTCGCAAACAAAGTTTTTGTTGTTGCATTACTTGCAGTATGCAAAGAACAAAGAAAGAAGAAAGAGCAAACATAACGGTAAAAAAATATTAGCAATGTATAAATATTTTTGACCACCTCTGTATATTATCATCGTCATGCTGTGGAATTTCGGAAGCAATGATTCCAGCACGTTCCACGAAAGCTTTATTAAGACAGTTTTCCACTTCCACTGCGTCAGATAATGTAGCACCTTCGCTATTTTGAATCTTCTCCACTAATGTTCCTTTGTGTTTACGATTAAGGAACTTGCTGAGTGCATTCCATGTGTTTTTGATATCACCTTTGGCATCCAGTAGTTGTTTTTTTTTTTTATAGCCCCATGGATCTTTATAGCACCATTTTGTATTCCTAACGAAGCATTCAACGAACGACAGCTATACGAACGATGTTGAATTCAAACTGAAATTTCGGACGAAGCTTTCGGACGAAGCTTATCGTTAGCTCATTCGACAAGCTTTTGCTTGATATGTGCACTTGAACTGTTATACACAAGCAGCTGTCAAATGTGGCACTACCATATCAAACACCAGTTGTGGGACTCCCAAACGCCTTAACGACGATTGTAGCTGTAGTTAACTAGCGAAAACTGTCATTTACTATGAAACTGTGCATGCGCAATGACCGATAACGACAACTATGATTATCGTTAACTGTTTGGGAATCCTACTACAGGAAAGGTTTCTGTATTTTGTCTACTTACTTCAAAGATTTTTTTATATATGTTGCTTTGTTTCTTATATGTTGGCAGTGCTTTTGTTCGGTTTGTGTATTCAATAAATATACTCTGAGCAATTAAGTGGTTTGCTGATTTGTTTTTCATTGTTATTGTTTTTAGTGGTTGAGTGATTGCTTTTGACATATCAAAATAAAATGTATGCAGCTATTGCAGTTTTTATTTTATGTATTTCAAGTGCTTCACAGTCTTACTTTACAGTCTTACACTGTATATCTGTATAGCCCACTGTATATAGTGGGCTAAATCGAATTTTGTAAATTTTGAGCTATCTGCATTACTAGAATCGTAATTTTTTTTTTTTTTTATTTCCTTGTGTCTAACGGGATAAGTGTTCTGTCCATTGCAATGACGGATATTCCTTTATGAATCATGAGCTGATACTCCAATCTTAAACTTTTACTTGTGAAAAGGGATTTTTAATTCAGTTTTCCTATTCAGTACTATGCACAGGTGCCACCGATATATTTATATATTTCATAGTTTATTTACCTTTAGGTTCAGAATTTTGCATTTTTTAATCATTCTACTAACGACTGCAACCACAACGATAGCATAAAAGTGTTCGTTTGATTTTGACGTACGATTTCGTGGTTTCAGTAATCGTTAGAAATACATATTACAAAAATGTAACTTTACGAAGGCATCGTTCTCTGGCTGATCAGCTGTTATCGTTGTTTGATTCTGTTCGAATTACAAATTTCAAAAACACGAACGAATACTGTTTTGAACGAAACGATTGGTCGGATAGGAATGCAAAATGAAGCCATAAGTTATTTATACAAATTAGCTTTTTTTCCTTATTAGTGCTTTAAAGTTGTCATTAATCCAAAGGGCTAAGAGGTGTTTTATCGATTTAAGAAACTCGACGCTACTTGATAGTTTTTTGTATTTAGAATATGTGTACACATTTTTTAAACGATCGGTTCAGTAGTTTTTCCGAAATGGTAGTCTCGCCGGCTTTAAAAATATGCATGTTTGAAAAAATCGATTGAAAGTTTCGTATACTGGAAAAATTAAAATAACTTTGAAAAAAGTTAACTTTCTTATAAAATACCTAGATAAAATCATCGATGTCAGGTCTATATAGTATATCACTATCATCCAAGACGTCTAAGGTATCTTTTTGCTCCTGTCTACGCTGAATTCTGCCTTCTTTAGTCTCATGCGTAGCTTTCGCATACACTCTGCTGATCCTTAAAATTATCTGTTGCGCGCGCCCATTAATAAGCACTTGGCCCTGAAGTGATACCCATTTCTTTCATGAAGGTCAGAAAAGCAGTGATGCCTTAATTAAAAACACACGCTACCACATACGCGACAATTTCGACGATAGTTGAGATACCACTCACTGATTTTGGACTAATTTTCCAAATAAGTTGGTAGTAACTTTCGTAGTTGTTCTGGGTGAAACCACCGAGACAACGTTCGAGCAGTGTGTCTTTCCTCAAATCTTCGCACACAGGCTTTATGGCGACTAAAACATCTTGTGGAAGTGCAGAGTAACTGTGTTTAAAGGATGGCAAGGTCTTTGCAGCTTCAGCTTTTTTCCATTCGCACCATGATTCATCGAACATTTCGTGCTGAGGTCAGCCGAAGAGTAGTGATAAAAAGTCGCCCATAAAGCTTTGATAATTTTTTCCGCAGAATCATGGGTTCTTCGAATAGCAAACCCATTATATCGACCCCTTTGCGCGAAATTAGCGTATGTGCCATTTTTTCGAAATTCACTTTTTTATGCAAATGTGTTCTACATGCTACATCGCATTACCTGGTAAAATATTGTAGCTGAAATTGACTGTATATATTAAATATATTTGTTAATTTGCAAAATTTGTGTTGTCTCCAAAGAGAAGAAGTAGGATCCGCGTCCATTGGCTCCGGACGTAACTGCAGCCCACGGTTGAACCCTTGACGGTTCTGACCGCCAAAATTACCCTCAAGAAAATTTACTTTGCCGCTTCCTTGTCGAAATTGATCATTTCCACTTTTGGACTTATACTACCTTATAAGATGGGGGTTCTTGTAATTAGTAGAGGTTCCCTATTTTAGCTATTTTAACTACCTTGGCTTCTAACCCTATTGTTGCTTCTCTGATCATTGTTGGGTTTCCTTGTGCTACCAGCCGACCTGTTCGGAAAACTAGCTGCGAATAGGTAGTACCCATGATTTGCAGCTACCTCTTGCGCCAGTGCTAGCGCGGACGGTAAGTCATTCGGTTGCGACGCAAAAAGTCAAAGTCCCATAACGGCTTCTTGAGCCCGAAAATAAAAACTCTAAGGGCATCAGCCCTGTATTTTTCATTGATTACATTAGCAATATCACACTCAGGACATTTTTCTCTTATTTGCAAGCGAAGACAATTTTTATCTCTACTTCGTCATCAAATTTCACTGCACTGGAAGAAGGCTGCGACTATAGTAAACTCCGATTTCACCAAAAGATAGGTCGCTTCTCGGAAAATGTGAAATCTAGACGGGCTATGATAGCCTCAAAATTTAAGACTGCTCTAAAAGAGGAGCGAAGCGCGTCGACGGTACCTCGAATTTTATTCCTTATAATTGTGATCGCCTGATAATGCCTTGAGCTGCCGTTGTGGTTTTTAAATAGCCCAAAGGCATTATGTGCGGCCTCGCGCCACGATACATGCGACTCAAGCTAACCCAAGAATTCTGGCAGCGTTTTCACAATGTCAAGGGACTCTTCACAAGTTACACCCGGGACTATCCTGGCCCTCTCATACCTGGCCACAACCGGGCCTTTGGTGGCACTAACAATCTTTTCTTGTAATACGTTCCATTTTTTTTTTCAAATTCCTGCCCTTGCATCGACAGCAGATACTGAAGCGTTTATCACTTGCGTAAGCTGTTCCTCATTTATTTCCATGCCATTACTTTGGTGATAAGAAAGGGTTGGTTTTCAAAAAAAAACAAAATCTTTTTAAGGTAAAGGATATAATTTCATCTAGCACTCGGCACAGTTTGTTTAGATTTATTTTAATCTTTAGCACACTAAATTACGAGTACCCTGGTATAGTTTGTTTTGATTAAAAATTTCCATTTAAAAAAAACGAGTCAATCAACTTGCACTAGTTGCATCGTGTTGCTGCCTTTCTTCATAGTTTAACCCACTGAATTTTTGTTGAATTCGCTGCATTATAGCTGTATTTTTATAATTGAATTCTTCTTTCTTGCCCTACGTTGGGCGGTAATTAACAAATATTATTCTTTTAATAAACCGACATTTAATTTCCCTTTGGGATTTTACATTTATTATCTTTTGACCAGTGTTAACTGAGTCAGTTGAGTCTTCAATTAAATCTGAATCTAAAACTAAACAAAGAATTTAGAGCTACCCTTACGATCCCACTGTCTGAATACCTTGCTACGATAAGCTGATGTTGACGGAAGATGTTCAGCAGTTTGTCCAGTGCTTGCTTTATGCTATTAGTTTATATAGTTCGTATAAAGAGTTGCACCCGCTTCTGTTGTATTTATGTTTAAATATTATTCAACTTGAAATTAATCGCTGACTCAGGCCTTGCGCGGATTTTACTGAGACAAGATTTGCTTACGCTAACTTTTACATCAGCATATTTAAATTTCAAAAGTTGTTTCTATATAATAAATGAAAAAATGTTTAGTACATAAAAAAATCTCTTAGCAAAGACACATTTTAAATCATACCCGGTTGTTTTTTACACTCTCTCCAATATTAAGATATCCATTCTTCATCAGTCATGAGTTCCAACGATTTCCGCAAACAATTTAATGAGCATTGTGATAATATGCTAGAATATTCAACATTAAAAACGTGATTAAACATAAGATAATCCCAACTATTTCAACCTTTTTGCTCCAATGCAAGAAATTTACACAATTTTTTAACGAGTCAGCTCGTTGAAATATCAAAATGAAAAATGTCAAATATACAAAACTTCGATATTGCTTATTTTAAGCTTATTATATAAAATTTTTGTTACAATTTTTTTTTTTTTAAATTCAAAACATGTAAATACACCTTAAATGTTAAAAATTATTTTTAAACATTGTATGTCAAACAAACAAACAAACTCATGTGTAGACAATGTATTCAACACACACACACACACACCCACACATATTTAAATGTTAAACGTTACACTTGAATTGAAATTAGTTTTAAGCAAAACAAAATTTATCTAATTACGTAAGCATATTTATAGCTAATAATATGAAAATAATGAATAGTTTAAATTTAAACAAATCCAAATGAATTATTAAGTAAATGTAAGACAAAATGTATGAATGAATGGAACAAAGCAAGCATTAATTATTAGCAGTTAAGATGCAACAATTATGATTAACAATTAGATCAAAATATTATAATTAATATAGTTAATAGTTATTATATATATTTCAAACTCAAATAAATTAAAATAATTAACAAATTGTTAGTGATGTTAAAAAATTGTAACTTTAAACGAAAATTAAATAAACAATTAAATAAATTTACACAAAACGCATAATGTTAAATGATGAGGTAACAACAGTTTAATGGAAACAGCCACAACTGCTGTTCCTTAACGAAAAACTTTATAAAATCATTACTTTATATAGTTAACCATATAAAAATAAACTTACAACAAATTAACAAACCAAAAGATAAATCAATTCAATTAGTTTTAAAGCTTAACTTAACGAAACGCATTTATCAGACAAAGCATTATTTTTTCATTTAACATTTTTTTTTTCTTATTTTTAAATATAGAAATATAAGTCTGTACATTTGTTAACAAGTTATAAACAATTTCAAAAATTATTCTAGGTACGTATTAAAAGAAAGTGAATAAATAAATGCATTACATAACCTACATAACATAAGTACACGTGTAATATTTGACTTTAATGTTGAAAACAGCAAACATTTTAAGGCGCATCAACTTGCTGTAGCCATTAAGATTCCAATACAAGATGTTAAGAATTGTAGAATGCAAAGTAAAGAAAAAATAAACATGTAAGTTAAAAAAAAGAGCATGCATTTTAAGACGTTGAAATTATGTATTAAAACTTAAAAACGTAAAAATTAAAACGTGCATTTTTTCAAAACATAATGAAAATAAACAGAAAAACTTCAACCAAAAACTGTTGCGATTGTTTTTAAATTTTCTTTATTTATCCGACCATACATCATGAGTTTCTTTACTACTACTAACACCAGTACTGCTGCTCGCGCTATTGCCTACATCCAAGTTTTTGCGATGTATTTCTTCGTAGGTATTGAACAGAAATTGTTGATTATCCGCAGACACTAAAGTAAGCAGCTCGAACCAAATGGCTTCTGTTAGTTCGTTGGGGCCGGCATACATCTCAGAGCGGGGAGTCATAAAAACCAGATTCCGCAATTCCTCAACAATGCACTTGAGAGCAGCATGAAAGGGTGTAGCTTCAGCAGCTGTAAAAAATGTATTAATTAAAGTTTTGAGTTAAAAACAAATACAAAATTATTTTGAAGTAAACGATTCCGTTCTACGACCCCCAATTAATTTCCCCAATTTTCCTCAGTATGCTTACTTTTCACTTCCGGCAACAAAATGCTGTTGATTACACGCTCCGCTTCTGGGACACGCCATTTGCGCAGGCGCTGTTGTTCTACTGTCTGTCCCAGATAGATACGCAACTGTGAGTCTTTGAACAAACACTTCAGCATCTTGTCCATGCGCTCTTTCTGACCAGGCATAAAATCCTGTCGTTTAGCCCGATTCTTAACGTAAAGAATATTTGGAAAGTAATCGCTAACAAAAGGTTTGTTATCCTGCACCGGCTTCATGAGCTCGGCAAATTGCAGCAATCTTATAAAGTTCATATTAAAGTAATCGTCCTGCACTACAATGACTAGGTGGCAAACTGATAGAAATGTTATAATATTGCGTATATCGTCGAGTTCATTGGTTATCATATCTTTTTTATATGAGTTGCACAGTACTGGTGGACTATCGAGTAGAATTATACGTTCTTTGGTAATGAACATATGTGTGGATTCAGTACGTGAGCGCGCTGAGCATTTGTGCAGCTTAAGCTTAGTGGGAAATATGGAGTCTTCTTCAACAAATACTTTGTTATAATAATCGTAATCGTGCTCTTCATTCGCCAACAGATTCATTATGGTAGATTTGCCAACGCCCTTTGAAATTGACAAGAAAACTTAATGTATAACTTAAACTGCACAAAGTTTACGCACCTGCATGCCAATCACTCCCACAACCAGAAAATCTGTATTAGATTTCAATAGCAACTTGCGTACACTGGAATTAATGAAGCCAGTGGATGAGATGAGCGTAGCAGGACGAGTCATCTGCGGTGTAGGTTCGACGAGTTGTGGCTGTTGTTGTTGCAGCTGCTGATGCGACTGTGCTGCTTCCGCTGCTCCAGATATCATCTCTTTATTCGTATTCGGACTCATGTTACTCAGTGATGGACTAAGTGCCGCTTCACTGCGTGTCACAATGATGGTTTTCTGCGGCACCTGCTGCATGGCGAGCAATTCACTATGTGGCGATGTAGCTAGAGTATTGCTGCTGCTAGAATAGCTACCCGTAGTCTTGAAGTCATCCTTAGTTTTAAGCAATATTTTGGGATGCATTTCCGCTTCCATTTGTCTTTGACTGCCACTGGCACTGGGAACTGCAGAAGCTTCCCGCTTGGCCAGTATCACCGGTCGTTTCTCTTCTTGTTGCTATATATTGAAGAGATTTAAATAAGTATATATTACTGATGGGCTCATTTTCTTCAATTGATGAGCACCTTATTTTTTCTAAATCGACGTCTTTTTCCATCTGACATTTTTATGCAATTTTTTAATTTAATTTCCCAAGTTTTATTCACACAATAAATAAACAAAACCAACAGAATTTTTGTCAGGAAAAATCAGCTGCTTGCCCAGAGTTGCATTGGCACGTACTTTTGTACTATTTGGCCTAGGTCTTATTTTTTTGGCACGAAGTATAAAAGTGAAAGTACAATTTCTTGCAATGTTATTTTGCAAAATTCTGCACTTTGAAGACAGTTAGAGAAAGGGGCCTTTACAATTGTATTTCCTCAATATCTTTAGTTTTTTTTTTATCAACACTACTGAAAGAATGGGTGTAAAAGTAGATAATTGGCGATTAAAATAATATTTGTAGAAAACGAAAAGGTTTATTAAAAGATAAACGTTATTTTGAAGAAAATAACTTATTTTGTAAGTACTTTTATCTTATTCTCAGATGCGATCCTGTGTTTATCAGTGTTACATAGTCTTACCCTGCGTCCACAAGTGCATGTAATCACTTGCAAGTAGAGAATATATATTGTCTTTAAAAAAGTTCAAAAAAAGCTTCAGCGTCCACATATGCAATTTATTAAAATTGTCTTAATATATTTAGAATATAACGAAACAACAACCGTGTAACAACCATAACAACCGTAACAACCCGTGTCCGGGTTTCGACCGACCTCATCAACTTCACCAGGCGCCTCTGCTTTGCGCGCACCTTTTCCAATCGGATACACCAAGTGCGGTTAGGGCCTGGTCCATCCATCGGAGGCATGGTCTCCCTTGTCGTCGTTGACCAGCGAGCCTCGCCTCGAGCACCTTTTATTATAAACGTGTGTTATAGACGTGTAGAATAAATTTTTCTTTTTGGCCGCCACCTCTCAGCAGGCAATGGCAAACCTCAGAGAATAATAACTGCCATGAAAAGCTTATTGAGAACATATGCCTTTGGAGTTGGCATAAAGCTGTAAGTCCAGTTTTCGATCATTTGTATTCAAACATTTCACAAAACTCACAAATCCAATTGATCATAAGAAGCTCAAAAGCAAAGCACTTTCAAGGGCTGAAATATAAATTTGTTTTTTTCCCGTTTTGTTGTTAGACTAAAAAAAAATTATAAATGTTTTTTTATATAAAAAACATGAACTTTTCGAAGATGGGGCCTAATTCAAAATTCTTGAGGGAGGCTCTTAAAAGCAAAGTTAAATAATTTTATTGGAAAAAATCATTGAGAACACCTTATTATTATTCCACCATAGATATCTGCCAAAGCTGTGTAAGATTGCAATCATATTATGTTTCAAGTCTTGTGATTTTGTTGAAATTTTGCAATACATTAATCCTTGTAGGTACTTATGACTTTAACATTTGAAATTCGCAATCATTTGTTATAATTGATTGCAGTCTCGCATTCATTTGTGGCAATTGATTGCATTCAATTCACTTCAAACCAGCAGGGATTTCAAATCCCTTGATTGAATTTTTTTAAATGCATTATTTCAGTTATTGAGAAAAATGCTAAAAAATTAAAGCCATGTATTTGCCAGGCATCGTGAAACTCAGAGTGAATATCAAAATTATTGTTATTTATAATTTCCATAAAAAAAACAACAACAAAAGAAACAAAGAAGCACATACGCGTCGTCGGCCACACAAGAGTTGTGCTTTTTTACTCCCATATTTAAGATAATATCTGAAAAACTGGCCGTGGTGGAACGAAACGGAAACCAGATTCAGAATCAGCACAAAATTTTGCTAGGTATATTGAGTAAAAACTTTTAAAGTTACTTGAACGCATTCACAAGTTAAAATAATAAGTGATTGGGAAATCAACTGATGATTGCACAAAATGATTGATATATCACAATCATTCAAAATTATTGATGACTTAATTTTTTTGTCTTATTCACGAAATTGAATAAATACCAATTAAAAATGTACTCATTGATTGCAACTTCAAAGAATGCATCTCCAAATTATTGTAATCCTACACAGCTCTAGGCCCAACCTAAATAGACGAGTTGCTCCGTAACGAGTAGAGACGAAAATGTTCGCAATGTTCAATGTTGTTGCCCAAAATGAACAAACGTAGTTTAACGAAGCTGAAAGAAACAGCTTGTCCATACGTTTTGTTCTGTAAGAACCGAACTACTAGCGTCTCAACAGTCAAACCTAAATCAGCGCATATTGAGCGTATCATTTTTACGCTGAGCCTTAACGCCGAAGTACTATCCCTAAATGAAAGCAGTTAGCGGCAAGCAAATGTCAAAAATAAAACATGCACATTTTTAATAACATGATAATTATAAGGTAGGGTAAGGAGATTTACCACACCGACCTCGAATGTCAAAATGTGTTTTAGCATTGCCACTTTTCTGTATTATTGATAAATGTGGGACAAATAATAAGAAAGGGAATTATTTGTAGGATAAATAGGATAAATTCGGACAAATGTATTTACAATGAAATAAATAACTGTTTTGTGATTTTAAAGCTTTGTTTTCAGTAAATTATTATTGCATAGTACTTTTAGTTTAGCCATGGTGTAAGAAAACCAGGTGGTAGCGAATCACCTCTCTCACAAAAATTGTCCCCGCATCTGACAAAAACAGCCGAAATAAATGGCTGCGTTCAGCAGGTACAACCATGTTTCAATCATTGGCTGCATTCAGCGGAAAATTTGCTACGTACATGTTGAAGAACTTTCGGTCTGAATGTATGTTTCATAAAGTGCTCGCACAACATGTTCCCTGAGCGGTCGCCATCATAGGTAGCGAAAATATTTTATGCTACTTCAGTTGAGCGGCTTGCGCTTACTTTATTTTGACAGATAAATATGCCAAATATAAATTTATTGATTACTAAATTATTAAATTGCTTAGTAGTGCTTTTAATTAAAAATATTTATTTGAAACGTGTGCACACAGAACATAAAAAATAAATTTGAGACAAAAAGCATTTATTGTCGAACAGCTGTTTGCCGTTTGACGTTTCAAAAAAAAAATAGTTCAGCTGAAAGTATCACTTTATGCATGGCAGAATTACAAGGTAGGGCCGGTTGGCTCAGTGTCCTCATGCGTCAAGGAATAGTGGATAATGAGGATAAAGGTTGGTAAGTTGTCAAAACGACGAATTTACTAGGAATTTCAAATGAAGAAAATATTTTATGTTTCCAAGTTGCAAGTAGTGCGATCGCGTGTGTTAAATTTGTGATAGTTTGAGTGAAAATATTATTAAAACAGTGGAATAACAACTTTAAAATGGGAAAGAAGTCTTAAATTGGAAAAAAAAAAACCTGTAAATTTTAACCTAAAATCGACTGTGAAACATGAACATAAAGAAACTTGAGATGAACAACTGATTTTGACATCTAGCCCACTTTATTCTGCTCTCTACTTCATTCCTCTCCGAGTCGGCCCTACCTTATAATTATGCCATGACTTTATGCTACTTCGCTACCTGAGCGCTCTTTCGGATGGAATGCAGCCATTATAAGGTTATCCAGATATTATTTTATGTAAACAAAAGACACAGTTAGATATTATCGTAGACATTGAATTTTTTTTGCCATATTTTTTGATAAATTTATTTTAATCTTAGGTTTAATAAATGGAAATAAATATTTAGGAAAAATATGAATTTTTTATTTTTCCCAAGTAAAGAGCTTATAAATATCTTAAATTAATTTGATAATTTAAAATTTTAACAAACAAAATAATTTTTAATATGTAATAAGTATAAAATTAGTTCAATAAATAATTCGAATTTACTATGATATTTAAAGAATCAATAGAGTTTTCATAGCACAATGACAATGCATTCTCTGTATATGTAAACCTGTGTAGTAGTAAAACAAATTTTGTAGCTACATACTAGCTCTACAGCACATCTCTATAATACATCTGTATTGTTTATTGTATTTATCTCGCTGAAGATAAACAAAAACAATAACAAACGATAAAAATTAAAGCAGCTGATATGCATATATAACATAAATGTAAATTTTACATAAGTATTAATAACATCAACAATACAAGCCATTACTGAGAAGTATTCGTAAAACAATTCATTCCAAGAAATAACACGATGTTGCGATCGTGATTTCGACACGAACAAAAGCAACAACCATAAGAACGTCATCAGCAACTGAAGCATCATTGCATGATTTTTCTTTTTATATATATACATATAAGATATAACTGATTTTTTAAATATATTTTATCTTTGTAAGATGAATATTAAAGGCTAAATATTAAATATAAGCTGACTATATACCTTTTACTTATTTTTAGTCAAATATAAAAAAAAAACTATTTATATATGTAATAAAAATATTCATACAAACTCTGTATGAAATGTGACCATAACATTTTTAAAGCTCATAATATTTTGGTTCAACACAAGCAAGTATTTCAAGAAGTAGTAGTCAAATGTATCTTTATTGGTTTGTACTATGAAAAAGTATGATATTCCGACAACTGCGTGATTTTTATGTCCTTACAAAATTGCTCTTTTGCTCTCCTCTTCAAATAAGAGTAGATTCTTGTGAGTAGACGTCAAATATCTGGGCATCCTTATAATAATTGAATCATGCGACAATGTTGTTGTCGTCGTTAATGTGTTTAAGCTATTATTCTTGAATTATGGGTACAACATGTTGTGTCTCTGATCAAGTATCAGTTTTCGTTTCTTTTTCATTTCTGTGAACACAATTGTTTTAAAAGTGATCAAATAGGAGAAAAATTGTGTTTTCTCGTTATATTTTGCGTTATTTATTTCATTTCTTATAAGAGCACACTTATTCTAAAAAAGCCAAATTTTCAACTGAAAATACTCAATACGTTGAGCAAATGTATCAAAAATATAAAGTGCTGCGAAAGACAGACATTTTCACATGTTGTGATTAGACACTGATATTTTTTTGTTCAGCAGGCACACACTAACCGGTTGCACAAAAGTTGTACCTGCTGAGCGCAGCCAATAAAATTTGGCACTAATCAACAGTTGCTCTCTCCCTGTCAGAATTTTTTGACAGACCCGGGGCAATTTAAAGTGTGGTGAAAAATTCGCTTCCACCTGGTTTTCTTACACCATGAGTTTAGCTTTTTGTGTTCTTTATTTCTCATTTAAAATTCTTGTTTTAATGTCCACTATGAATGTGAAACATACTTTTTTATTGCCGTTTGACGGAGAAGCTGTTGAACATAAATCAAAAACTAGTTTTTAAAAATTGTCACATTGCTTTTATTTCAACTTTTTATTTAATCGGTTGGAACTTGTTGGAAAAAAACTTAAGTTTTCTTTGTTTTACATTATATGACAGATAGCCGAACTTCTTTTTGACATTATTAAAAATTTTTAAATTAACTATAAATATATATTTACTTAATATATTCACAAATAACAAGAACTGAAGTGTACTTCTGTAACAGAGAACGATTTTATAGGGAATGGCCTATGGGCAAATGGCGAATGGAAAAATCCCAAAAAAACTTTTCTAATTTCTAATTTCTAATAGTAAAATATTGTACATCCCCGTTTGCAAGTGGCTACATTTAATAATTTAATAATATTAAAGTATAAAGTGCGTTGAAAAAAGTATCTGAAAAAAGGAAACAGAGAATATTTTATCAAAATTATCGCCTGTCGAATGTGTTAAACAATCAAATTTTTGACAAATTGCCGAACATGGAAGTTAACGAAGTTATACCATGTCGCCACAGCTAAGCAATTAATCAAAAATGCAAAGAACAATCATCGATTTTTGTTGGATATTTTATAAGATACGGCAGCACAGTATTTTATAATTTTGACATTCCAGGTCGGTGTGGTGAATTTCCTTACCCTACCTTATTATTGTATCATGGTTTCGTCTATTTTGGTTCTGCCTTCTGGTGTCTGTGAAGGCGTTAGTGTGGCTTGGGTCAATAGTTGAGTTTTTCCATTGTGAATAGAAAAATGCAGAGTTTAATTTGATGTTCATTCCTGCTACACAGCTGTTTTTGGCACGTGTAACTAGAAGCAAGGCTTTTAAAGTAGTAAACAATTAAAAATTGTTAATATTAGACCATGCCACTAATCATTATCTCGGGCTTGCCTGCCAGCGGCAAATCAACACGTGCTTTGGAATTACAAACTTTCTTTGAGGGCAAAAATAAAAAGGTGCATCTTATATCGGAAAACGAAGCGATACCCAAAGCTGGTTTCCAAAAGAATGTTTACTATGCAGATTCACAGAAGGAGAAGATCGTGCGCAGCGATCTTAAGTCGGAAGCAGTAAGACTATTGAACAAGGACGACGTCATTATACTGGATGCGGGCAACTATATAAAAGGTCAGTGCTTCTGATAATATATGAGATTGAGTGAGACTGTTTTAGTTAATTGCAGGCTATCGTTATGAACTTTTCTGTGCGAGCAAAGCGGCACGCAGCACACAATGCACTGTATTTTGTGGCATACAAGAAGAAAAAGCATGGGAATTCAATCAGCAACGTTGCACAGTTGAAGCACAGAACTTGGCAAGCGTGTCGGATCAAGCATCACTGAATAATTCAAATGCTCCCTATACACGCGAAATATTCGATGCGCTCTGCATGCGTTTCGAGGAGCCGCATGGGAACTGCCGTTGGGATAGTCCACTATTTGTTTGTTTTCCCGGCGATGAACTTAACTTTGAGACAATTTACAGCGCGCTCTTTGAGTCTAAACCGCTTCCGCCCAATCAAAGCACACAAAATGTAAATGACCCGATGTTATTTTTAAAGAATTTTTAATTTTTTTTTTTTTTCTTAAGCCGCCGCTCAGCTCCACCAACTACTTGTTTGAATTAGATCGGTTAACTAAGGAGATTGTAGCCGACGTATTGTCTGCGCGTAAGATTGGCATATTGGGTCCTGTGCCAACCAAAGGTTGTGAAACCAAAATCAATGTACCTGCTAACACGAATGCCATACAATTAAATCGTTTGCGTAGACAGTTTCTAAATTATAGTAAATTGCATCACGCCACCACGAGCAGCTTAGACAAGATACCGCAGCTCTTCGTGCAGTTTCTCAACTCAAATTGTAAAACTTGAGCGGTAGTATTTTTACAAATTCTTAGGCAAATAAAAATGTATTTATTCAAATTTTTATTTACATAGTGTTCTATTTTGTTATAAAATAATTTCGTTTAAGTATTTTATAAAAAAGAAAACTTGTCTAATTTAAAAATAGATTTTCACATGAAAGCAAAATTGAAAAAGCACTAAATAATATAGATTTTTCTATTCCTGCTTTGTTTTAGTTTAGTTTTTGAAAAGTGGGTTTAATCATTCTCGTTCGTGTAACCGCAAGTACAAGACGTGTTTTTCTCACATCCGAACATATATTATAAAGAAACGCTCGTTTATTAAAAATTCCTAAACGTACTTTATCACCGTGTGATGTGGACGAAATGTCCTCATCAAAAGTTAAAAAAAAAACTTTAAAAACAAATAAACACATTAATTCTAAAAACAATAAAAATCTCAGCCAAAGTAGAGCTCGAAAAAATTACTGGACGCCATTACTAGCGTTATCAGATGACGAATCTGATGTTGAGCTTAGTGAAAATACTCAAGCTGCCCAACCAGCTAAAGTTAAAATACCACCGATAGTTGTACTTGGACAAGAAATTGAGTTTTTAAAAAATCTTTTCATTGGAAAAGGTGTTATTAAATTTTTTGTAAAAAAAATTTCAATTGGTGTTAAAGTTATTTCCCAGTCAATTGAATCGTATAATGTTTTAAAAACTATTCTCATTGAGAATAAATGTCAGTTCTTCTCTCATGACAATAAAAGTGATCGCGTGTTTAAAACTGTATTATACGGACTAGATAATCATTCCGCGGATGCTGTTAAAGCTGAATTGGTCTCTCTTGGTTTAAAATGTAGAGAGGTTAAAATGATCGTCAAAAGGCAGGAGAGCTTCGTTGATACTCTTTATATTGTATACTTTGAAAGTGGCACTGTCAAAATGCATGATTTGCGCCTAAAAGTGAAATCATTATTTCATACAATTATTCGTTGGGACTATCAACGTAAATTGAAGAATAAGCCCGTACAATGTCACAACTGTCAATTGTACGGACATGGCGAAAGATCTTGTTTTATAAAATCTAAGTGTGCAAATTGTGCAGGTAAGCATAAAACATCCGAATGCTCCACCGTGGACACACTGCGTTGTGCAAACTGCAATGGCAATCACAAGTCTATGGATGTTGTTTGTCCTAACCGTGCTCTTTATCTGCAAATCAAAGAGAAACTACATAAAAAATCCACTCGATCATCGAAGTCTCCAATATACACCTACGATTGCCAACAAGTACAGTTTTCTAATAGTGATGCGAATTTCCCTCCTCTTTCTTCTTCTCCAGCTGCCCTTGCTATACCGACAAGTCAGCAGTGGCGATCTCAAGACTCTCAATCTGCTGCTCACACGCTGAATAATGATCTCTTCTCCCATGAAGAGATAACAAAATTAACTTTTGATATTGTTCTAGGTCTTGGAAAGTGCAAAACAAAACAAGATCAATTTAACGTGATTGCTCAATTAGCATTTAAATATCTGTATACTAATGTTAAGTAATTCACATCTTAAAATTATGTTTTGGAATTGTCGCAGTATCCGCAACAAATTTTTTGAACTCTTTAATTACCTAGAAAGCAACAATATTGATGTTTGTTTGCTCTCTGAGACATGGCTCAAACAAGCAAATAAATTTTATCATAGTAATTATAATTGTGTTCGTTGGGATAGAGAGCACTCTGCAGGTGGCGGAGTTGCCATATTAATAAAAAAATGTATAAAATTTAATGAAATTCCCAGCATCAACACAGAGGTTATAGAAAACGTTGGTGCTGAGATTATTTGTGCTGATTTATCTAAAATTAAATTTTTCAGTATTTACTTTCCCGGTGGTTCTTCCTCCGTGGATCTTGGGCGAAAATATAAGTCTGACTTAAGAAAACTTTTTAATACCAATGGGTCTTACATTTTCTGTGGGGATCTAAATAGTAAGCATCGCAACTGGTTTTGTTCTCGTGCTAATAATTGGGGAAATATTCTTAATGAGTTTATTACCTTTTTTCCAATTTCAATATGTCACACAGATGAGCCAACTTATTTTCCTTGTACAAGTAGTTTATCTCCCTCAAACTTAGACTTAATTTTAAGTAATGTCCCATATTTGATTTCTCAGCCGCTTGGGGTTTGTGAACTTAGCTCTGATCATCTTCCCATCAATTTCAATGTTTCAGTTGGCTCTATTAAGGATGAAAATCTTGAATTCGATTATTCAAATTCAGACTGGAAACTTTTTCGTTCATTTCTCAAAAATGCGTTTGCAAATATTTCTACTGATTTAAGTCTAATTTCTTCCACAAACCAAATTGACGAAAACATAGTCTTGTTTAATGAAATTATATTAGAAGCACAACGAGTTGCTGTTCCCAAAAAGGCTAGGGCAATTAATTTCATTAAGCTACCTCAATATATCTTAGATCTCATTAAAACAAGAAACTATTATCGACAACAATGGTGCCGCTACAGGCAATATTATGACCATGAATCAATGATTCGACTTTCAGCACAGATTCGTTCTGAGATCTTTCGCCATCGAAATCAAGTTTGGAGCAAAAAGATTTCTAATCTCGACAAGGGAGACAAGCCTTTTTGGAATATCTGCAAGCTTTTAAGAAAAAAGCACGTTCAAATTCCATCCTTAAAGCACCATAATGGTGTTGCTGCTTTAAACAAAGATAAAGTAGAAGCCCTTGCGGCAGAATTCCTTAAAAACCACGAAGTTTCCTTGAACTCGGGCCAACATCATAATGATGCTATGGTAGATACTGTTTATAATCACTTCGATATGATTTCAATAAGTTCTCTATCCTCTGATTATGTTGATGATAAATATACTGCCTTTTTGATAAATGAGTGTAAAAGCAAAAAGTCTTCTGGTCTTGATAGTATTAAAATTATTTTGTTAAAAAAACTACCATCTTTAGCTGTACATTTTGTAACGTTTATAGTTAATTCGTGTCTAAAACTACAATATTTTCCAAATTCTTGGAAGCAAGCAAAAATTATCCCTATTGCTAAGTCAGGGAAACCAAAAAATGAAGTAAGTAGTTATAGACCAATAAGTATCTTAAATTGTCTAAGTAAAGTCTTTGAAAAAGTCATACGAGACAAACTTCAAAGGTTTGCAGCAGATCAAAATATTATTCCTAATGAACAATTCGGATTTCGTAGTTTTCACAGTACTACTCAACAAGTTAAAAGAATATGCAAACATGTTAAAACAAGCCTAATCAATAAGAAGTCGACTGCTCTCGTTCTTTTGGATGTTGAAAAGGCCTTTGATTCGGTTTGGCATAAAGGCTTAATTTACAAACTTATAAATTTCGGGTTTCCAATACAGCTGACCAAGCTCATTGATAGCTTTTTGAAAAATCGTTTTTATTGCGTTACAATAAATAACGTTTTTTCCAATATGGTAAGGGTTCCAGCTGGCGTTCCTCAAGGTTCTGTTATTGGGCCACTCTTATATACTATATATAGCTCTGACTTTCCGAAATTACATAGCTGCTATCATGCTTTGTATGCAGATGATGTTGGTGTTTATGCTTCTCATGATTCTGTTAATAATATCTTGTGTAATTTACAACAAGCGTTAAACTGCATTGCTGAATACATGCACAAATGGAGAATCAAGCTAAATGCCAACAAAACGCAGTCTATCTTTTTTACACGAAAAAGAAGTTCTTGCAATCTTCCGGCAACTAATCTTAATATAAACAATCACGACATAGCTTGGTCGAACTCGGTAAGATATTTAGGTGTTATTCTGGACACCAAACTTATATTTCGCGAACATACACAAAATATTAAAAACAAATTCAATGTTGCAATCAAAACTTTGTATCCATTAATAAATCGTTCATCGGATTTAAGTACTGAAAATAAGATACTGATTTGCAAAATGATATTTCAATCTATCATATTATATGCTTGTCCTGTTTGGGGTTGTTGTGCCCAAACACACATAAAACGACTGCAAATTTGCCAAAACAAACTTTTAAGAATGATGCTGAAAGTCCCTTGGTATTATTCTACAAAAAAGCTACATTTAGAGTCAAATGTAAATTTAATTTCTAAGCAAATCTGTGATATAACCAAAAATTTTTATGTTCGTTGTAGCATGTCTGATAATGTTCTTGTATCCGAACTTTGTGATTAATTAATTTTGTATAAACATATGTATTCATAGTTTGCTTTGTATAATTATTATTTTTGTTCCTATTGAAAAATATTACAGTCAATTATCAATAACACTCTCTTCTAGTCACCCCTTAGTCTTAAGATTTCATATGCGTAGGTTTTTTATAGTAGTTTTCCTACGCTAAAAAATTTACAATTTATTTTCTTCATATTCATTTAAATTTATTTGTATTTATAATGTTTAAGAATTAAGGCTTAGTCCAGTTTCTGTAAATTGAGCATCACAAAACTATTGTAACGATTTTTTACTACTTAAATAAATAAATAAATAATAAAAAAAAAATAAAAAAAAAAACTAATTTTCATAAATGTCTAGTTATGTCGATCAATGCATAAACTTAATAGAGTTACCTTGTACTACATCAAATATTCATATAAGGTTTGTAAAGAAAAATAAAAAATGCAAAATTAAATGAAAAAAAAAAATTAATAAATCTCAAATTAAAACTTGTCAGATAAGGACAAAAATAATAAAACTTTTTAAGGAAAAGTGGCAAAAAATAAATATCAAATTAAATTAATTCATTCAGTTCATCCTATTCGTCATCTATGTATGTGCAGCATTACGCTTTTCTTATATCTTCAATACATTTAATTCAATTAAATTCATTTTAAGTTTAATAAAAAAAATACTTAAGCTATTTTACGTTTTCATAGCCGTTGCGTTCATGAATACCATTGGTTTCAAGCTGCCTTAAAGCAGGTTTCCGACAAACCCAAAACAAGCTCTCATACTCGCTCTTGAGCATGGAACGAGGATTTTGAGCATATTTTGTACGGCGACCAGTTTCACTGCGCAGTATTTCAAAGCCCACGTTCTCAACTATATCCATAAGATCCTCAAATGTAGGCTCAATACTATTTTCGCCACGCACATCGGCGAAATGATAGAGTAAAGGTCCAAGATTTACCCAAATACCACCAGGTACGAGAATGCTAATAGATAGAGGGAGTAAAAAGAAAAATAATAAAGGGTTCAATGTTAAAAAGTATGCGTTAAAGAACGCACCGATAAATAGTTTCAATAAATTCGATAACATTATTGGCACAATCGATGAAGAAACAAGTAGCTACACAATCGTAGCAATCCGGGGTTCTATAAACCTTTAATTAATGCGGGTTGTTAAATCAAGTTATTTGTTGGAAAATATTTAAGCAAACCTCTAAGAAGTCGCCTGCGGACATCATAATATTTCCCTTCGGTTTGTGCTTCACGGGACAAACATCGGGAAAGTGTATGGGCGCAATTTGATCAGAGCGACGCAAATTATTAACATACTGATGTACCCAAGGATAGATCGTCCATTGATTCTCCTCCGCGCATCTTAAAATAAAAAATGGTACTTATAAAAAAAATTTATATAAGCTATGTATGAACAAAACTCACTGATTTAAGACGAAATTTGAAGCAAACATCATGAAGTAAGAGTATTCATTGCCTTCGCAATCGTATCCACGACAAGCGAGCTCATAAGAAAGACGCCCCAAGCCAGCACCGGGCACCAGTATTTTTATCTCATTCAATTGCCTGTTTTTTGAGAGCAAACAAATAATTCCAAATGAACTCAGTGCATAGAAGTTTAAAGACCTACATTTCATCTGGATTAAAGTGCTGCTCAATGACTTCTATGATGGGCTTGTAGGATTGTTCACGCTCTTCTGCACATTCCTCGCTCCAATCGCGCGCCAATTGTTTCAATGTCGACTGGACCTTTAATAATTTAAAAGGTTCAACAACTTGCTCTGGCTGTGGTTGCAAGCATTTTTGTTGCATTTTGGACATTTTTTTTTTTATTTTTGTTTACGCAAGACACAATTTACACAATAGAACAAAAAGCAAATATCAATACGGAAAAATGTTATAGAAAAACACTAACAACTTAAAGTAGACCAAAAACTACTTAAAACAAAAGTAACATTAAAAAAATAATCAAAAAAGAGATGAAGTTTAAGCAAAATATACACTACGCTGCCAGCTTAAGTTAGATCTGTCAAGGTTTTTTAATAGTCGTTTGTCGATAGTGAACTTGATTTTAGTCTAAAAATTTTATTATCACAAATTTTTTTTTTTTTTTGTCTAAAGGAAGTGTCGAAGCGTCTGCTTCAAAAAAATCCAATAGTAGTGAGGTCAAGCATTTAATTTTAAATGTTAGTTATAAGCCAAATATCGTCCTGAACTTCCAAAAGCATGTCGCAGCTCAGCGTATTTTGCAGTGTTAGCATTAAAATCAAAACTTTTACTTACATTTTCCATGTCCTGATGGCGCATTTTAGTAGCATGACCTTCAACATCTTGCTGCGTGACAATCATTTCACCTGGATATCGATCAAAAATGTTTTCATGATCACGCAGCATTTTCTTGATTACCGCTTGATTCTCATCAATGCAATCGCGAATGATGCCCAAATTTTTGCGATATTTAACCAACATATGCTGATGATGTTGAGGAAGGCTATTGAGGTAGCTTTCGGATTTAATAACGCGAGCGTAGGAATATTTTCTGTAACGAAAAAAAAAACATTTCAATTGCTTTCAATAGTAAATAAGTCGCAAAAACAATAATTATTTCGGCGTTTGTTATCAGTATTGTCCTCGCACAACTTGTTTTAAGTATTCTAATTAAATCAAATAAGATAAGCAAGTAATGAAATCAAACAGCTGCTATTAATTATTTCATAAATTATCGAAAGAACGTCGGCAACACAACTCATTACAGTTCATGCCGATGACGCACTGTGGGAAGTTGGCATACAAAGGGATGGACATCGTATACTGCTTTATATAATTAATTATAACTCTAAGATTGTTATATGTGTATTGGCCAAATTTTGTGTATTCTTTCTAAATTGTGTTTAATATCCTTAAACTTATTTGTGCCTAATCGATTTAAAAATATCAAAGGCATGAAAAGCGGTTTCTTGATATTGTTTTCTGCAAAATAACAAAACACAAAGTCTTCAAAGTCACAAAGTTCAAAATACAATCGCCTTAACTTTTCAGATTTTCCCAACAAGTAACCTTTTCATCAAAAAAACATTGTAGCCCAAATTTTTCACTGTTTGATAAAACAGTATATATCGCTACCTTAATATAGAAAGGCCCTAACTCATTTTTTTTTTTACATTATAGGAGAAGAAAAAAACTTGATAAAAAACAAAGTTCTGCAATTTCTACAGTAAAAAGAATTGTAACATTGCTACATCACTAATAGTTTTTAATAAAAAAATTTCTTTACAAAAAATTCGAAACTACAGAACTTAATTTTTTATTAAGTTTTCTCCTTCTCCTATTGACTTAGGGCCTTTTGAGATAGGGCCTTTCTATATTAAGGTAGCGATATATAAAGGCGCCTCACGCCCCATAGAACAAAAAAGTTGTTCGGGTCGGTTTCTCCAAAAAATCCTTGGCTTATGTTATGATGATTCCCCAAATATTTCGACTCTAGCGACAGCCATCCGTGAGTTGGAATGGTTTGAAACAACGTATATTTGAGGACGTATATGACCACCTTCCGGTCCATGACGTGAAAATAGCCCTAGGCGATTTTAATGCGAAAGTCGGAAGGGAAGGTATCTTTGGCCCCACTGTCGGTCAGTTCAGTCTTCATCAGATCTCCACAAACAAAGGTCTAAGACTGATCGACTTCGCCGCGGCACGAAACATGGTAGTTAGTAGCACCTCGACATCCACAAGGCCACCTGGCTGTCCCCGGATCAAAAAACGCGAAACCAAATTGATCATTTCGGGGGGTCAACATTGACTCCGACCATTATCTTGTTGCAGCCAAGATCCGCATGCGATTATGCAATGCGAAGAATATACGCACAGGAATGCAACGAAAGCTAGATGTAGCTAAGCTGCAAAACCTCGGAACCAATGGTATGAACAGGAGTGTCGTACCTCGACAGCAGTAAAAAACGCCGCATACAGAAAAACGCTGCAGTCAGCTGCAACGCGAGCCGTGCGAGAAAACTACCGCGAAAAGAGAAAGAAAGAGAGGCGCCTTTTCAGACGCAAGAAAAGAGAGCAGGAAAAGCGTGACCGTGAGGAACTAGAGGTATACCAGGGCAAGAAGGATGCACGAAAATTCTATCAACAGGTTAAGCGTCTAACGCAAGGTTTCAAGCCCGGAGCATCCACTTGTAGAGACGAAAATGAAGATCTGAATACGGATACACAGTGTATGCTGAGATTGTGGAGACGGCACTTCTCCAATTTACTTACTGGCGACGATTCCACCAATGCCGCCCATGGAGAGCACAGTTCAGTGCCACTAATCAACGATGACGGAGTGGAAGTATCACCACCTAGCCATGAAGAGGTTCGAGTTGCTATCCTACGACTCAAAAACAATAAAGCAGCGGGTGCTGACGGCCTATCAGCTGAATTTTTTAAAACTGGATGAATTGATAAGGCGCATGCATCAGCTCATCAACAAAATATGGCTAGCAGAAAGCATGCCCGATAATTGGAACCTCATCGAACTGTGCCCTGTACTTAAGAAAGGAGACCCAACAATCTGCGCAAGTTATAGAGGAATCAGTCTTATTTCCATCGCATATAAGGTTCTCTCAAGCGTACTGTGTCAAAGATTGTTGATTAGACTTTGCAGAATGACGTTCAGCAACACACGCAGCTCCGTCAAGGTAGGATATGACCTCTCCGAAACCTTCAATACCGAAAGAGGTTTCAGGTAAGGCGATCCACTGTCTTGCGATCTCTTCAACATAATCATGGAGGGGATCGTACGAAAGGCCGGTGTGCATCGTAATGGCACCATTTCCTATAAAGGTGTCCAGCCCCTTGCGTACGCTGATGATATTGATATTGTTGGCAGAACCAAGAGAGATGTTACCGCTGCTTTCGCCGCTATCGAAAAGGAATCAGCCAAAGTGGGTTTGACGATAAATGAGGATAAAACAAAGTATATGCTGTCTACAAACAAGGGAGCGCGGCGTTTAGACTCCCACGTTTCATCCGGCAGCTATAACTTTGAAGTAGTCAAGGAGTTCGTATACCTTGGCACCGCCATTAATACCAACAACAAAATCAGCCTGGAGATAAAGCAAAGAACAATAATTGCTAATAGGTGCTACTACGGGCTCAGTAAGCAACTAAGTTACAGAGCCCTCTCTCGATCGACAAAACTAACACTCAACAAGACGCTCGTTCTACCTGTGCTGCTTTATAGCGCTGAGGCATGGGTAGTTTCGCAAACTGACGCAACCGCTCTGGGGGTGTTCGAGAGAAAAGTTATTCGCAAAATCTTCGGTCCTGTTCGAGTCGGCGATGACTATCGCATCCGAATGAACCACGAGCTGTATGAGCTCTACGATGACATTGTAGTTCGGCGTATAACTGTGCAGCGACTACGCTGGCTGGGTCATGTCCATCGTATGGACGACGAAGCTCCAGCGAAAAAGGTGCTCGAGGAGAGGGTCGCTGGTCAACGACGACGAGGGAGACCATGCCTCCGATGGATGGACCAGGCTGAGGAAGCCCTAACCGCACTTGGTGTATCCGACTGGAGAAGGCGCGCGCAAACCAGAGGCGCCTGGCGATACTGATGAGGTCAGTCGAATCCCGGACACGGGTTCTTACGGCCACCTAAGTAAGATATTAATTACTTGATGAATACAAAAGCTTTTAAGGTTGGCGCTAATATAATCAGACTTTTAATCAGAAGCGCCAACTTCAAAGCATTTGTATTCATCAAGAAATTAATATATTTATGATAATAAAACAAATAAGAAAAAAATTAAGATAATAAGATTTCATATATAATGTTTAAATAAATTATCAAATATGACCAAGAAATTAAAAGGAAAAGTATTATTAAAATTATTTTTTACTTTGTAGTGATTTTGTAGTCGGTTGTTTTTTTTTTAAAAAATTTTTTATTTCTTCCTTTTTAGAGAATATGATAAATTTTCGAAAAAAGTGTATAAACAACATAAATAAAATTGTTCCGAAAAAATTTGTTCTATTAAAATCTGAAAGTTTGCTGGTTATTTCAAATATCTGCCTCTTAAATTTAAATTAGATGTCACCTGTTTTGAAATTATTATACCCATTCTTGTAACGAGTTTTATTACCCTAGTGTCAATATTATTCGAGATAGTGTTTTTCAAATATTGCCACGCCCCTTTGTTAAATAAGCGCCCACTTTCTGGAGCGTTATTTCCAATAATTGTGCCTACCCCTGTACTTTATTTCAGTACCCCAGCGTCAATATTAACAGCAATAGTGTTTATCTAGTATGGCCACGCCCATTTATCGAATAGCGCCTACTTTATTGACCATCATTTTTAATAATTCTGCCTACCCCTGTACTACAATAAATTTCAGTGCCCTAGTGTCAATATTATTCAAGATATACTGTTTTTCTAATATTGCCACGCCCATTTGTCAAATAACGCCCATTTTGTTGACGGCAATTTGTAATAATTGTGCCTACCACTACACTAAATGTCAGTACCCTAGTGTCCATATTATTCGAGATAGTGTTTTTATAATATTGCCACGCCCATTTGTCGAATAACGCCCACTTTATTGGCCATAATTTGTAATAGTAATGCCTACCCTTATACTAAATTGCAGTACTATAGTAT
The DNA here is from genome assembly GCA_914767935.1 of Coremacera marginata. Taxonomy (NCBI): domain Eukaryota; kingdom Metazoa; phylum Arthropoda; class Insecta; order Diptera; family Sciomyzidae; genus Coremacera; species Coremacera marginata. The sequence goes on along the minus strand of OU612046.1, from coordinate 152,282,103 downwards.
CAATATTATTCGAGATATATTCTTTTTCTAATATTGCCACGCTCATTTGTCAAATAACGCCCATTTTCTTGGCCGTAATTTGTATTAACTGTGTTATATAAAGTCCCTACCCCTACACTAAATTTCAGTACCCTAGTGTCCATATTATTCGAGATACATTGTTTTTATGATATTGCCACGCCCATTTGTCGAATTAAGCCCACTTTTGTACGGGCACCTCCATGCTTATGATATCTATCTGTTCCCCAAAAATGATGGCAATCAGGCATATGGTTTAGGAGTTATCGATGTACATACATTAAAAAAAAAAAAAAAAAAAAACAGAAACCGACGAACTTGAGAACCTCCTCCTTTTTGAAGTCGGTTAAAAATACGAAAATTCCTTTTTAATTCCAGACGAAATTTTATTCACAATTGGGCTGAATATGTTTTGGCAAATGCATCAGAATACACCCATTCTGCCACGAATATACCAGAATATGCCTGCCAGATTATACCTTTTTTTTTTATGTCCAACACTCTATATGGGAACGTTCCCACAGCGCGACGAGATAATTATAATAAGCAGCTTCATTGAGCTCCAATAATTACAGCTGGTGATAAGCCTTGGCAATGACGTCACAGAAGCAAGAAAAAAAAACTCACCTGTATAAGCGAAAAGCTGTTATGATCTTTTCCAAATTCTTACGTTCCAATTCCTCTTCATCAGGATGCAGCATGGGTGGATCAGTGGCAGTTAACCTATGCGAAGAGTTTATTGAAGAAGTGGACTGTTTGAGCGAACATGCGGGTAGTTGCTGCTGCTGTTGTTGCTGTTGCTGCTGTAAGTCATTCATGTTTATGCACGTTTTTAAAAAAAATTTACAATGTGTTGTGAAGATTTAAGCGACACGAGTTGTCTGTTTCAGTTCTTGTATTTAATTTATTACTTCGCAGTTTAAACTGCACATTTTAACTATAATTAAACTTTAGCACTAGAATTTTTTACGAAAATTTCAATGAAATATACAACTAGGCAACAGCAACCACACTTTCAACAAATATTTTCATCACAAAATCCAATCAAAATTCAAGAGTGGCTATTCACAATAGTATAAGCATGTTGAGTAGTTCAACTCACCACAAAAGCAGAGAGCCAGTATTGGCACTGCTTAGGCACTGTTTACACGTCATTTAAATTGGAGGATCATTCAAAATTTGTTGTTTTCCCAGCGAAACAAAGATGAACGCTTTGCGAGAGCGAAAATGAACATTCAACCCGTTATCGTATCAATCAAAAAATAAAAACAAATAAAAAATAATTAAAAGTTATATATACAAGCAAATGACAACCTGTGGTCTCCGATTGTGTGAAAATCCAAGTCCACAAACAAATTTTGAATAATCCTTATATTTGAATGACATGCAAACAGTGACATTCTGAGCTGTAATGACATGTGGCGTCTTCACACCACATACACAAGACACGCGTTAATTTTTTTTAAGTAAACTAAAGTAAAGTACAGTAAAGTAAACAGTTTAAAAATTTATTTATTTTGTTAATGCCAATTTATTTAAAGAAAAGTGTTTTTGTAGTGTGACTTGTGTATATGTGTCTTGTGTATGTGGTATGCGTTTCTTGCCGTAGCGACGACCATACACTACACAGACTTCATTTACGACATAGAATAAAGTTCTATGAATTGGCGGCCGTGGCGTAGTGGGTAGAATGTGTGGCTCATACGCCAGAGAACCCACGTTCGAGTCCCAGCTGACACGGAAAGTTTTTCCAATTGAACCAATTTTTCTGTTCGGCCGTCACCTCTCTGCAGACAATGGCACACCTCAGAGTGTAAAAACTGCCATGAAAAGCTTCTTGAGAACATAAGCCATTCTGAGTCGGCATAATGCTTGTAGGTCCAGTTGTCGATCATTTGTGTTCAAACATTTCACTACACACACAACACAATTGATCAATGGCCATTTCGTTCTTTTTTTAATTCAACAAAAATTTACTCAAGAAATTTTTCGTGATTATGACAAGTCTGTATGAATTTCAAGTCACACTTAGGAAACGGTCTGCGCAAACACAACCGAAAAGCAAAATATTTTAATTTTTGCGCAGACAAGAATCTGCCAAATATATTGTTCGACTGTCTGCGCAAACAGATGTTTACAGAGTTAACTCGGGGGTTAGGTTTTTTGCCGAGTTGAGAAAATGGCGCCACTAGGTCGAAACTATTTTCATGCAAAACATCGCATTGAGCTAGGCTTGTTTTTTGACAATAAAATAAGCCTCCGATTAAGCCTCTAGATGACTTATATTAGCGTTTTTGTTGTTCAAACTGAAGAGATTTCTTGTTTTTAATGAAAAAATGTATTTAAAATTAAAAGAATTTTAAAGTTCAATCTGCTGGTGATTTTATTTTTAGACTGAAAAAATATTTTTCGTTTTTTCAAAAATTAAAAATAAAACAAAACATATATTGATATAAATTATTATAGTGCTTTTCAACATAGTGATTTCAACACCCCCTCTCAATCTAATAATAATTTTAATTGATTTCGAAATTTTTCAAATTGCACAGTTGCAAGTGATTTTGTAAAAATATCTGCTTTTTGACTCTCGGAGCTAACTGCCACAACTTTCAATAAACCACTCACAACATGATCCCTCAGAAAATTATACTTTACATCAATGTGTTTCGAGCGCTTGCATTCGGTATTTTTGGACATAAATATGCAGCCATGGTTATCTTCGAAGATTGGAACAACGTAATTTTTATCCAACACGTTCATGTCTTCCAATATTCCTCTTAACCAGATTGCTTCAGATGCTGCTGTGCTTAAAGCTATATATTCAGCTTTACTTGATGAGGTTGCAACTGTAGCTTGCTTCTTGCTACACCAAGATACTGTATTCCCGAAAACTTCAAAAACATAGCCACTTACTGATTTACGGTCATTTATATCTGAAGCCCAATCAGCATCAGAGTAACCTGTTATTATTTCGCTATTTTTATTTTGTTTAAAATGTCTTAATACGCGTTTCAATGTTTTCCAATGTGTTCTGAAGGTTCCTGCTGAAAACGTCCCATGTATCCAATGTGGTAGCAAATATCGGGTCTCACACAAAGCATTAAGTACATAAGACTTCCCAAAAATTATCTATATGGCTGATTTGTTACTTCTTCTTGAGTTTCTGGTATCTGAAATCCCTTTTCCATAGGGGTTTTTGTTGTTTTACAGTTAATCATTTCGAATTTCTTTAAAATTTTGTCTATACTTGCTTCTTGTGACAAAATCATGTGACAGTTTCTCGGTAGTAATCAATTTTTATTCCTAAAAAATGTTTTAACTCACTACAGTCTGTCATTTCAAATTTAGTGGCTAATAACTTCTTCAATGACTGAATCGATGATAGTTTATTCCCAGCTACTAGGAGATCATCAACGTAAAGTAGAATAAAAATGTGATCGTAATTGCTCTTTTTGGTATACAAACAATAATCGTGCTTCGATCTCTTAAAGTTGAGCTGAAGAAGATACTCGTTTATTTTCTCGTTCCAACAGCGAGGGCTTTGTTTCAAACCGTACAAAGATTTTTGGAGTTTGCAAACTTAATTTTTGCTTCCTTCTAGTTCGTCCGGAATTTCCATGTTAATATCTTCTTTTAGCTGTCCATGAAGAAAGGCAGTTTTAACATCTAACTGATGGAAGTAAAATTGCTTTTGCACTCCTACTGCTAGCACTGTTCGGATTGTTGTTAACTTAGCCACAGGCGCTAAAGTTTCTTTGTAGTCAATCCCATACTTTTGAAGAAAACCCTTGGCTACCAAACGAGCTTTATATCTTGTAGGTTTTCCATCTTCGTTTTCTTTTATTTTAAAAACCCGTTTTGATTTTAGTGGTTTCACATCATGTGGACGCTTTACAATTGCAAACTTTATTTTTCTCCATTGATTGTAATTCTTCACCAACCGCTACAAGCCATTTCTTACGATCAGAACGATCGAAAATTTCCTCAAATGTTGCAGGAGTAGAATCCATAACGTCATCATCAACTGTTACGTTGTAGCTCGTAAAGAAATCCAGAAACTTACGTGGAACTGGAACACGTGAACTTCGTCTCAGTTTTGGAACTTCTACTTCTTCTTCTGAAATATCTTTATCATCTGCGTCTTGCTCTTCATTTACAATATGTTCATCATCTACGAATGGTGGTTCTTTGTCTGCTACTTCTTCAGTAAATTCGGCATTCATTCCATCTGAAAAATTGTCAGCACAACTTCCATTTATCTGGGTGTCAGGTTCCACATCCGCAGCTGCAAGAATAGCATCAGTAACATTTAGAAAAATCGATTATAGCAGTTTTCAATTTTTAAAAATCTTGTATGTAAAAATTTAAAAAAAATAAACTAATTTTAATATTTTCATTTTTTCAGCTAGTGCAGCATGACCGATTGGCACATAGCGTAAAGAATTCATTCTAAATTTATTGAACTCAGCTGTGTTTAGTTTAAACACATATCTATACAGTACGCATCAAAAATTGGGCGCTGGCAGGTGTTCAAAATTCAAAATGGCAGTTGTTGCTGTTTACGGAATAAATTCTAATTATCAATAGATTAATTATCCCATTCAAGCATTTTAAAAAATAGTTGCAGCTCAATATGGTATCCTATGTATATGTTTTGTAGTAACAAATTTCTAAAAAAAAGCGTGAAAAACAATGTCCTGTCGTATTATTGACAATAATGCTTACGAACTCTCAATAACGCCGTCACGTAAGCGTAAACGCGAGTCTGTGGGCAAAATAGAATTGCCTGCATGTACGGATGAGCTGATCATAGCAGCTGCACCCATAGCAGCCTGTTTTACCAACGCTGCTTTTAGCTCGACACCAAAAAAGTTGCTAGCAAAACGTTTGCTGCAGCGAGAAAATCTCAATCCGTTTCTGACAAATCCTTGCTTGGAAGTCAAATCCATATTGGATATTGTACAAGAGCAGCAGACGCAGCAACAACAAATTGAGCTTATTAAAATAGAGTCGAAGAAATGCACGCCAGCTGTAGACAATCCGTACGAAGTGGTGCGCAAGCCTCCTAAAAAGAAGAAAAAACACATAGAAATCGAGGAGGCATGTTTCGAGAATCCAGCTCTTAATCTTGAGCTGCCGGAGAAACAGTTCAATCCATTTGAGGTAGACTTATTTTGATATTTGTTGCTTTTTTATTATTAGCTAAATTCTGTGCTTAAGGTGCAACGTGAGCCAGCACAGTCCACGCAACCGTTGGAAGCAAGGAAGTGTTTTACCAATGAAGCGCCCAATCTGCGCGGTCAGGATGTGTCAGCTTCGCGCAATCCCTTTGAGATACCACGTTGTAGTGCAGTGTCCATGAGTGCCGCAAATCCCGATGGCGTTGAAAATCTGGCTCTCGAAACTTTGGCTCAACCCAGTAACTTACAAATTCGTCTGCCATTTACGCCCACGTTAGGGTGTCGCATTGACTTCAAAAATTTGCCGTTGGCGCAACTGACGCCTAGCAAATTGTTTGCTGAAAAGTTGGTGTTTTCGCCGGTTCCAATGGGCATCAAAAAGACGCCTAAACGGTCGCTCTCCTCTATCAGTGAAGAGACCATGGATATAGGCAAGGAACTAGATCTCTATCAGCTAGAATTAGAGAACAGCATAAATGAAGCAAAGTTGCGTAAGAGCACAGGAAGCGGCGGCTTAGTGTTAGTAGAACAGTTGGAGCATAAAATAACATTTACCCAAAACCTGACTGAAATCGTAGAACAAGAGGAAGAACCTATACAGGAGCTTAATGCGAAGCAATTAATGGGAACCAATACAGATGAGCTCGAACAAGAAACCATCATCAAAATTCAAAATAAGCAACAAACTGCGACGGAATCGTTGCCACTGCTGGCAGCCATAGAATCGATGGCAGAGGATGAGCCACCAAATGAAGGTACTGTGCCAACTCAACAACCCGATGTCATGTATGCTTCCGATGAAGATGCAGAAGAGGAATTGGATGATGATTTGAATTTTAGGACACCTGCTCCATTTGTGCGCGCCTATCGCCGTGCTGAGCAACCAGAGACATCAACGGTAAGCAAGGAAACCCTAAACTCAAATAAATTAGACAATAAGCCCGATACCAGTGCACCAAAAAAGCATAATGTTAAGAATATGATACGTAATTCCATACGTAAACTAATGCATCCGCATGCAAATGAAAAAGAGAAGCCGACAGAAAATGTAATGCCAGATAAACCAGCTACTGCACCCACATCCATAATGTCATCAATACGACACAGTCTGCGCCGCAAGCCACACAAGCAGCTGGTAGAGGATGAGCAAGAAACATGCATACAAAAAACTGCTGAAATATCTATCATTGATAGCAGCGAACGCACCATGAAACTCAAATCTAACTTGATGCAGACAGATTATGCAAAAATTGAAGAGTTGACCAATGAAAAGAAACACTCTATACGTAGCAGCCTGCGCAAGTCGACACTTGAGGTGCGTCAACAATTTATGAAGACAGTCTTTCACAAGAACCAGGAGGTATACGCCTTTAGAAAGTAACTTAAGTTGTTTCCACAGTTAAGGTATGTGGGTGTGGGGGAAAAAAAAAATCATATTTTAAGTAATCATTTAATTTTTTTCAATTGAATGGTTTTTTACAACCACAACGTATTTTTTAACATTCAAAGATTTCAAATGTTTTCAAGTAATTTTTAACATAATTAATTTTTTTTAAATAAAACTGTTAAGACACAATGCACCTTTATTCATAATAATTTAATTAAAAATTTTGATTTGCTGACTAAAATTTTTTATAGTTCTTTTTTTTGTTGTTGCTGGTTTAAATAATATTTTTGAATCAATTATGTAATGAAAAAATAAAAAAATAAACTGTTCTACTTTGTTTTTTGCAATTTTTCAACTTAAGCTGCTTTTAAAATATTGCCACAGAAATAAACCTTGATGCCACATGATTTTCTATGATAATGATAAATTATTAATAATGTGACTTATATTATTTTTATATATATTTAAAATATACATAACTCTCCCCAATAATCTATTTATAAACCGTCTGCAACAGCGGTCTTCTGCGCTGATCAATCGGTTTATATGCATGTTGATATACGCTCGACAGACGCCAATGTTCGGGATAGCCGCCTTGACCAGCTCCGCCACCAAGACTGCGAAAGGGCGGCACCAGTGTATCGATGTCATAATTCTTCTTCATGTATGGATTACGTTGGCGCGGTACTACAACTACGCGATTTGCATGACAGCTGCCTATGCTACAGCCACTGTCGGAGCTGACAAAATCGCCCATTGCATTGTATTTAGGCAGGCCAGCACGAAAGGCGGCTTTACAAGGCATGCGTGTCTCGAATTCTGGTCGCATGCAACATGATGACGGCTCAGGTGCGACTTTTTGGCAGAGTCGTGAACGAGTGCGCCTGAAAAAGCCCGGATTCGAGCGTTTACAACCAACTGTTCCAATTGTAGCATCACGTCCCAAATATTTTTCACGTAACGCTTTGTATTCGTGTTCGTTGATAACATTCGGCGACGATTGATAACGTTTGCCGTATTTGTCCGGCATGCCGCTTGCGCTGCAGTGGCGCGACACGCTACGTGCGCGCGGTGGCGGATCGCTGGCGTAGGCATCCAAGCCACAATCAAAATCGAGCGCATCACTTCCAATGCGATGTCCGGTAAAATCGGTTTTACGTCGCATGATGTCTTTGTCGAAAAAGCTGGGTTCACCCAGCGTATTGCCAAAAATACCAGCGGAGCGACCCGTTGCAGCATTGGCATCATCGCGCGGTGTCTTGACGTAGGTAAATACAGCTGGACCAGCAGAGTCACTTGAGCCGTCAATATGTGGTGCGCGTTGTGGCTCATCAGCAGGGTTGAGCGGCTTGTAGTCCCAACAAATCGCCAAATCCATAGGCCCAGCCTTCTTTGTGTGCTGTGAGGAAGAAAACGGACGGTATTCAGAATCTTTGTAGACCTTCGGCACAACGCCGCATGTCTTGGGGCGATAAACTTTCAGTTTGGTGCAGTGCGTCGGGCCTGCATTGTGCGTTCTCACACCAACTCCCGTTGCAATTGGATCCAAATCCAAGGCCATACCTGGATTTCCGCCAGTTATCTGCAATTTACGATACGCCAAATCAGCCACGCAATCCGGTAACGGTTGATGATCCAGATTATCATTGTGCATGCGCCTCGCTAGCTCGAAATTGGCATAAGCAGGCACAATAGGTGAGGGACAGCGCTCGTTAGGCTTGCCGGTAATCGAATGTTGTGGAACGAAATCGTTATAATTGCTCATGTCTATGTCTATAGAGCGACGGTCCTTCAGTGGTGGTGGCGGTGTCACGGGCGGTGTGAGACCGCTAGTGAGCGGTACAGGAGTATGGTTAGAGTATGGATGCAAATCTTTTATACCTGCCTCAGGAGGTGCTTCTAATTTACACTCGTGATCACCCAAATAGTTTTTATCTAGCTTGTACTCCGGCTCAATTTCATGGTCTCGTTCATATTTCTGTTCAAGCAATAATTGGCGGGATGGATGTTGTTTTTGGTACGGTGTAAAATCACCCGGAATATATTCGGAAGTCTGAGACGTGAAGAAATCAAACAGAAATGCATGATTTTACAATAAATTTTATTAGGTTCTCTAAATAAAATGATTGATTAAAATGATGGGAAAAAACCAAAAAGCTCCTGTGGAAATAAAATCAGGACTTGAGTGAGTTCAACTGGATTTTGCAGGAATATTGCAGGTAATTTTTTTCTTAAATAAAAAAATAAATCAATATTAGAACAAAAGAAAATCAAACCAGTGACTTAAATAAAGATAATCGGCGTTGTTGTAGTAACCAAGTGTTCTTGGAATCAGAATAAAAACCGACAAATATTTCGCTTAGGTGTCATCGGATATTGGTTTCTGTGACACCTGAAAAAAAAACACCGAAACCGATTCGAGCATAAGACCGCAAAATTAGACTCCATCAGTCAGTTTCAATTCTGATTCCAAAAGCACTTTGTTTCTACAACAACCCCGAATAGAATGCTAGGGGTTGCAGGATCCTTTTATATACGTACATGCATTTTCTATTCTAAAAGTTACATAGGCACAGATGACAAATTCTATTTGATTTCCTTGCAAGTGGATGTGTTTTGTAAGCTAGGATCTTAACAGTCAGGATCAAAGTTGGTTTTCGAATTTTCTACCTCACCAGTTTCTCAAACCCATTTCCCTGGATTTTTTTTTTCAACTTTGAAATATGATCACTTTTGTCCCAATAAAAGATAATTATATCTCGCAAATTATCTTTGAGTAAATTTATTCTTTGTTCAAATACAACTGTTGTTTTTAAAGTTTTAAATTTTTTTCTGAAAATCTTGTTTTTTATGTCAGAGGGTCTAGCTATCTTATAAAAAAAAGGGAAACAAGCCTATTGATTGATTTGATTTAAAAAGAATACTTAAAATCACCTATTTTATCTATAGTTTTGGAATATTTTCACTCAGGCCCGTAGCCAGGATTTTCCATGGAAAAAATTAAAAAAAAAAAGACAAGGATATAGGAATTTTTCCAAACAAAATCGTTACTTTTAAAAAATATTCTGGAATGTGAATTTTTTAAATAACCTTTAAATGTGAATTTAAAGGGTTTATTGAATTTTTTATCGAATTAATTTTGTATACTAAGTTTTTGATTTTTGCCTATCACACTAGTTTACACGAAAATTGTACTTGGTCAAGAAGATGTTTGTAAGACTAATTTGAGGTCGTTGATCACAAAAATGATATTAGTATAGTTTTCCAAAGAAGCGTTTTCGAGACATCAGGAAAAAAAAAAACAGTTTTTAGATCTTTTTCCCAGTTCCTGCAAAGAATTTCAAGTACTATTAATTCGAAATTCACATAATTGATGCCAATTGAAAGATAAGATCTTTCTCTTTAAATCGATATGCTATATGTGTCAATTGAATTAGTATTTTTTGAGTTATAGACCCTGAAAGTAGAAAAAATTAAATTTTTCAGTAAGTTTTTGAAGTGAAAACATCTTTAGGCGCGTTGAGCACTTTTTGGTGGAGAGCAAACCAATAGATTCGTGATAACATCACGCTGTTAGCGATATCATCATGCTTTTAGATGTTCATTTCTGTTGCATAAGCAATGCTGTAATGCTTATGTCGTGGTTATGCTAGGCAAACATGTTCATTGACCTTTTTTTTACATAGGCGATTACCGAACCAATTACCGATTACAAATGAAGTACCGATTATTGAAGCGATTACCGAACCAATTACCGAATACCGAAGCGATTACCAACCGGCTACCAACCGATTACCAACCGCGTACAGAAAGCTGACGCCATTACCCAAGCTCTTATTATATATAAACATTATAAAATAGCAGTTTATACATTCAATAACGCATAAATTGATAAAAAGAGTTAAAAAAGTAGAACGTGTCTGATTTGCCGACTCTAGCTACTTTGGAAATTCAAAACAGCTGTTATTTCATAGCATTAATTTTTCACTTCGGTTGGCAGTCCGCCCACTGTCTACTTTTTTTTAAGTTTTTTTTTTTAATTGGTCTTAAAACACTTTCTTAGCCAAGTACAGCTTCCGTCTAAACTTGCGTATTGCTTGTGATAGCTAAAATGTGATTGAAAATGTGATGCCCGTGATTTAAAATTTTCAAAATAACTTGAAAAAATTGCGTCTATTGGGAGTATGCATTAAAAAACGCGCATTCGTAACCAACTTCGTATTTATTGACATTGACAGTTATTTGGCAGTGACAACTAGCATCTTATTTACGGGAAGTATAACTTTGTAGCTTTAATTTAAGTTAAACATACACTGAGAATATGTTCCATGGATTAGAATGTGCCAGAAGTGCTTTGCGTGTTTCAGAAGTGTTGATTTTGACATCGATGACAAAGAACGTCCAGGCCAGTCGAAAAAGTTCGAAGATGAGGTTTTAGAGGCATTACTTGATGAAGATCCGTGTCAAACGCAACAAAAACTTGCAAATTCGTTGGGAGGTCAAGCAACCATTTGCAGGCGTTTGATTGGGCATTGGGAATGATCCAAAAGCAAGGAAATTTGGCACCGTACGATCTGAAGCCGAGAGATGTCAAATGACGATATTTTGCATGTGAACAGTTGCTTCAACGGCAAAATCTTAAAGGTTTTATGCAACGTATTGCCGCTGGCGATGAAAAGTGGATCCATTACTATAATGCAAAGCGTAAAAAATCGTATGATAACCCCGGCCATGCTTTAACATCGACGGCAAAGTCGAATATGCATGGTTCCAAGCTCATGCTCTGTATTTGGTGGGATCAGCAAGGTGTTTTTTACTATGAGCTGCTCCAATCTAACAAAAAAAATCACAGGAGATCACCACCGACTATAATTGATGCGTTTGAGCCGAGCTTTGAAGGAAAAATGGCCGCAATTCCAACAAAGACATTACAAAGTGATTCTACAGCATGAAAATGCTCGACCACATGTTGCAAGGCCAATTAAAACATACTTGGAAATCCTTTGTATAAAATACATTGTACCAATTTTTCACAAAAAAAAATTAACATTTTAGCAAAAAATACGCGGTTTTTAAGCATTCTACCTATATTGTAGTTTTTGTTACTATAGCCTTGCCACCTTATATGCTTTTGACGACTTTAAAACATTATCTAAGAGTTTTAGGGGGTCGCTGTTTTCGAATCTGGTGCCAGAATTTTAGAATTAAAGATGGTGGATAGAGTTGCCACCTAAATTTTTTTGTGTTTTTCAGTGCTAGGGCGAACGCTAGTTAAAAATGGTTCGCAGAATCCGAGTGCTTTGCCAAAATTTCAAAATAACAAGAAATCGTAAAAATACAAAAAATGTAGGTGCAACCCCAGTCGCCATCTGGATTTTCAAAACTGTGATATCAGGTTCGACATCAAATCCGTTGACAGAATTTAAAAATCACAAGAATTTGCAAAAAGAAAAAAATCTAGGTGGCAGCCCTATCCGCCGTCTTGAATTTTTAAATTCTGACATCAGATTCGAAACCAGAGATCCCCTTTAACTGTTAGAAAATGTTTAAACTAGTAAAAAGTATAAACTGGCACCTGTGGTAAAAACTATGGCAGTAACTATTCGCCATCTTAAATTTTAAAACTGTGACATTAGATTCAAAATCAAATCCGTGATCAGAATTTCGAAACTACAAGAATTCACAAAAATATTAAAAAAAAAAAAATTGGGGTGGCAATCTATTCGCCATATTAAATTTTAAAATTCTGACATCAGATTCGAAACCAGCGATCCTCTAAAACTGCCAACCACGGAGGCTCTCTTAAGCAGCGCTTATATTCATTGTACGTGTTTATATATAATAACATAGGTGGGTTTTTTTGGCATTGCTATATCCGCTTAGCAATATTTTTCATACAAAAAATCACTTAACTAAGATCGGCTGAGCTCATAGTTGCTGATAGGAACACTATAGCCGGATAAAAAACAATTATAGCTTACAAAAATTTATTGGGAGCACTTTTTGGGAAACAACCATGTTTATGTTGCAACAAGAAAAAAAGCAGATGCTATGCTGAATGCTACATTACGGACACTTGTTGGTAAAATTTTTGGAAGTTTCGCCATCTTTTTTCTTTCATTCACTATCTTGTCAATTGCATGCTACACTTAATTTTCTGTTTGGTAAGGCTGTAGGCAGCATTTCTTTTTCTGTTAAAAACCTGTTTTCTCTCTGTTGTCGGCATTGTGTTCAGCATCCCTACAAACATTTACAATCGTAGAAGCGTCGCCACCCTATAGGAACAAACTGACTTGTTTTTAAGAGCAACTAATTAAAAAACTAACTTAAAATAAACTAGTATATGAACTACTTTGAATTATATAAAGGCGGCATACACTTCAATTCTAAATAGTTTTTATTGCATTATATATGATGTAATTGAAATACTACTTAAAAACAAGTGGTTGATAAACTACTTTGAATTATATTAAGGCGGCAACTACTCTGATTTTGAAATGTTTTAATTGCAAATTTTTATTAGATTACAAGTTTATATATATTTAACCATGTTATTTCATCAAATATTATTAACTTTAGGCTTCGCTAACATTTTGTTTCAAAAAGACATATTTTTTTATTTACTACATTGAACTGCAAAACAGACGTAAACACACTTTAAAACTGATAAACTGCCTCAAAACCCTGTGAAACGATTAAATGAAACGATTAAAAATTCTTTATTACAGTCAAACCTGTTTTTGTGCGGTCTTTTTTTGTGCGAAAATTTTTTTGTGCGATTTTATTTATGCGGTTTCTATTTTTATGCGATTTGTTTTGTGCGAATTTTTTTTTGTGCGAGTTGTGTTATGATATTTTTTCTTGTATGCGATCTTTTCTATGCAAAAAAAAAACCCTGCACTAGCTGAAATTATCATTAAAAAGAGCAATAAAGAGAAAAGCGTAAGAGCAAAACGCAATTCTGAAGTTTTAGTTCTTATGATTTTTGTTTTTAGACATAAGTATAACCCGAAATGAATAATCATAATAAGAAAACAGCAAAAAGAAACATAATAACCGGTTATTGCGAAATTTATAATAAGCTTACAAAACGACCGTCATCACAAAGACTTATCACCGACTATATGGTTATCGCAGACAATAATTCCATTCCAATGGAAACAACTAATAACTCCATTACAATATCTTCAAGTGATGAAAGCGATTTCGAACCAGATCATCACAAGAAAATGCGCGTTGTGGACTATGACGAATAGTATTGATTAACTTATGAATTTATGTATTTTAATTTATTTTTTTAATATGCATTTTTTTAATGGAATAATTTTTCGTATTTTTCACATTTAAAATGAAGAATTAAAACTATATTTTTAACGTTTCCGTGTGTAATTTATTTATTTATTTGGCTTCGAGACCACTTTTTCGCTTTTTCATAGAATGTTTCCTAGGTGAGATTTTTTTTATGCGGTACAAAAAAACCGCATAAAAAAATTTTCTTTATTAGATTACTTAAAGTTTTATGTTATAGCTGTTTATGAAGTCTCCGAAGAATTTTTTTTTGTGCGATTTTTTTTCTGCGGTCCCTATCTACCGCACAAAAACAGTTTTGACTGTATTTAAGATATTCAAATAACAAACTTGCAGTGTTTAGCAAACATTGCACAATTTGGACTCTGTACGGAAATTGATGATTTATGTATTTATGTATTTTCAAAACAGTCAAATAAATGATCTCTTTGATGTTAGAAATTTGAAATTTTTATGCTTTTAAATTCATCTTCAGTAAGTGGAATATTTAATACTTTTTTGAAGTTTTACAATTGGTTATTTTAAAGTTATTAAAAAAATAGTTTAAATATAACTAATTTAAGAAGTAGTTGAAAATATAGGCAGACGACAGTCAATTGACTTATTTAGCGGACATCACCATACAAAATATGTTAGTTCGTTCTATGGAAAAAAGTCAGAATTTCAACTAGTTGTGGTTGGTAAAAAACTACTTTTTCAACTACTTTTAAATTAGTTGCTTTTCCTACAGGGCAGCGAGTGTCTATCCTCCGTTGTGAGTAGTGTTGGTTCCTTGCAAGGGAGTCACGAAAAAGAGTCGCGAACGAATCGCATTGAAGGCTCGCTAGGGAATCTCTAAGAAGAGTGACAGAAGAGTTTTCAGGGGGGGGGGGGGGAGGGGGGCCCTGATCGATTCGTTAAACGACAACTTATTTCGAATGAATGGTTTGAAAATATTTTTTTCTATTAATTGTTTAAGACCTGCACCAATTTTGAACTAAATTCTAAATTCTGCGAAGTGCTTACTCTGATGCAATTCAAAATTTTTGCATAATTCAAAAATATTCTTAGGATTTTTTAATGCCAACTAAAATGTTTTAAGTAATTTGAACTTGTTATTGTCTTAATATGGAAAAATTTAAAATTCTGTGTCGCTTTTCATTCGCCTGAATGATCAAATAGCGATTCATCTTCCAACAAACATATAGGCGATTCGCGGAAGAGTCGTTAGAAGATCAAACAGCGATTCGTCTTCCATCAAACATATAGGCGATTCGCGAAAGAGCCGTTAGAAGATCAAATAGCGATTCATCTTCTAATATATAGGCGAATCTCGGAAGAGTCGCAGGAAGATCAAATAGTAATTTATTTTCCTACAAACATATAGGCGATTCGCGGAAGAGTCGTTAGAAGATCAAACAGCGATTCATCTTCCAACAAACATATAGGCGAATCGGGGAAGCGTCTTCAAAACCAACTTCTCTTCGAACGATCTTCCAAATGCTTATACCTTCCAAACATTTGGAAAACGATTGGAAGAGAAGCTGATTATGCGATGCACTTGCGATTCACCCAAGGGTTCTTTAGAAGATTGATCGCTTTTCGATCGCCCAAGTGATTAATGCGCGATTCAAGAAAAATGTTCAAAATCTTCCATCGCTCATTCCATCTATCGTTGGAAGATGATTCGCTTTTCGATCGCCCAAGCGATTAATGCGTGATTCAAGAAAAAATTTTAATATCTTCCTTCGCACATTTCGGCGATCCTTGGAGATGGATTGCTTTTAAAACTCGTGAAAACCAACGACGCGTTTTAATTTTTTAATTTGTAATTTTTTAAAATAAAACAAATTTTTACGTTCAACAACGATGCTTGGCAACATATCACTGAGGACCCGTTTTGCCGAATCGTTTGACCCCTTTTAGGACTTTTCTTGCGGTGATTCGTGAATTGCTTAAGGCCCCCCGGCGATTCGTTCGCGAATCTTCCCAGCGAATCGCTTACGAACCCTTCAGGCGATTAGTTTACGAATCTTCCAGGCGAATCGCTTTTATGGTCTCAGCTGCTTACAGTCAGCGATACCCGAATGACTCTCAAATGAGCTCGCCGGCGATTGTCTCATCTTTCAAGCGATTTTCTGGCGATTCTGAGGCGATAGAAAATGTTTGCAGGGTAGGGTTCGGACCGTGAACTAAATTTGTCGGTTGCCTGGAAGTGTTAGGATGAAAGAGAAACTCTCTCAAATTCCAGTTTTTTCTTTTACAACGCGGAATAACAACAAAATTTGCCTGTGTCTATCGTGTAATAGGCTTGTGCTTAATCATTCCGGAGCCGAAATAAACATGGAATGATTCTTTTGTACTGCGGAGCTATCTAGTTCCGGCAGTTCGCATGTTCAACCAAATGAATGAAACAATGCACAAGGCAAAAACACTAGCAGCTCTCTCGGAGCCAAAACATGTCCGGAGCTATCTAGTTCCGCCAGTTTGCATTTGCAACCAAATGAACGAAACAATGCAAATGACAAAAACGGCGATATATCTTTTGATAGTTTTATTTGTCATTTCTATCAATTATTTTTACCAAAGAAGGAGAGATATATATTTTATTTCTCAGTAAAATTTATCAGTTTTACAACAAACTCGGCAATGCAGTGACAAGTACGAAAGAAATGTCGGTTCATATTGCTTAAGCAAAAAAAAAAAAAAGTCATTGCAACCCGAACTGTTTGGACATGTTAAGAATGGATCGAAGGAATGATTGGAACCATGTCCGACTGTAAACATGGCTCCGTGAACTACACATGTTCGGAGCGACTCATCTCTATCGTGTAACACGCACCTATTTGGTAAGAATAGTGACTACATATTTATAAACATGTATACGTGTTTTTTGAAATTTTACCCTCAATAAAAATCGCCACATCGCCGTCTAAGAAGTTTCACTTCAAAAACTTTTCTTGGAAATAATCAGCTTCTTAATACATACTTTTTGAAACAAAACTGGCTCTTTTCTTATTTTTTTACTCAACGTGTGATGGATCTGAATTTCTATGTGCTTAAAATAATTTTTTAACTGCTACTCGTATTTTAACTTTTTATATCGTTTTAAGGACACTCAAAGTAAAATAAAAACATAATTAAGTTAATAAATATTATTTTTTTTTTATTATGCATTTAAGAAAGCTAATACTATGTTCACACTGAGGGCTAAATGCGCATTTAACGAAATGCGCATTAGCAATTTAGAATGCGTGGCCGTATGCTCCTTGTAAGAGTAAAAGAGACAAATATATACATTCAATTTCGTAAATGCGCATTTAGCTCTCAATGTGAACGTAGTATAACACAAAATAATTTCAAATCTAACATTATTGCGTAAAATGTTTTACATAACTTGCTTGGAAATTAGAATTACATTTTTTTGAAAAATAAAATTTACGTGGGACACTCCGTCTTTCTGAATTTAATCAACCCTAGGGATATTTTTAACAAGCTCTAGAACAGTTTTTCATCAAGAACTTTTTTCCGTATTTTTTCTTATTTTGCTTTTTGTTGATACTAAAAAAAATATAAATGATTTTACTACAGATTTTTTGCTTCATACAAAAATTTATACTTTTTTTATGTAAGTCTGTGAAACTTTGAGTTGAATGTACAGTCCTGTAACCCCTGGTCTAATGTTTAAACATAGATTTTTCGAAATAAAAACAAATAATTAAAAATACTTAAAAACAAAAAGACAGCGCTTAAAAACGTAAAAAACACAATATACCTTCGATTTTAATCCACAGTTGTCAATAAGACGATTTGTGTCTCTGGTAAAGCTGAGCAGACGCTGTGCAGCCTCACATTTGGTTGGACAATCCGGTACAGCTGCGCACGTAGGTGTTTTCTGAGGAAAACTATTCCATTTATGACGTTTTAGCAAACATTCATTGTATTCATCGCCAAAACGACGCGTCAGTCGATCGGGCAGCATATAGGTGCTACGAAAATTGCCCCAAGGATTCCTGTCACTATATAAAAAAAAGAAGTTAAGTTGCTATTTTAGAAATTTAAGTGGGGGTTTTTTTTTGTAAGCATTACCGTTTTACAAAAGGCAACAAGTGTCCATTATCATTGGCAATAATTTTGGTACAGCATCTAATTTGCCTCGGCCTTGGTGGATACCATTTGGGCAGCTCCCAGTTGTTGAGACGCTTGGCAGAATATGCCTTTTCAAACTGTTAAAGAGACATAAATATTTGTTAAAATATTTTTAATCATTCCGACGTACTAGGTAGCAAAGCAGCTGCGTAGATTTTTGGGTTTATAAATTTTATTAATTGTGCAACCTGTTTTTACTTCTATATCTGCGTCTAAATACCGTAATTTATATGTTTGTAATCCAAACAAATCTGCACCAAGCATATTAATAACTTAAAAAAATATGTTGATATCACCAAAAGACACACATAGATAATATTGAAACGCTTAAAAAAATACACCCTTAAAAAAAACCAAAGCACAAGCACCCTCAGCAATCATTGCAATACCAGCTACAATTACACGCTGTAATTCACTGAGTGTGACATGTGTAAAAAACTATTTACACTGAATCTTTTAAGCCATTGTTTACTTTTTAAAAATTCTACCATTCTTATAGGTGTCTGCTGCAAAAGGGGGTTATTTGTGAAGGTTTGCAGTGGTAAACAAGTTAATCCTGGATGTCATTTATCACTTGTGATAGTAGCAGCAATAGTGCCGGACATAGTAGCGTTTAGACAGTGAGGCTTAGCCAAACATCTGTTTAGACGAGCAAAGTTGTGTGCATGTTTTTTTGAAAATATTTGGAAAAAAGCATTGTTTTGTATAAGAAGGTAAAAAATTTTTAATAATTTAGAACTGATTGACTAATCTTGATTTTTTTCAGCCAAACAAGTGTGAATGAAAATTCCTGACAAGTTTTGTAGTGCAAAAAAGCTGTCAATGTAAAATTAAATTCATTTGACTAAAAATGTGATCAAAAGTGGCTCTGTAAAGTAAGCCCTCAGGAAATAAAGCCTGAAAACAAAAACGAAATTAGACTTAAAAAATGTGGGCTTTATTTCATTATTAACACCCTACGAAATAAAGCCCCAACTCGATGAAATAAAACCCCCAACATAAGTAATGCTCTGTCCGTCTTCTGAACTTCTTGAAGTTTGATTGATTCTCCTCTCTATAAGTTTAAGCCCATTTTGATTGAAAAGCTTTTAGTTGACTTCGCGTAATGGGCTGTTCCCAAGTCAGGCCAAAATATTCTTAAGGTATAGTACACTTTAGAAGTCGAAAATAATACGCGTTTACTATATTTGTTTTCTGAGGTACCTTAATAATTATCTTTATTTATTTATTTTTAGAACATTAAGGAGACATAGCAGGTTCAAATAAATAATAATAATAGTAATAAGAATAATAATTAATAATAATAAATGCAGACCTATTTTAATGAAACTTTGAACATAGGTTTTATTGGTCTTATAGTATACAAAAATATTTTTTTTTATTTTTTTTTTTTTGGCCCCGCGTCATCTGCTATAATTTAAAAAAAAAAAAACACCAAAAAATCACGTCGTGCAGGATTACTGTCCTCAGAAAAGTTAAAAAAATAGATAAACGGGGTCTAAATCAGCATTGAAGTGACCATAGAATGACCTACAAAAAAAATGTTGGTTGAAAAATAAGAAAATTATGACTTTTTTCGAAATTTTAAGTTTTTTCCCCCAATAAATCTGTTGTAACTCAACAAATTGTGCGGCGATTTTTTTCAATCGTAGGTCATTCTGAGCATTAACATGTGTAGATTAAAGTGGTAGAATGATCGGATGAATACTTTTCTTTTAATCATGCATGCCAACTTGAAAAACGTTGTTTTCAGAAAATCGCGTTTAAAGTTTGACATTCATTTGAAAGTACCTTGGCTTGCTTCGTTTTATATGCTCAAAAAAATTTTTTTGAGAATTTCACTTTTATACTATTAAAATCATATCTTTAAAGGAGAGACCGTACCAATTATGGATTTTATAGTCATCCCAGTCTCGATCCTCATGGCACAGATGACCGATCTTGCTGTTTTATTTTTTGTTAATTATATTATTATTTATAAATATTAAAAAGAAAAAAATTGTCGAAAAACCTGTGTCGCGAATAATGCACTTTTTCCTTTCCATACTCGCATCGAACCGCGTAAAATTCGACTCCAAGTTGAACGTGCTACCATCCCATCATTGCCTCCCTTGCATCAAAGCGAACAAAATACGAACAAAACTGAAAGCAAGCATAATATATATCTTCCAATTTATTCTATAGGATTGATGCCAAAATTTATTGTTTATCCAAAATAATCATCAATCAATTATATAATTTGGGCTTTATTTATGTAATTTATTTTCAATTTTTCTTAAAAAAAAAAAACAAAAACTGCCTAAATGATCGTAAATATTTTTAATTTAAAAAAAAAAGTACAATTAGGACCACTGAACCTACGCATACTTGTTTGGGTATATTTTACCGTGCCTATACAGTTACAAATGTTGATGCGACGATATTTAGTGCTAAATGATGCAGACATGTATCTATATATATATATATAGAAGAAACTCCATTACATTATCACAAAAATTGTGCTATTTCCCACAAGGCACAAAATCCGACTTCGATATCGAAAATTTAAAAATTTACGAATAGTTCACGATGATAACAATCGAATTCGAAATCGATAACGATTCGAAAAAGATACGTTTGGCGGCCGTAACGGTTACTTCGTAAACGAAGGCTCGCTTATATTTCGAAAAATTATTCGTTAACTATTCCAAAGCGCTTAATTCTTCAACACAAATGTGAAGAAAAGTATATTTTCTACTTTTTTACTGTAAGGTGGATACTTTCGGATAACTTTTTTGGCACTTTCAGAATTACTTTTATTATTACTGACGCGATAACACTGGTATGAAATAATTTTCGATTTTTGATCGCCAATTACGGAAAAATACGAAATTTTTTTTTCGATAACAGTTCGTTGCAGGCAAACTTTCGCTGTAAACGAAATATGTGTCGGGTGGGATTACATATGCATACCCAAGTTCTTTTTCGGCACAATATTTTAGTAATTTTAGTAACCTTCTCATGTTTTACTTTTGATGGTAATGGTCATGTTGGCTCAGATGGTAATGGAAGAACTTGTAATCAGTATTATGTGTGTTAAAATACCGCAGCATGCGAATATTTTTTTATTTCAATATAAATGTGAGTTAAGAAACTACATTTGAATTATATGAAAGATACGATATTTATATGGAAATTCACAGATTTAAGAATAAAACAAATTTTAGATTCAAATTTGCATTCGTTAATATTGCAGCATTAGCTGTTTCTAAATCAATCAATGCAATCAATCTGAATTTTTCAAAACTCAATTTGAGAAATGCCTTAAAGTATGCTAATGTTCTGAAAAAAAAACTACGTTCAGATTCAAATTTTTAGACCGTTCTGTACTTTCAGAGTATTGAACGAAAGACTCGATTCAATCATAAAAGAAGGAAAGAAGTACCGATTTATCATAAGTATGAGCTAGTCAAATAAATATGTCTACATGGCCGAGTGGTTAGAACAGCCGACTATGGATCACATCGTACTATGTTCAATTCTCAGTGGAAGCAAAAATATGAAAAAATTTTAAATAGCAATTTTTTTCGTTTTCATACAACTAGCGCGGCGAATTACTGTGTTGTTGTTTTCATAAGAACCATTTCGTTACATTGGTTTTACACCCCATCTAGCTCGCCGTATTGTTTTATACGCGGCTATAAAAGTTTCACTTCACAAAAAAAATTTGATTTCTTGAAAATTTGTAAATGCTATGTCCCCTTAAGTTTTGTATATAATTGTGGACCTAACAAGGTGTAGTCAAGTTTTACATATGTCTCGTCGTCCATTATAATGTAGTCAAATTTTTCTTTCACTATAGACAGCTTATCTAGCCTGATTTTACACGTGAGAATTTGTTTTTCAAACTTTTTTCGACCATTTTTGTTCCTTTTATGTCTTTAACCCATTTTAGTCCGCTACCAGAACGCGTTGAAATTTCTTAATGAAAATTTCAGACTTTGTTTTAAGTGACCGAATGAAGAAAATTTCAAGTTTAAGATTTTTTCGACACACCATTTTTCGGCTATGAGGTTTTTCGACCAATGGCCCAATGTGTATATAAAAATTTAGAAATTATAATATAATAAAAAAAAATTTTTTATACAAAAAAAAATATATGTAAACGTGAAATGTGAAAATATTATAATAAAAGTATACATATAGGGCCATCGGTCGAAAATCGACCATCTGTGTTTTATCACACAGGTAACACATAGTTAAATTTACAATTAACACAGTTACCTGTGTTGTTCAAAACCGACTGATTCTCATATTTTAGTCTTTTGGCTGCCTGCTTACGTAAATAGTGGTCGAAAAGTCGACCAGCGGGCTAAAATGGATTTTCTTGACTCCTCGATCATTGCTATGCTTGTGTTCGCTTTTTTGGCCCAATCTTTCCGCGAAGTTCCAATTTTTTTTTGGCGAATGGATAAGCCTGGATTGGTTTTTATTAAGCTTAGAATTTTTTTTCAAGTTGTCTGTCTTTTGCATCCTTTTTCCGGTCCAATTTTGATAAATCCCTGACAGTACACTTAAGTACTTAATTTAAGAAAAATATTTTTTCCGAACCCTCTGACTAATCCTAAGAGATTTCGGTATTGTTAAAAATCTTTTAAGCTTAGCAAAGTATAACATGAAACGTTATGCAATGTAAGAGAATGAATCTTGTTTGAATAATTTTATATTTTTACTCTCTTTGCAATTAAAGATGATATAATTACTTTCATAAAATAATAAAAATTTTAACGTTGTTATAACAACCACATTATACAAGTAAGACCCCCTATGAGTTTTGCAATTTTTGAGTATTTATTTAACAATGCAAAATATACCCAAATTTAAAAATTAAATAAAGTCCCCCTTAAATCTGAAAAAATAAATAATTACTTTGAAGCCAGTGGCGGCCGTGGCGTAGTGGGTAGAGTGTGTGACTCTTACGCCAGAGAACCCAGGTTCGAATCCTCCATCCGACACAGAAAGTTTTTTCAATTGAATTAATTTTTCTGTTCGGCCGTCACCTCTCTGCAGGCAATGGCAAACCTCAGAGAGTAAAAACTGCCATGAAAAGCGTCTTGAGAACATAAGCCGTTCGGAGTCGGCGTAAAACATGTAGGTCCAGTTCTCGATCATTTGTGTGCAAACATTTCACATCACACACAACACAATTGATAATAAGAAGCTCGGTCAAAGTCCTTTCAAGGGCTGAAATGGCCATTTCGTTTTTTACTTTGAAGCCATACTCAATTTTATGTTTTTATATCTATCTATATTATTATTATGCTAGGGTATTTTTTTGTGATGACTATCAAATCCATACTGTATTCGCGATTTTCATGGGGTAGCAATTGAAAGATCTTGCTCTGTAGATGTGCAATAATGTCTTATTTTTTCTTAAATTTGTGTATTTATTTTTTAGAAAAAGCTGAAACCATTTTCTATGAAACAAGCCAAATTTCTTTGTGATGCCTATAAGTATGTGATAGATTTTTATTGTAATGCTATGATAAGTAATAACTGGGGTACTTAACAATTCAACAGAAACATAGAAAGTTCCTTTGAAATCCTTGGTTCAAAGGTACAAATTGTTCTTAATATAAAAATAAAATTACTTATTACTATATATTTTTATTTTGGCGTTTTGACGCCACACGGGACTACTAGTTTTTCAAAATATGCATAAAGCCCCAAAATAGAAAATATTACCCCAATTATCCGTGTTGGTATAGAAATGATTGGGGTCTTATTTCATTTGTAGTTTGGGGCCTTATTTTCTGGGTCCTTATTTCACAGAGCCATTAAAAGTTTTATAAAAAAATCGCCTTTTCAGCTCAAATCGCAAAAGCAGTCTTGTTTTTGAGCTTACACTGAAAAAAAAACGAAATGGCCATCTCAGCCCTTGAAAGGACTTTGACGGAGCTTCTTATGATCAATTTGTTATGTGTGAAGTGAAATGTTTGCACACAAATTATCGAGAACTGGACCTACATGTTTTACGCCGAGCTAAACGGCTTTTATGTTCTCAAGAAGCTTTTAATGGCAGTTTTTATCTTAGGTTTGTCATTGTCTGCAGAGAGGTGACAGCCGAACAGAAAAATTAATTCAATTGAAAAATTTTCTGTGTCAGATGGAGGATTCGAACCTGGGTTCTTTGCCGTAAGAGTCACACACTACCCACTACGCCACGGCCGCCACACTGCACGGAGCTTACACTGAACCGTAAACAATTCCCACGCATCTTTACCACATTTCAATTATTTTATGCAAATTTAAATAACGAAATATGATATCTCCGAAACTACCAACAATACACACAACAATAGCAATTTGAGTAAATTTTCTCTCAACACTTGTTCACCTCAAAACAATTTGCATGATGAAGTATGGTGTGGACATGGTTGCGGTTGTTGCACGTTTACGCACGTTCAGACACAAGTCAAAGTAATCCCTTAACATCAAGCAACACCCCCGAACGGTATGCATTTCGTTAAAAAAAAATGCTTAACATAATCATTCACACTTCCTTCAATTGTAATTAAATTTACACGGCAATTAGATTCGAATTTCAAACACTGTCGAAACAACAATCAAATACGTGGGTGTTCAAGCATGTAGCAGTTGATTCAAATAAGGATTTTGTTGTTATGAAATTAAAGTAACATTCACTTGAACTATACGTATTATCTATTTCAAGCTCTCTTATTGACAAATTCAAATTGATTTTAAACTCAATTAGCAAATGTGACAAGCAACACCAGCTTTTGTAAACGCATTCCAGAAACAAAAAAGAACCCACACGCAGCACGACAGTTCGCAAAGCAACCCTCAGGGGTGCAATTTATCACGTGCTATGGTATTAGATGGATTAGGCAATCCAGTCAAAAAGCTACATGTTGGTTCTAACAAACACGTTTTACTATCTATCTATCACTCCCCCTATAAGCAGCGATTCAGGAACACGTGTAGCCACAAAAACTTCACGAAAAATAAAGTTGAACAAATCAACAAATAACTGAAGGTCTAAAGATGAACAACGTACAAGTGCTTCTAGAGAAGTTTTATTAAACACTCGATTAACATCATTTCACGGTATTCTGAAGCTGGACAATAGCTGCTGCCCAAATTAGTAATTGATATGTTTTATGTTACATCGAACGGTGATAAAAACAGATGTCCAATCAATTGTATTCTTCACAAAATAAAAGAGTGTAACGTCAATCGTTAGAGTCTATATAATTAGAATTCTATTTTAAATGCTCAACATAAAAAATAATATGTTGAGGACAAAAAAAAAACCGACAACCGTTTTGAACGCAGTAATGCGAAGTACTAAATTGTAACTCATTAGATTTACCTACTTAATTATTTTTCCGTTTGGTATTTAATTATGAAGTTATTTTTGTCACAACATTACATAAAATAAACAAAATTTCTACAAGTTTGTTTGCGTCTTTCTTTCCGTGCTATCTATTATGTTACCTTGAGCTAGTCACCAAATCGTAACGTTGCAATGATTGACTCGCTGTCGTCTATTATGAGTGATTACAAAAACTATGCTTTGCGTTGTCTGTTCAAAAATAATTTAAAAAAAATGGCAAAATTACAGGATGTCTTCGGAAAAAAATACAAATTTTTTATCACAAATAAAAAAAATATAATCCTTTCAGATAAAATGGAATCGCTGTTCTTGTTTGTCTGATTCGGTAGGCACTTGTCCTATTAAGTCGTCAAGGTGATGATTAAAAATGTGTTTTTTCAACGTCATACTTGATTTGATCTTATGAAAAGAATTCAGGAATTTGTTAACTTCTCGACTTGCTGTATACGGTTTTATGCTTAAAATAAATTTTAATACGCACAAAAAAAGTGTTGTAAGGAAAATATTTGTCATCCAGTCTCTTAATGTATGGATGTTATTGTGTTTTTCGTTGAAAATATATTGCATTAGTAGGATCATAACGTAATAGGGGTGAAGACCCAACCTTTGTTATTAAAAATGAATTCTAAGATATTACCTTAGCCTCAGACTTCATATTCGACAAAATTGGTGAGTAGAAGGTGTCTGACGAACACTCTTATTCCGACCACCACTTTTTTGAGTATACCTTTCTTAACACGTCTCCTAAACCAATCTCCTCTTATCAACATTAAGAGATCAGACTGGGGACTCTACAGAAGGGCCTTGGCAAAATCTTTGCCATCAGGTCCGATTGAAAAACCAAAATCAGCAATAGATTTAGAAAATCTGGTCGATGTTTTACACACAGCAATGAATCGCTCACTGGCATCTTCCTGCACTCAAGGGGAAGCTTAAACCAAAATGGTGGTCTTCTGAACTGAATGGTCTAAGAACTAACTGCAGGAAGCTCTTCAACGCAGCAAAATGCTCGAGAGCGGAAGGTAGCCCTTAAAATATTCAAAACCGAAATAAGGAAAGTTAAAAGATCCTCTTGGAAACAATTCTGTGAAAGAATTGAAGATTTTTCAGAGGCATCCAGTTTGCGTCAAATTCTTGCTAACACACCATGCACACCCGGCTACCTCAAAAGGTCGGACGGCTCATGGACAATGTCTAACTAGGAATCTTTAAAACTTCTCTTAGACATGCACTTCCCTGGTAGCGGCGCGCCAGTGTGTGCGCCCCTGCCTCCCCTTAGCTGTTCCCAGCATGAGGTCGAAGACATCGTCTCTGATAGAAAGTTAAGGTGGGCGGTAAACAGCTTCAAACCCTATAAATCACCGGGACCTGACGGCATTTACCCTATTGAATTACAAGAGGCCATGCATACAATAATACCTTGGCTTCGTATAATTTCAATGGCTGCATAAGTCTATCATATATTCCCACAACTTGGAAAAAGTCAAGAGTGGTCTTTATTTGGGCTTTTGGTCGTTAAAAGACGTTAGAACGCCTCTTAGATCTGTATCTCCGCAGTAACATTGGTTCTGCACTACTATCGGCTTCAGAGCATGCCTACAACAAAGGAAGATCCGTGGAACGGCCCTACAAACGCTGGTCGGGACCATAGAAAAATCCTTCTTAAATAATGTGTTTACTTTGGTTTCCTTCTTAGATATAGAAGGAGCTTTTAATAACGTAACACCACAAGCAATACGACGAGCACTAGTTTGACTAGGCGTGAATAATATCATTACAGAGCTTATAGACAAGCTACTTAACAGTAGAATAGTTCTATCGGACCTGGGCGCATACAGTGCCATTAGATCTGTCTCAAGAGGTACGCCTCAAGGAGGTGTTCTCTCTCCACTCCTCTGGAATTTGGTAGTAAATGACGTACTGCTATCTCTTAAAACAGATGGATTTGTAGTGGCAGCCTACGCCGATGATCTAGCAATCGCAGTCAGAGGCAAGTTTCCTACTGCTCTATGCGACATTATGCAAAGAGCCCTTTGCAGACTTGAACAATGGGCCAAGCCCTGTGGTCTTGGAAATCCGGCTAAAACAGAGCTAGTCCTATTTACCAGGAAATATAAAATTCCGTCCTTAATTCCAATCATACTAAGTGGGTCTGTTCTGTCCCTTGCGAATAAAGCAAAGTACCTGGGACTTATACTAGATAGAAAGCTCAGCTGGAAGTTAAACATAGCAGAGCACACTAAAAAAGGCACAGTGGCACTTTATACTTGTAAAAAATCCATAGGAACAAGATGGGGGTTTTCCCCTCGTATCGTTCACTGGCTGTATGCTGGGGTCATAAGACATATTCTTCTGTATGGAGTAGTAATATGGTGGCCGTTCATAGACAAGGCCACATATATGAAACAACTCCAAAAAGTGCAGAGAATGGCATCTATATGCATCAGCGGTGCTCTGAGAACAACACCGACTGCAGCCCTAGATACCATACTTCATCTTCTACCACTGGACCTGGTTGCCAAACAGACAGCAGCCTGTTCGGCGATAAGACTTAGAGAACTGGGAGTAGGCTCTTCTTTCATGAGCTGGACGACCTGTCAACGACAGGCGTCTAAAAGGGTTCATCAGGAGCTCAAGTTGGTTCCATTATCAATAAAAGCCTATGTGCAGCGGTATCACAATGGACCTATCTGGTCTAAGTGAGCTGGTGTATGTATTTCTTATACACCGGCTGCCGCCTCTACCTAACCTAACCTAACCTAGGATCATAACGGTATCAAGGAGTGCTCGGATGCTGTTGGCAGCTTCTTAAGAATTGTTCAGTTTTTCTTGCCCTCTTTCTGAAGTGTTTGCCAAAATTCGGAGCGGTTTGAAAGATATGAACTAGAGCCCTGAATGAATATATTCATCAAGCGAATATACCCCGCTTCTTTGGTGTAGCAGTCACTGTAAGCGAATAAATACAAACAACAGGTCGTGTAGTACAGATTCTGCTACACGCTCTATTCTGCTTGTTAACTTAACAAGGAATTGTTAAGGATCTCTTGTTAATATTCTTGTTATGTAAAGAAAATGTTCGTATTCTTAAAAATCATATTTTATTTTTACAAGTCAAACCCTGTTTTCTTTATTCTTGCCTGCATGCATAATCCTTATTCGTTAATACATTTAAATATAGCAGAGGCAGCAAATAAATATTGCTCAACATTTTAAGACTGCGAAAACTAAAACGTTTCTATAAATATCTTACATGCAATAAAATATTGATTTCACAAAAAAATAAAAAAATAGAATTGCTGACTTGGCTTTCTGTTTGAATTCATACAATAAAAAAATTTTTTTTGGAAACAAAAACAAAAATTTTTATATACTAGTTTATTTGTTGTATTGTGCTTACATGTAATGCTACAAATATTAACATTGCATGTCAATGCATGAATATGAAATTTTCTTGTGGGTCATAGGTTAAAAACCTGAAAGGTAAATAAAATTCGTATTGAAGCGAAGCTTTTGACACCTCGTTCTGTGATTTGCTTAGAGTGAAATCTGAAAAATTTTCGACAGATTTTTTCTTGGAATTTTGATGGATTCTTTGTTGCTAGCGCTTATTACAACAAGAAAATTTAATACTTTAATATTAAATACTAAAAATATGTTTTGGTTCCCGTGGGGATCGAAACCCGTGCCCTTTTTAACGAAAACCCAGCACACTACCCACTAAGCCACAAAGACCTCTGGCAAAATGTTGTTAATTTAATCTTAGTTATAACAGAAGCTATGCTGCAGTAGATCGTCACCATCTATCAATAGATAGAGGATTGTGTTTTTGCTATGCTACAAAAATTTGCTTTTATTTGCCACAAGGTGTCTCCAGCATCGGTGTGTTTGTATTGTGAATGCATTTGTGGTGTTGTTGGCATAGACTATAAATTATTATGTAGAGATTGCATTAACTCTGCTAAATCTCTGGCATGTGCTAACAGATGTTAACACAGTTTCTTTTCTTCATGTTTTAAAGTGAAATAACTCTGTTAACACTGTTAGCAGAGTTGATGCAATCTCTAGATAATAAATTACACTCTATGTTTTAAGCGTCAAAAAAATAGATGA
Source organism: Coremacera marginata (assembly GCA_914767935.1). NCBI lineage: Eukaryota > Metazoa > Arthropoda > Insecta > Diptera > Sciomyzidae > Coremacera > Coremacera marginata. Next base: position 152,252,576 of record OU612046.1, on the reverse strand, counting down.
TATCAATAAATATGGAATTAACAAACGCACGCATGACATCGGCAAGGTATCTAAAATGTTTGTTAAATTTTGTTTCGTGTGCGTTCTTTAATATATATTTTTGAAGCGAAGCTTTTTAATCCTCGTTCTGTGATTTGCTTGGAGTGAAATCTGAAAAATTTTCGACAGATTTTTCGCTACGCAGTAAGCTGTTGAGGGAAAAAATTTGTTCAGTGCAGCCAAGCTCACAACCTTGTGTGGAAAGTTAAAATGGAGAGTCGCTGGCATTATATGCCCGTTTATGTAATTGGCGTGGAAATTTGACATTCAACAATAAAAAATAAGCAGTAAATATGTTTTCTATATATATGTAATAAATTTTACGTTATTTAAAATTTTTTAATTTAAAAGTTAATTTATTAAAAAGAAAAAATTATTAAGCTATCAAATCTATGTAACTGAGAAAAAGCTTCGCTTCTCTCGTGTGTCCAACGATGCATCTGTGTTTTTTTTATCGTATTTTTTTTAACTGAAATTCGTAAATATCGTATTTTAAGTGCTAAAAAGTACCTTAACACTCAAGGGTCATTTCAGTTTTCAAGGATTATGACAATCTTGTGCAAATGGTCTTGTATCATAGCATTAATACAATGGTAGAGTATTTTTTACTCTACAGTAACAAAATATATAGAGATACACTTACTAAGCTTGTGTTAATATGTAACACTAAAAACCCTTAGTTTATATTTACTATACGCATGCAATACTGAACTCGAAGCTGACAGCTGATTGTCAAAAAACAAAGATTTGGAAAATAATCAAAAAAAAAAAAGGAATTAAACAAAAGAAACCCAATAAAAAATTCATTAAAGACAGAGAGTAATCAGCCGTGAATTTCATGACTTGCAGCAAGTGTGTGCAAAGTATACCGAAAAAGGCCGCTCACAATTGATGGAAGATTTGCAATGTGAAATAATCAAGATTGTGAATGACAAAAAAGAAATGCTTTTTTACTAAAACTGAATTTATATGATTATGCTTTCTTATGACTTATAAGATTACCTTTTTTCCTAGGAATGTGGCACTAACTGACATTTTGCCAGTTTTTCATTTAACAGTTTTTTTCTGCACAGAGCCTAAAACTACCGCATAAAATTAACCTACTTTATTAGGTTGGCTTAATAAAACTACCAAATAATAATAAACTTTTACAGATAAAAATGGAGATCTGGTTACAGATACGCAGTGTGGGCTGAGATTGTGGAGACAGCACTTCTCCAATTTACTTTCTGGCGACGATTCCACCAATGCCGCCCATGGAGAGCGCGATTCAGCACCACCAATCAACGATGACGGAGTGGAAGTACCACCACCTAGCCATGAAGAGGTTCGAGTTGCTATCCAACGACTCAAAAACAATAAAGCAACGGGTGCTGACGGCCTGTCAGCTGAATTGTTTAAAACCGGTGGCGATAAATTGATAATGCGCATGCATCAGCTCATCAGCAAAATATAGCTAGCGGAAAACATGCCCTACGATTGAAATCTCAGCGTACTTTGCCCTATACTTAATAAAGGAGACCCAATAATCTGCGCCAACTATCGAGGTATCAGTGTTATTCCCATCGCATATAAGGTTCTCTCAAGCATACTGTGTGAAAGATTAAAGCCGATTACAAAAACACTGATGGGATCTTATCAGTAAGGCTTTCGACCTGGAAGGCTTTCGACTATAGACCAGATTTTCACGCTACGACAAATCCTCGAGAAAACCCACTAAAATCAAATTGACACACACTATCTCTTTGTCGATTTTAAAGCTGCGTTCGATAGCCCGAGAAATGATTGCCTATACGCAACAATGTCTGAGTTCGGTACACCTGCAAAGTTGATTAGACTTTGCAGGGTGGCGTTGAGCAACACATGCAGCTCCAGTAAGATAGAAATGAACTCTTCGAAACCTTTAATACCGAAAGAGTTGTCAGACAAGGCGATCCACTGTCTTGCGATCTCTTTAACATCATCATGGGGGATCGTACGAAAGGCCGGTGTGCATCGCTATGGCACCATTTTCTACAAAGGTGTCCAGCTCTTTGCGTACGCTGATGATATTGATATTGTTAGCAGATACAAGAGAGATGTTTCCGCTGCCTTCACCGCTATCGAAAAGGAATCAGCCAAAGTGGGTTTGACGATAGATGAGGTTAAAACAAAGTATATGCTGTCTACGAACAAGGGAGCGCGGCATCTAGACTCCCACGTCTCATCCGGCAGCTATAACTTTGTCAAGAAGTTAATATACATTGGCACCGCCATTAATAACATAACGAAGTCAGCCTGGAGATAAAGCGAAGAACAATAATTGCTAATAGGTGGGTGCTATTACGGGCTCAGTAAGCAACTAAGTTCCAGAGCCCTCTCTCGATCGACAAAACTAACACTCTGCAAGACGCTCGTTCTACCTGTGCTTCTTTATGGCGCTGAGGCATGGGTAGTTTCGCAAGCTGACGCAGCTGCTCGGGGGGTGTTCGAGAGAAAAGTTCTTCGCAAAATCTTCGGTCTTGTTCGAGTCGGTGATGAATACTGCATCCGAATGAACCACGAGCTGTATGAACTCTACGAAGACATTGACGTAGTTCGGCGTATAACTGTGCAGCGTCTACGCTGGCTGGGCCATGTCCACCGTATGGACGACTAAGCTCCAGCGAAAAAGGTGTTCAAGGTGAGAGGCACTGGTCAACGACGACGAGGAAGACCATGTCTCCGATGGATGGACCAGGCCGAGGAAGCCCTTATCGCACTTGGTGTATTCGATTGGAGAAGACGCCAAAACCCGAACGCGGGTTGTTATGGCCACCTAAGTAAGGAAGTAAGGATATATGCAGAACCCAATAGCTGTACTTATAATGCTTATAATTTAAGAACGAACCTTAATTTAACCGTGACTGTTCCTATTTTTCTCACTACCCACTATCGGAACTTTTTTCCATTGTATCTTATAGACTTACAATAGACTACTTGCAAATATACGTCTTAAAAGAAATTTGTTTACTTTTTTAAGAAAAATAAAATGGTGGCTTCTTGAGCTGGACCACTTGGAAATCGATCTTTTCTTGCGCTCCATTAGATAAATACAACTTTTGTACTCTATTTTAAGAAAAAAAATAATTGTTTTTCTTCAAGTATATCATCGCTAATTTTAAATTTTTTTCAATTTATTCTCTTTAATTGTTAAATTTTCTTCACCCCACAAAACATTTGCATATAAAACAAATTTAATTAATTTTACTATATGTATTGAAGTGGCATTTAACACTATTTATATTAATATTAAAATGTCAATAACTATTCTTATAAGTTAAAATAGATCTTTGTAGCAGGATTCCCAAATAGTTAACGATAATAATAGTTGTCGTTATCGGTCATTGTGCATGCACAGTTTCATAGTAAATGACAGTTTTCGGAAGTTAACTACAGTGACAATCGTCGTAACCTAGCGTCCACACGTGCAAGTGCAAGTTCGGAAAACTCAATACATTCAAACATTTTTACTTACGCTGCAGCCACACATGATAGTACTGGCATGCCAATAAAGAATATGTATTTACTTCGAAAATATTCCGAAATAATCAACAAATTACGCTGCGGCCACACTTGATAGTAAATGTTCATTTGAAAAATGTTGTCAAAGCCAAAGGTTCGACCACTTTTTTATTCCGTTTGCTTTTATTCAGTGATGCTTTATATGCCAACACAGCACCAAACTTAAATGGGATAAAAATGGGGAACTAATTATGTTGTAAAAAGTGTTTATCAATATTTTCCAAAATGAAATGCAACTTATTCATATGATATTTTATGTGTCATATAAGGGCAATTAAAATAATTGCATATATTTCCTTACAAAACATGAAAGAAAAGTGCATATTTAAAATTCGAATGTTTTAGGGAGAAAACGCAGCACTGTTTTCCTTACTTCGAATTCGGACTGGCTGCGGTTGCCAAAATTCACTGTCTCCGTAAAAGTTGTGGCCAGTGGAGTGCCAGTGATGTCAAGGTGTGAGTGTATTAGTGAGAAGTGAGAGTGTATTGAGTTTTTCGAACTGTTACTGGCACGTGTGGCTAGGGGGTTACAAGCTCACATTTTCGGACTTGCAGCTTACAGGCCGGTTACATTGCAGCCACACGTGATAGTAAATGTTCATTTGCAAAATGTCGTCGAAGGCAAAGGTTCGACCACTTTATTATTTCGGCTGCGTTTATTCAGTGATGCTTTATATGCCAACACAGCACGAAATTTAAATGGGATAAAAATGGGGAACTAATTATTTTGTAAAATCTGTTTATCAATATTTTACAAAATGAAATGCAACTTATTCATATGATAATTTATGTGTCAAAATAAGGGCAATTAAAATAATTGCATATATTTCACTACAAGACATGAAAGAAAAGTGCATATTTAAAGTTCGAATATTTTAGGGATAAAATACAACACTGTTTCCTTACTTCCATTTCGCACTGGCTGTGGTTGTCAAAATTCACTGGCTCAGTAAAAGTTGTTGCCAGTGGACTGCCAGTGATGTCAAGGTGTGAGTGTATTAGTGAAAAGTGAGAGTGTATTGAGTTTTTCGAACTGTTACTGTCTTCGAACTGGCACGTGTGGCTAGGGGGTTACACAGACCAGTGACAGTGAAAGTGCGAAAGAATATGTGTACTGTTCAAATGATTCGAAGAATTTCGAACTTTCATGCTTTCATGCAAGAGGTGACACACATGCTCGTGAAAGTTCATTAAAAAAATTTTATCGTATGCGAAGGTTCTCGCTGCTATTGAATCAATTTAATTTAATTATTTGTTTTTGAGTTAATTTTCTTTTCAGTGTATACTTTTTTGTATATTTATTGTGTATTGTATATAAAATTGTATATTTTTCACTATTATTCACTTTTATTTGCAGCTTTTCACATCTGTTTCATTTGCTTTGTAAATGTAAACAAGTTATCAGTGTTGCTTCCCATACGAAATCGAGGAAAACCCGAAAAAAGTACGAAATCGAGGGAAAACCCGAAATAAATCCACCAAAAGTAATTAAAAAAAAACACTGATATCCCCCTTTTTGACATACACTAGCCGCTGCTGTCAAAATCCACTGGCTTTGAAATTTCGTTGCTAGTAGCGATAAAAGTGCCGTGAAAGTGAATCCAGTGTGAGTGTATTTGTAAAAAAGTGTGAATGTATTGAGTTTTTCGAACTACAGGGCCAGTATAATGGCCTGTGTAGCATGCCTGATGCAGCTCCACTTGCAAGGAAATTTCAGAGGCAGTAAATTTTGGGACTTGCTGCAAGTAAATGTCAAAAGGGGTGAGGCTTTTTGTAGATTTTTCCGGGATTTCCTCAATTTTATACAAGAAGCAACACTGGTAACATGTTTTCCTAGTTTTTTAACATCCTAATTTCAAGCAATACTGCAATTGCAGGGAGAACCTTCACATTCGCCGACATTTTTAAAAGAACTTGCACATGAGGACGCATAAGCAACTTGCAGCTAATTTCGAACTTTTTTGAAGACAATTTATATTCCCTACTTGCAAGTGATTACTTGCACGTGAGGACGCAGGGTTAAGGCGTTTGGGAATCCCGCAACTGTTTAATTTTATAGATGATCTTGTCAAAAATTTTCAATTGCAAAGAGAGTGTTCAATTTGAATGAACTTTTGATTACAGATTTAACTTGTATTTTCTTAAACTTTGTACTTTATAGTTGCTATAATATTGGGCTGTAACGATTTTCTATGGGCAGTATTTGAATTTTATCCACAAAATTTGCATACTCGTTACGACTTAGCTTAAACTGTTTACTTAACAACCATATGAATACAGTTAAATATATGCGCGTGCATATTTTTCAGTTATTTTGGCACTAGCAATTTTTACATATATACCAAAAAGTATTTTATCTTCTCTATTTTTTCTGTGTAACTTTACACGATTTGCATAACTGTTAATTAGTTTTTTCCCTTAAATTATTTTATTTTCAGCACATACACATTTTCAGACACATTTTTCATTTCCCATAGTACATTAATTTTGGCACAAACTTATGCATACATACATATGTACATACATATTTTGAACAACACTCCCAACTTAGGGCTGGCTGCTGTACCTGATTTGCACTAAAATGAAAAGCCATATTTCTTGATTACTATGAAGAATTTGCAATTTTCTATTGAAGCTAATTACGAGTGCACTAAAATGTGTGATTTTGAGTTAAAGAAAATTTTTTTTACTGACATTTCACTTGAAAGCTGTTCGAAAATTTTGTTCGAAAAACGACAGAAAAATTTAGTAAAACATGAAACTTTTGTGATGCTTACTCTTATGTGAAGTTATAAAAGTAGACTATTATTTTAAAGTTACTCAGGAAGAACTTTGTTGTATCCACAAATATGTCAGTTACTATGAAAACTGCTGGCTTATTTATGAATGTTATGATAGTACAAATTCCAGAATAAACAAACATTCCCCAGCATTGCTTTTTAAGCAAACAGTCGCGGAATGGTGTTTATGTTCTAACAAACTTGGAAACCTTGGTAATATTACAAATGTCAAGGATGGTAGTAAGCAAAAAGGGCACGCAGTCCAATATAGTCATAGTCTAATGTAACTTCTTAAATCTAACCAGAATACCTTTAGATAGAAAATAGCTATAAAGTGTTTGTATGGTAGACAAACATGGTTATGGGGCACCCTTGGTTAATGGGTGGATACCATAGATATACAACGCGCATGTCAACTTCAACATACATCGCCAGCATCCACTTGTATGGGTATAACTTAAGGACTCAGGTGGCACTTGAATATGCTTAAATTATACCAATAGAAGAAGTAACAGCAACAGATGGGTCTATAAGAGGTCCGCAGACATGACAAACATGTGAAAAGAGAGTCGTCGAATATTTTATCATTTAATTTTAAGCAACTAATTTTATTTTAAAGTTTCACAGTTCGGCTTTGAAGCATTAAATTGGTTTTATCTATAGAAATGCTTTGTTCACACATTTACAATTTAAATCAAATAGTTGGAGAAGAATTTGCTTAAGGTACACGGAAAAAACTAATCCTCCCAAGTACTTCATCAAAAGTTTTACATGTTAACTTGCCAATTTTTATTTGGGTGATAAATTAACCAAGTATTTGGTAATTTATACATTATTAAAAAAAAAAATTGAATTTCAAAAATGTAACTTATTCCGGGTTTGTTTTGTGATTTGCTTTGCTTGACTGAAATCGGCAACTACACAAATTTTTTTTTTATCAACACTGTTTTTCTTAGAAATTAATGGCTTCTCGGCTTCTCTTCGCTGCTTGCGTTTATTATAACAATATCATTAAATTAAATTAAATTAAATATCAACTAGTAAGGAATGGAGCTTCGGTAGGGTACCGAAGCTAAAATACCCCCGCGGCCGAATTCAAGTATATTCGAAGTCTTTAGCCACGACAGACACGATGACATTCAGTTTTATAAATTTACGAAAGTTTTCCTATTTTGATGACGTCACTTTGTTGGGGACGTAGGTGTGGTTTTCATCGGATTTTACCGAATATCGTAGATATGGTTCATATTATGTACCGAAGCTCATGTGCAAAATTTCAAGACATTTCCTTAACTTTTGTGGATTTCTAAGAGATTTTAATTTAAAATAAAGCCACTTTGTATGAGAAGTAGGCGCGGTTCTCATCAGATTTTGGCAAATATTATAGGAATGATTTATATCAATAATGAAAAAACATTTCCTAATTTTTTCATTTCATTTCAATTTTTTCAAAGATTTTTAAGAGATTTCACTGTAAAAATAAAGTAACTCTGTATGGGAGGTAAGCGTCGTTTTCATCGGATTTGGCTCATTTTCGAACTTGATCTTCATATTTTTAAAAAAAGCTTATATTTTGATTTTCATCGCGATAGCTTTAAAATTACGGCTGTAATCGTGTCAACAGACAGACAAACGAACACACGGAAATCGATTCAGGAGGTGATGCTGATCAAAAAAATATATATTTTTCTATACCTGACACTTGGCGTTACAAACGGAATAACAAAGTTAGTATACCCCTTACGCAGTACGCGTTGGGGTATAAATATAAAAATTGTACCTTCGCCTGCCGGGGAGATTTCAACCCACACCCACCGATACCACCGATTAAGAAGTCACTACACTATGCATCGAGCCAAACTCCTTCGCTACGCAGAATGATTGATTCAATATTAATTACAACTGAAGCTATGCTGCAGCATAGCACAATAATCTCTTAATAGATGTTTGTTGTATAGCTATCAACAGAATGGCATACTGCATCTGTTAATACAGCATCTGTTAACGTAGCTGCAGTTATGTCAGCAACCAGTAGCAAGGCTTTTTAGATCAGTACGTAGAGTGATGGACTGGCACCAAACATTTCAAGTTGAATTCCGCACGGCGGGAACACAACTTTTTTTTATTTTTTTTTTTTTGATGAAATGTAATAAAATTTACTGGTGTGAACAATTTACGTATGTTTTTTAATTTACTTTACGTTATTTTTGAATTTAAACATTTTTTTATTTTTATTTATTTAGCAGAAAATAGCTCAAAACTATGCTTAAGCCATCCATACTATTTTTTTTTAATTTACATTTTTGGATTTTGGGCGTAGGCGAATCAAATATTATTTTTTTTTTTTGGTAGGGTATCGAAGTATGTGTTTTCAAAGGAATGCATTAAACAATAAATTGCTTAGGTGAATAAGTGAATAAGTTTAAAATTCTCATACAATTCTCTTTACCCAAGCCGACTTAGGTGATTTAACTATTGCTTTTTTCTCGGTGCAGATGAGACTAGTATATTTTTTATGATAAAAAATCCCTGATCTGAGAGTGATTTATTTGGGAAATTTGTAATGTTATTGTAAATTGATAAATTACCTAAGCTGAGTATGAAGCGTGACTCGATTACCAGTTAAACTTAACTTAAAGTTTCACATTACCAAATTTTAACGAAGTAACTCTGAAGCTTTCCACGGAAGTTTAATACCTTGGAATTATCCTAGATAACAAACTTAGCAGGAAGCGCAAAAAAGAGAAAAAGAAGAAAAAAAACTGCGCTCTATACGCATGCAAGAGAACTTTCGACCACACATAATCCACTGGATGCATACAGCGTTGGTGAGATCTATTCTCACCTATGGCTCTCCCGCATGTTAGACATTAGCTCCCTAACATGAGTCCAAAGGTTAGCGTGCATAGGAGAAACAGGAGCCATGGGATCTATGCCACAGGCGGGTCTGGAAATAGTGTTAAATCTTCTGCCCATAGAAGAGTTCCTTAAGTGTTTGGCGAAAAATTATATTTGCTTCCAAAAGCTGACTTTATTTATATGAACTAGATTACGGCAGTGGTCGAAACTCGACCTTTTCGCCATACCACCCCCTAGCGACGCCAGATATTCCAGCTAGCATTTTTCTTTGAAAACTACTCGGTGCACTCCTGTTCCCTACTCCGATTCATTTAAAAAAAATCGAACATGTCTTCCTTAATGAACCCGCTTAAATTTCAGAAAGTTGTTTGGTACAAGGCATGACAGAATTATAATTGTTTCATGCATACAAGATAGCATTTCTTTTGTACATTATAATGGTATTGAAAAAAAAGGTCACATTCCTTCTGTGACCCCCCTGTGACCCAAGCAACCCCTTGAAATTCAGCGGGTTCATTAAAGTTCATTCATTACTTAAGCCAAAAAATCATCAAAACGGTTCATCAAAATCAAAAACGGTTGAGAAACACCCTGAATGCTAGCCGACCCCCAAGCAATGCTGGGTAGTTCAGCTAGCATTTTTTTTTTTAATTCTTTGGTGCTTCTCCCTACTCTGATTCATTTAAAAAACAAAAACCATCAAAATCGGTTGAGAAACACAGGAGCAAATGGTTCTGAACTCTATTGTCTTCGAATATTTATATATAAAGGCAATTCACAAGGTTTTGTAGTGTTGTATGTTGTATTGTTGTAAGTGAAAGATTTTCTCATTTTCTCCCTTATTAGTAAAGCGATTTTTTGAAATTTTGGTTGCATATTTAGTTTATAAAATTGGCGTGATCGGGCCAGAAGTACGCCTACCTCCCATACAAAGTTATTTTTTGTACCTCACTTTGTATGGGAGGTAGGCGTACTTCCGGTCCGATCACGCCAATTTTATACACATCATACAAAACATACAACCAAAATTTCAAAAAAATCGCTTTACTAATAAGGGAGCAAATTATATAAACCTTTCACTTACAACAAACAACATATAACTTTACAACACATTGTGAATTGCCTTATTAATTTTGAGTTTTGCCGCATCTTGCCAAAGGCGTAAAACAAAAAACATTGATAATACTACAATTTTCCAGCAAACTCATAAGTGTTTACTTTTTTAAAGATTATAAATTCTACTGATTTTAGGTTTTTTAAATTGTGACGATAAAATAAAACCGAAAAATTAAAACTTTTATTTTTTAGGCTATAAACACATGCCAGAGATTTAGCAGAGTTGATGCAATCTCTAGATAATAATTTATACTCTATGCTGTTGGTACGAAGAAAATTAGCAATGCCCACAGGTGAGTTTTTAAGTGTCAAAAAAATAGATGATATCAATAAATATGGAATTAACAAACGCATGCATGAGTCAGTGCAGCCAAGTTCACAACCATGTGTGGAGAGTTAACATGGAGAGTCGCTGGCATTATATGCCCGTATATGCATAGAGTGTAAATTATGATCTAGAGATTGCATCAACTCTGCTAAATCTCTGGCATGTGTTAACAGAGTTATTTCACTTAAAAAGTAGCGAGCGAGTAGCGAGTAGCGAGCGTGAATCGTATTCTCTATCAACGAATAAACAAAATGGGTACTCGCTCAAGAAGAAAACTTCACTAAGCTTGCTATTCGCTACAGCAGCGCTTAGTGTTGCCAGGTGCCTTCAACAAAAATCCCCTCAAAAAAGGGGAACAAATATTTTTTCCCCGCAGCGAACAATGGAAATTCCCTCAAAAATCCTCACACGGATTTTTTTATAAAAATCATCTTACGGCACTATTCTGGTGATTTGACAATCGTCAACCAGTATTTTTTTATTTTCTATATGTTCTATATGTAGATTATCCACAATTTCTACAGCAATGTTGTTCTGAGCAAAAAAAGCCGCCAGCTTGATTTCAGCTGATTTTGTTTGTTTCATGGAGCTGTCGGCCTTGACAAATATTTTGTTGATAGCAGGCTTTTTCTGAACTGCAATTATATTTTTCTTGTGCTTCTGTCCGGCGCTGTGTTTGAGGAACTCCGTTTTTGCACATATCATGGTGGTTCCACAAGCCTTATAAAACGCCTGCATGTCATTGTCTGCTGATGCCAGCCATCCGCTGAACTCCTTTTCCTGAAGCCAGCTTTCATGGAATCGTTTTTTTTTTTCGCTGATGTTTCCATTTAACTTAATTAAATACAATAATCTTTCAATAAAAATACAATAATTTCGAAAATAATTACTAAATACCTGCTTATTGTGGATTTTATTTGATGTTTTTCACTGCTTGCACTGATTTCTTTCACTTTTCGCAATTTTACGCTCGTTAAATTAAATAGTGATGGGCGATACGTTTTTTGATAAGGATGAAACTAAATGAGAGATGAAACTAGAGATGACAAATATTATCGGATATCAGAAATTCCCACTTTTTTCTCCTACAGAGTAAAAAATTCCCTTTTCCCCTTTTAGCAAATATTTCGATAAAAATTCCCTCAAAAAGGGAAATTCCTCTCGACCTGGAATTACTGGCAGTGCTTAAGAGACTCGCTGTAACGAATAGTGAAAGCTGAAAACACTCAGCCTCTCAAAGATCCTCACTCGCCCTGTTCGCTGAAAGTTGATCAACTATTCTCATGACTCTCAATGATTTAGCAAATCGCAGCGAGTCATCTAAGCAGTTTGCTGATGTTTATCGTGCACAAGAAATGAAATGGAAATAATTACGTGAGGTACGATATTATTATTAAGTTTTTTAATGTTGTTAATGTTGTTTTGTAATGTTAATGTAAAAAAGTATTGTTAATTAAAACATGTATTGCAATTGAAATTTCTTGTTTGTCTGCCGTTATATTTTAAAATTTGTTTGCACAAGCAATAACAAACAATGCCTTTTATAAAAGTTTTATCTTCTTATTGGATTTCACTATAAAATTTCAAAACATCACTTTTAGCGCTACTCTTATTTTTGAGTTGATAAACGCCGCTCGATATATATTAAACTAATTCTTGGTGGTCCATTTTTATCAAAAAAAAAAAAAAAAAAAATGCGCAGAAACCAATGTTTATTAACAAATTCAGTTATATATAGACATAAATAAATTTAATAAATAAAAATATTTTAATAAGTCTATTAATTAAAACATAAAACCCCAAAAACAGGGTGCGTGCCTGTCACAGGCTGAATGAAAAAATATTAAAGAAAAGCAACGTTTTTATAAATTCTTTTTTTTTCATTCTAAACCATTTATTAGAGATCAATAAAGTAAAATGTTAAATAAAATAAAAACTCAAAATTAAAGTTAAATATATCACAATTGAGTTAAAAATGAATCAAATACATTTCACGCCACAAAGATAAGTTGTTTAAAAATTTCGGTTATTCTGAAGCTCGCTTCGATATGAATCGAAAATAATTTTGAAAAACTTGTGAGAAAATTTTCGATTTTCTTCATATAAAATCTCGATTTCAAGAATATCCCGATTTTTCTAAGGTGTCTCCAGCACATGATTGAGGTAAGCTATATAGCAAATGGCCAATTTCAAAATCTCAATTTTGGATAATTTCTTATCGGGCGGCAGTGTGGGCAGCAATTTTCGCAACTCAGCAAAAGACACATTGAAGGCCTCAACGCGTATGCGTTCGCGTGTCGCATGTGCTGTACGATATTTCAATGTTGCACGTCGACGTCGTCGTCGCTCTTCTCGCGAAAGTCCAACCAATTCGGCGGGATCTAAGTGGGCAATTGGTGTTGTGCGTCTACGTGGTGCCGGTGTTGGCGGTGGCGGCGTTGTCTGCGGCGCCGTCTCACATGCCATACGCGCCTGAAAACTCTTCTCAACATTCAAACAATAGTCCTGATTTTCATCATTATTCAGTTCCTGCATATAATAACGACCCAGTGAGATGCTCGGTGAAGGTACCAGTTGAGTCATGTCATAAACCATTGTGTGTTGTATTAGAAATGAATTGCTGTAAAGTTAAAGAAAAATGAAAACATGTTGTTAGAATTGTTTTGTTAAATAATTGTCAAAGGATTTAATTCCCAAACACTCCCCTCTAATTTGTGGTTGTATCTAGATGCACACGTATGGTAGGTTGAAGTTACTATTTTGGAAACCCTTCGGCATGCGTTTGCCATTTCTCGAGTAACGCATGTCAATAACAACAAAATTGCATTATTTATGGATTTGTGTATTTTTATTTGATCTCTTAAGGGTTTATTTGTGGGTATTTTTATTGTGGTTAATATGTGTGTAAATATGCAACCCCTTCAAGTTTTGTTGTTTATCTTATTGTTCTGACAAAATATTTCCAGCCCCAGAAATATTTCTATTATTGTAGCATATTTTCACACCTATGCCAACAAGTTGTTTTTGTTAAAATACAAAAAGAGAGTCGTAAAAGAAAGTGTGGGGGGTAAGATAAATAAAATTTTCCGAACACGTTTTCTAATATGCAATAAAAATTTAATATTCATTGAATATCTGTGATTTTTTCATTATGTTATATTTTTTTTTTAATAATTTTTTTTTTTATTACTCATTTTAAATGAAAAGCATTGTATATTTTCATGAAACCATAAATGTTGAAGAATTTATGAATTAATACTTTAATCAGAATACTATACAAAATCAACCTTAGTGTTACTTATCAACCACTAGTGTTGCATAAATGTAATGTGTAATTTGAATATATAGATGTGGAAAATAATAGGGACACCTTGCATTTTTTTGTAAGAATACAAAAAAAAAATATTTTAATGAAGATTGTAAAAACATTTTTTATTTATGAATAGGCTTATAACATATTTCTACCATATGTTATAATAAAAGCAGAAAACTTAAATTCAATACAAAATAAAAAAATTATTACAATATCGTAACTCAAATTATGGTGTGAAAAAAATAGGGACAACTTCTGAATTTTAAAGTAGTTATATATTAATTACAAAAAAAAAAAGTTTAAAAAATATCTTAATTCTTTAATACTTCGTTGCAAATCCTTTATTTTGCATAACAGCCAGACATCGGCAATGCATAGAGTCAACGAGCTTATGGCACGTGGCCAGGGGAATAGCTTTCCACGCCTCCTGTACCAGTGACCAGAGTTCATCTTCGTTTTTTGCTTTTTAACTCCTTGAAGGTACTTTCACTTCATGCCACAAATTCTCAATTGGATTTAATTCCGATGATTGAGCAGGCCAGCTTAAAACGTTAATGTTATTATCCGAGAACCATTTCTTTGCAAGCTTCGACGTGTGCTTCGGGTCGTTGTCCTGCTGAAATACCCATCGAAGCGGCATGTTATCATTAGCATAAGGCAACATAACTTCGTTTAATATATCGCAATAAGTCACTGCTGCCATTCTGTCCTCAAGTCGATATATCGGACCGTCACCATGGTAGGAGAAGCATCCCCACACCATAATTGATCCTCCTCTGTGTTTGACTGTATATTGTGTTTTAAAAGCTGTGTTCACTGCCCTACGCACATGTTGAGTACCGCAGTCAGGGTAAAAAATATTAGATTTTGTCTCATCTGACCAGAGTATATTGCGCCATTTCTCCACTGCCCTGTTGGCATGCTCCTTAGCAAAAAGTAACCTTTTAGAGACATTTTGCTTGGACAGAAAAGGTACTTGTCTGGGTCTTTTTGACTTAAAATTTTTATTAATTAGAATTTTTCTAATGGTGGATGTGTCGACGTCTAACGAAAATTCTTTTTTGATTGCATTTGAAGTTGTGAAGAGGTTCTTCTTCACATACCTCATTATATTTCTTTCAATAATTGGTGATATTTTTGTTTTTCTTCCGCCTGGGGCTTATATACAGCATTCTCTAAAATTCTCTTAGAACAAGTTAAGGTTTCCGCTATTTTTCGGTATGAAAATACCTTGATTTTAAGATTTTGTATCTATTTCCCATTCTAGATACCTAAATTTTATTATATAGTTATTTTCTCAGTTTATTATTATATACAATCTCATACTTAATACCTTTATCGTTTATAAGAATTTAAAAGCCGAAATATTATAAAAACAAAATCACTTTAATATTCGCTTTCTTATCATTTCGCACACGATGAAATGAGTTGATTTCATAAAATGACAGCTAAACGACGCCAAATATTTTTGCTCTGATAACGGTACTCTACTTATATGATATCCCAACAAACAATTTAATGTGCATTTTCTGATATATTTATGGAAATTGAAGCAGAGTTGTGTTTTAAACTAATTTGATGTTAGTGTCCCTATTATTTTTCACATGACTGTATAATTTATGCGTGAACACAAAAGTTTAACTTCATTTTCCCCCACTTTAAAGGTAACTCATTCGAATAAAACTTGCATATATTATTTGAAATCTTTGGTTCTACCAAGTGCACAATATAATTTTTATTCAAATGTTTTGCCATTAAGATAGGTAAAAATTAGAAATTAAAAACATCTTTTTCTACATATAAAATAAATAACAAAAAAAATACAAAGCCACACAGCTCTGTTAAACAACGTTGCTGTGGGAGAGCATGGTATAATAAGACACGGTAGTGTTAGTAGTTAAAATTCTCTTTTGTGGTCTTGTGCTGTCAAAACCAGGTTTTTACGAATAAAAGCAAAACAACAAAATTTGCAAATTATAATATTCTGTGTTTGACAGCTCCGAGACGACACTACCTTGTTAAATATACCTTGTGGGAGAGCAGTGGCGGCCGTGGCAGTGGGTAGAGTTCTTGGCCCATATGCCAGAGAACCCTGGTTCAATCCCTACCTGACACAGAAAGTTTTTTCAATTGAGTTCATTTCTCTGTTCGACCTCAGAGAGTGAAAACTGTCCTGTTAAGCTTCTTGAGAACATAAGCCGTTCGGAGTCTGCATAAAACTTGTAGATCCAGTTCTCGATCATTTGTGTTCAAACAAAACACGCTCGGTCAAAGTCCTTTCAAGGGCTGAAATGGCCATTTTGAATGCGAGAGTGGGGAAAAAAGAGCCTAAAACTTCAACAGAGCTGTGGGGCTGTTGTTGCTATTTCGGAACATCTAAAGGGTTATCCAATACGAGGTCCTTTTTTCAACTGGGTTGTTTTGACAGCTGTCATGTGTCAAATGGCTTGTCCTTATGACGTTTGTGTTCAGTATTCAATACGACTCAATCATAATAGATTTACTTCTGAACAACGTTTATTAATTGTGGAAACTTACTACCAAAATCAGTCATCATTTTATTAAACAATCGCTTTATTGAGGGGAAACGTTCGATATAAACATCATCTCAAGAAATGGTCCTGTTAATTGGCCAAAAAGATCATATGATTTGACGCCATTGGATTACATTCTTTAGGGATATGTTAAATCACTTGTTTATATCGACAAACCCGAAACTATTGACGCTTTGGAAACCAATATAACTCGTGTTATTCAAGGAATATCGGCCGATTTGCTCGAAGAGTGGTCGAAAATTGGACCCACAGAATAGAACATTTAGGACCGTTTCTTCACTCCATGCTTAAAATTGTAAAATGGCAATTTCTCATTGAGAATACATTCTGCGAGAATTTGAAGTTTGCCATTTTCGCCGTTAGCATGGATTGAAGAAAACGAAATATTGCAAGCATCTATTCTAAATCGCTGCGAGAATTAGAATCCATTCTTGACATTGCATCAAGTGGAGAAAGCGGCCCTTGAGAGTTAGTCGTGGGCAATATTTGAAGGAAATAACTTATGTACATTGAGTTGTAGGGACCGAATTATCATTCCAAATAAAGATTTGTATCAATACATTGATTTTTATGTATTTTATTTAGAAAATTAAGTAGGGAAGCTCTTATTGGATCACCTTTTATATATTTATTTATTGGCCAAACAAGACAATTTACTTATTCTAACTTAATTTAAATTTATTTTATTTTTTCTCCCCTTTCCTTGTTTTGGTGTTCGAAGATGTACGAATTCGCCCTCCTAAATGACATGATTTAACGAACACGTCAAAAAGGAGGGGCAGAAAGAAAATTAAAAGAGAAAAAAAAACTTACATACTAGAAAGAGAAGAAGAAAAGAGAGAAGATAAAAGGCTTGGTTAATTAGGAAGAGAAAAAGACTTGAATAGTACTTATATCCAACAAATTTAGAGAGGGCATGCTTAAATGTGGTATACATACGAGTAACTATATACAGGTAATTTAACTTAAGCCTGAGTTAATTTTGGTTAACGAGAAACTTAGACAGGGTTTGCTTGAAAGAGGATTTGGACATGGAAGGTAAGAAGTATACGGAAACGTTATTGAATTCTCTACAGCATCGTTTGATGTATGTAGTTTGGTGCTGATATTCAGTTAACAGCTGAGTATACCTTGTACGTCTTATTGGTTCGTTGAGGCATATCATTCTAGAAATATATTCGCTGTCAATAGCACCATTAATAACATCGAATGTGAAACATGAGCCCAATAATGATCTTCTTGATGATAATGGCATCAAGCTTAAAAGGCTGAGTCTGTATTCATATGAAGGAAGGCTATATAATCACGGGGGTTGTACATGTTTCTCAACGTGTATAGTAAGAATTGTTTTTGAATAGACTCGATTCTTTCGCTTAAAAAAATATTTAATATTAATACTTAATATATTATTATGTTAATACTTATATTAACATATTTACATAAAACTTTACGCAACAATGTCTGAGTAACTCAGACTGAGTTCGGTATACCTGCAGAGTGGATTAGACTTTGCAGAATGACGTTGCGCAACACACGTAACTCCGTCAAGGTAGGAAATGACCTCTCCGAAACCTTTAATACCGAAAGAGGTTTCAGACAAGGCGATCCATTGTCTTGCGATCTTTTCAATATCATCATGGAGGGGATCGTACGAAAGGCCGGTGTGTATTGTAATGACACCATTTTCTACAAAGGTGTCCAGCTCCTTGCGTACGCTGATGATATTGATATTGTCGGTAGAACCAAGAGATATGTTACCGCTGCTTTCACCGCTATCGAAAAGGAATCAGCCTAAGTGGGTTTGACGATAAATGAGGGTAAAACAAAGTATATGCTGTCTACAAACATGGGAGCGTGGCGTCTGTTTCTCGTACTGATATATTAACTCTGTCGTTCTGTTTTTAACGCCAATAAGGAGGCGTGGCAGGTATAGAAGTATATATATTCTTGATCAGCATCAACATCTAAGTCGCTTTAGCCATGTCCGTCTGTCTGCCTGTCTGTCCTTCTATATGTCTGTGATCACGATTGCAACCATAAATTTTGAACAACCGTAATGAAATTCAGAATATGAGGATCTATTTTAAAAATAAAGATCTAAATCAAAAGTGAGCCAAATCGAATGAAAACCCCGCCTACCTCCCATACAAAGTGACGTTATCAAAATAGCAAAACTTTCATAAATTCCTTTAAAATGCATGTATTGAAATGATATTTTACACATAAGTTTTGATATTTAATAACACGAGATCTTTATATCCAGTTGTGTATAATTAATATTATAACATTAAATATTGGCAAAGTTATAGTTGAAAGCATTTCGAATTCGCAAACGATGACGCAATAGCGAAGCCGTGATCTCGTTTTGTTGTTTATTGAGTATATATCAGGGCTGTTAGTTTCGGTCACTTTTTTAACCCGCTCACTTTTTTCAAAAACTAGAGCGCACTCAGAATGCCGGTCAGAATGTAAGCTCACAAAAAGTGAGCTATTAACAGCCTTGGTATATATGTTGGCGATCACAGACATATAGAAGGACAGACAGGCAGACAGACAATCAGACAGACGGACATGGTTAAAGCGACTAAGGTGTTGATGCTGATAAAGAATATATATACTTTTCTATACCTGCCACGCCTCCTTATGAGCGTTACAAACGGAATGACGGAGTTAATGTGCGTAGTGCGGGTTGGGGTATAAATGTATTTAGGCAATAACTCAGGCAGCGAAACAGCTACGATTTTAATTTCAACGAAGTTTTCATATCGAAGTATGAAGAATCGATTTACCTTTGCCAATTTTGTCGTCACAGCAGTGAACCTTTTGATTACTTGAGGCGGGGTGTAACAAACCTAATTTTTCCAAGGATACAGATTTAAAGTTTGGCCCTTGACCTTTCATTTGGTACTTAAATCGTGTTTATCCAAGCAGTGGTTTGGATACTACGAGCAAAAAACGCACAAATTCACTTAAAAGTATAAATTGCAATTAACATGCAATTATGGGACAACCCTAATTTTAAAAATTTCCAAGGATGTAGACTAAAAGGCTGACTTTTGACCTTTAATTTGGTATCACAACCGTTCTTCTGCGATTGTTTCTGCACATACATTGTGGCTGACTGACCAGCTCTGTTCCGACTTTAAACTGACTGACTGTCATAACTGTTATTTATATGCAATATACAATCTATATAGCAATTTTCAGCCTTTTTAAATCCAAATAATTACTACCGAAAATTAGTAATTGACTAGTATATGACGCGGATAAAGGAAAAACTGGAATTTTAGAGAGTTTCTCTTTCATACGAACATTTCCAAGCAACCGACAATTTATGTTCACAGTTCAATGCCTTGCCAAACTTCAGCCTTGCCAAACAGAAAACTATGTGAAGCATACCGTGGACAAAACAACGAGCGAGAGTAGAAAAGATGGCGAAACTTACAAAATTTGACAGACAAGTATCTTATGTGTGACATGCGGCATACAAAGACAAACAATTTTCAACAAAAAATACATGCGAAAGAAACAGTACGAGTAATAGACGTTATGTTCTTCAGAAACCGAACTTTTAGTGTCTTAACTCCTCAGGTGTTCGTGAAATGAAGTATCGTGTCGTCTATTTTGGTCAAGCTTAAAGTTAAGATCTTATATACAATATTATTCTGTCTTTGTTTTAAGTTTTGCGCCTAGGCAACACTAAGCATTTGGGGCTTTTCATAAAATACGTTACACTTTTAGAGGGAAAGGGGGTCGAACATTTGCGACGAAGTGGGCATCGGGAGGGGGAGGGAGGTCGTGCGTTACGTCAATAAATTTTTCAATTCAGTTTTCAAAATTTTAAATTTTATTAAAATCTAATTTTATTATAATTATTGGTTCAATTTTTTTAATAAAAATACGCACCTAATAAATCGAACGGATCACAAATCGAAAAAGGCAGATAAAACCATGGTGGAATAATTATTAGGTGTTCTCATCCCATGACATTTTTTATATATTTTTTGACATGCTGCCTTATTTGGACAAGTTTCATACATGGTTTGATGTTTGATTCTATAAATATTGGGGGCTGGAATTAATTTTAAAGGTTTTTTTTCGGGTTTTGAGCATTTATTTAGAAACAACGGTACAATGTATATTATTCAAAGTATTGTCCATCGTTAGCTACAACATTTTCCCATCTTTCTGGCAGCATATGGATTCCGCGCCGGAAGAATGACTCGTCTTTTGAGGCAATCCACGAATCGACCCATTTTTTGGTATCCTCGTAAGAAGTGAAGCGCTGCTCAGCCAAGCCATGCGTCATCGATCTGAATAGGTGGTAGTCGGAAGGGGCTACGTCTGGGCTATAAGGCGGGTGGGGTAGCACATCCCAATTCAGCGCCTCCAACGTTTCCTTGACGGTTCTTGCAACATGTGGCCGTGCGTTGTCATGTTGAAAAACCACTTTGTCGTGTCTTTTGCCATATTCCGGCCGTTTAACCTTTAATGCTCGGCTCAATTGCATCAATTGTTGTTGGTAGCGTTCCCCAGTGATGGTTTCGTTAGGTTTTAGCAGCTCATAGTACACG